>VYZX01007730.1:178324-469388 GCA_013401335.1 Brachypteracias leptosomus | reverse complement strand
TGATAAAAGCTGAATCTACCTCATCCAGAAAAATAGTTTCCCATTTATGGGACAGGGGTTTTATAACCTTTTGCAATTGTTGGGTTTGGATTGTTTTTGTTTTGCCTGGGAGAAATGCGAGTTCCCTCAAGAACAGTGCTGGAGCTTTTGTTCTTTTCCATTTTCCAACAGTAGAATAACCATGTCCCAGCCTTATCTGGCATCAAGAAGAAAAACTACTCCTGAGAGCGTGTGCCCAGCACTTGAAAAATAGGACTTTTAATAGTTTCAGTGGAACAATATTATCCATATAGACATATAAAGAGCCTGCACAACTGAAGTATTCATCAGGGTCTAAAGTCTATCCCTATTCTTCCTACGTTCCTTGCCTATTCCAGTTAACTCAAGCACTATTACTGTGGCCTAAGCATCAACACTGGTGAAAACTGTGGTCAAACAGATTTAAAGTATGAATTCTATCTGCAGCTGCTCATACTGCCACTTTTCTTCCCCTGGCAGGAGTTTTAATGCTGTGATATGTCCGTTAATCATTTACTCTGCCTTGAGAAAGTGAGTTGTCTACGTCTGTCACTACAATGGTCACTGCTCGTATCAAAGCAGTTCTCATAGGGAGTGTTTTGCTGGGTCTCAGAAAATAGCATTTTATTTTTCAGATTTATTGTAGACTTGAGGGTATAACCCAATAACATTAAAAAAGCCCAGCCAAAGGAAGTCCCCTGAAGGCTATATAGCTTCCTCTGTGCTGCTGTGAGGAGCACAGTGAGTGTTATTAAAACTTCACTGCAATTGCAACTTTTACAGATGGAAAAAGAGTAGAAAAAGGTTTACAGAAGCTCCAGAGTAATTCAGCAACCTGGCACTCTTTTAGGACACTTAGTTTGAACTAAGAGAAAGTGTAAGTGTGAAGGAAAAACAATATCTGTAACTTTAATATAAAAATTTCTCAGAAATGTAGAAAATAACCAGCATTGTATACCTGGGCAAAGCATTATTTGAAATCAAGACCAGACTTCTGTGGTGCCTATAGATTTCTACATTAGTATATTTGGCTTTTTGCATGAAATTCTGCTTCATTTGGGCAAAAGAGGAAGCTGAGTTTGTCATCCAGACCAATGGAGATTCCTAATTTGTGTGTGTTTTTTCCCCTGCACTGGCTGTTTTCACTTGGAATATCTCCTGCCCAAATAAGAAATGTTATTTTATTGAAGAACAAAAGTTGTTTAAGGTTTTTCTTTGTGTGCCTGCAATGTGTACATGTGGGAGGGAAATAACTGTTTTCATGTGACAATTGACTCTATTTTTGGTAGAGGCAAATCCAGAGGCACAGCTTGAACTCTGAACAAACCTTCAGCTACTGTTATCAGGGATAACTCTGAGCAGGGAGGTGAGGAGATGTGGCTTTAGGGAGTGGCGTTGGGCATCCAAGGTGGGAGTTAGAAGCAGGAGCTCCTGGTTTTCACACTTCATGCTCTGAGCTGAGCAAGATCAAGAGTTTCTGCTCTTCTGAGACAAGTTATTGACTTGTGAGCAAGGCTGTGGGGACTACCATGAGAAGACACAGCAACATCTAACCTTCATTCACTCTGCTGAGCTGAGAGGGGTACAAGGAGGCAGGGCAGATTTGCTGGACTGAGTGTAAATAATCGTGAGCAAGTTCTGGTTTGCAAGCTGGAGACTCTTTTTAAACTGCTGAAAAATGAAATGTGGAGTGAAGTTTTCAAAGAGCCTGTGAAGTAAACCTTTCTGTCTGTTTGCAGCTGGCTTGTTCCCCTCTTTTGGTGCCCATACAGTGCCTTAGCTTCAACAGGTATCTTCCCAGTCTGATTACTATACTCCTAAGCAGTTACCATACTCATGTGTCAGCTTTTGGTGAATCAACAAAAGAGGATCTCTTTCCCCTTTCCATCAGCAAATGCTTTTAGTCACCCAAATCACCATTACCTGTGCCAGCTGCAGTTTGGCTTCCCTGAATGAGAAAGAGAATTGTACATACATGCTGCTCCAGGTGCATTTCACCCAAGTGTTGTATGAAGATGTAAATATTTTCCTCCATCTTATGGAAATAATTCTCCTCCTATATTTATATTTGGGTTTTGGCTTTTTTTTTTTTTAAAAAAAAGAAACAAAATGGCTCCTTTTACAGTGTCTGAATCTGAAGCACTAGAGGAGGTCAATTTTCCTCTTGTAGGTTTCTCATAGATAACCGTCTAGATTTTGCATGTTGAAGGAGTGCTGATGATGTTAATTACTGCTATTTTGTTCTCTTCTGGTCTAATTCTGATTTGCTGATCACAATGAGAAGTTTTCTGGCATGCTTGCTCTTGGATTGGCACTTGGCATATTAAAAGTCACAAAATGCAGATACAGGCAGAACAAAGGCACTTTAATATTTTGTAACAATTTATGCTAGATATTTTTTTTTTCTACTGCCAAGCAGAAAGAACAGAAACATACTGACTAATTTTTACCAGAGAAATAATCAGACATCCACCAGTAAACATGAGTGTAGGCCAAAGGAAAGTGAAGATGAGGCCTTTAGGGGGGTAAAGTCTGCTTAGAATGACATTGGTCTGTGTTCCTCCTGGGTCATAGTAGCACGGGAAAGTCTGGTATTTTTTGAAATTGCTTGCAATTGTTTCTATTCGTGCTTTAACTTCTTTGGAGTTCTCTGACTTGCCTGGGACATACGAGCACTGGAATGTGAAATAAAGGTGATTCATTATAATGGGTACTCTAATACAAGGTCTATATTTAAGTCAGATTGAGTAAAACAAACATAATAGTACCAACAAAAGCTTCTGTGCCTTGGGTAGCGTCCTGGGAGATCATCTTGGCTTCCTTATGTCCATATCCCTTTGCCAAGCTTCCCTGTTCCTGTCAGTGTCTGTGCCCTCCAGTCTGCAGATCTACAGACTGGAGTAACCTCATTGGAAACCAATAATCATACGTGCTCAAAATCAAACTGCAGTCTTTGAGACTGTCACTTTATTACTACGGTGCCAAGCTCAGATTCCTAACAGAGCTTCCAGGCACCACCACAGAGAAATGTGTCGGTGTCAGCATGCAGGGAAATAAAGCTGCTTCACTGTGCACCTCTGGTTGTAACTCTTGGAAAAATAAGAGCAAAGCATGGCTGTTGGAGGCTTCCCACTTGTCCTTGTAACAGAACTATTTTGACCAGTAGAAATAATGCAAAATTGGTCTTCAGTGGAAATACTATTAGGCTTTGAAGCACTTCTTTTTGTTTTGTTCATAACACTTTCTTTTCTGCAATATTATTTTTGCAAGCATAGTAATCCTTAGGGTTCTTTAGCTGGAAACTAGCCAAGGCAGAGAGGGAATGGTTCCTGACCTGACAACCTGTACTGGCAGAAATGCAAACAGTAGGTAGGAAATCAGCAAATCATCTCCTCTTGCAGTGAACAAGGCACCTGTTCCACTCTGCAGTGGATAATTTCTGCTTTGCCAGTTCATTGCATGTAGTGTCCTCCCAGATAGTCACTATGAAGATAGCTGCTAGCTAGCAACATTCTCTTCAGCTGAAGTGTTTTATGTCACCTGGTTTGCACTGTGTGAAACCCTTATCTATATGATTTCTTCAAGAAAATATGCATGCTTGTTTTGGATTCTGAAAGTGCCTTAGTCTTGGGAATCCAAGATCTGAGTTTGACTTTGTGGCCTCTTAGAGAGTGTTGAGCTGAAGTGAGGCCTCTGAGATACTCATGGGTTTGGAACTGAAGTGAACCCAACCTTCCTTGGGACAGCACAGGAGCACTGCTGGTTGTGGGGGAGCAAGCTTAAAAATGTGAAGCACTTTGGTGACACCCCAGCAGAAATACTGTCAGGAATAAAAGGATAAAAGCCTACTTTTTCCCTCTCCTTAATTTTTAACACATCTTTAAAGCCAAAGGAATGCTGTGTTTCTGTCCCACCCATGGTTTGCACTCATCCTCTAGGGAAGAGCTCCCTAAAACAGCTGACCAAGGGTCCTCTACAGCAATACCCAACACCTGTGTTCCTATGATTCCACTGCTTCACTGTGAATTCACACTTAAGATGGAAGTAAAACTGGGATTTGTACTCTCACCTTGGATAGTTTTAAACTTTGGGCCTCTCCTGTGATAAGTCAACGAGCAACTGAGCTAGCCAGAGCTTGTAAACCATTTCTTACCATCAGTCTTCAACTTGGAGACTTACGTATTTTTAGTGTTCGTAAATGTTAAATATTCACGTTTAGTTGGTGTAATTCCTTAACAAGGATTAACTTAATATTTGATGTAATATTTAAAATGTAATTCAGAACTCTGTAATTTCTGGAATAATTTAAAAATGCCTTGATCCAAGCACAGACATTAACACATAAAAGATTAAAAACTTCCACTCTGCTGCTTGGCTTAAAACCAACCACCCCTTCTCCTCAAAGGGGATAGATAGTAGCAGAGAGTGATTATTCAACCTGTGTTGCAAGTACCTTGGGATTTCTTTCAAGTGTATCCTCAGTCTGATACAGCATAACCTCTTGTCCTGAGGCTGTCAGGTTAACCCACACCTGTAGGCAGGGGTAAGAAAAGATGTCCTCATCCTTTGAGCCTTCACCATTGGGGCAGGGAACTTCATCCTTGATGTTGGCTTTGAGTACCTTGCACACTGTTTCTGTTGTCCAGACGCTACAGAAACAGAAACAAAAGGTATTGATTTAAATGTGTTGGCAGAGTGTGTTAGGAGTCGTGTGCCAGAGGTGCATCTGCATGTGGTGGCACGGGTGGAGAAGATGACTGCTCAGCCCTGGTGCAGTGAGCTGTGCCCACCCCAAGCCAATGGGGGACTCGGAGAAGGGCTGCTGTGGGAAAGCAGCGCAGGAAAGGGTATTTGTGGTGGTGGTTGCTCTTGTTTGTCATTCGTGCTGTGGTCTGAAGTTAGGGTCTAACCCCGTCTGTGATCAGCTTCAAGTTGTATTCAAGAAAGAAACATTGCTATAGATTGTCATGTTTGGTAGGAAATATCTGGTGTGCAGATTTGATTGCTCAGAAATATTTTGACTAATTTCATTCAATAATTCTCAGAATTCAGATCCGTTTCCACGTTCCTTCCTACCCCCTTTCTCCTTTTTTATTATAGGGAACTTTTGCATGAATAAGTAGCAATAAGTTTGGCAGAAGTTCATCTTTTTGCTGTTACTCATCCATTTTTCTCAAGAGTTATTCTTTTATGCGGGATAGCATAGTAAGCTTTTGCTTACAACAGTGCACTTGGGCAAAAAAAAAAATGTCTCACTAGTTCTTAAGAAATCTTTTTACATGCAAATGTCTTTCATAACATAATCAGGAGTCTGGAAAATAAAATAAATTGATTACTCTGTTTTAAAGATAATGTTTTTCAAACACTTCTGAGCTTAAAGGTGCTCTTAGCAAGAAGAATGAAGTGGATGTACTTGCTTTCTCTATCAAAATCAGCAAGCTTGAAAGCCTGAGCTTTGTCTTGTTGTTTTGGTTTTTTGTTTTGTTTTTTTTTTGTAAATTGATTTTGTGTGTGGAGGAAGAACTTGCAGAATGAAATAAATATGTGGGTGATGGTAACTTCTTCAGCATTTGTTGCATTCTGCAACATTGGCTGTGGTAAACTGGGCTGTTGCAGGTGCTAGTTTCTCATGAGAGTTGATTTGGAATTAAGATGCAGATTCTGGACTAAACAATTTTACTATGACTTTAGTTGCTTAAGATTGTATAGTTTTATTAAAACAACACCCCCTCCTGCACCTAGAAAAGTGCTTTTTTAATTTTTTTTTTCTAAATTAATTTGTGAGACTTAACCCTCTGTTATCATGCTTAGATAAGCACGGTTGTTTTTTATTTTACATGTTTTCCTAGTAAATGTTTTGGTTTAGCCCATTCTCATTCTAGCACTGAAGATGATCCTTCCCTCATTTTTGCACTTACCTGTCTGACAGCTTCTTGGCTCACTTTTTTCTTTATCTTTTCTTCAGTCTTAAATTCTTATGAGTGCTTCAAGAACATTTTTAGTTTATTGTACAACACACTAACATATATTTTAGTACTGTCTTAATGATTGTATTTGCTGCTGACAGGAAAAAGAAATCACAAAGAAATCAGAAACAACTGGGAGTTCTTACCTTTTGGTGTAGAATGGCACAATGGTGATGCCAATGAAGAAGTACATCATCATGGAGCAGGCGACCATGCCCAGGCCCAGGCACAGGGCTCTTGTCTCCCCTCGCTTCTGTGCAGTCACCAGCTTTTTTGCCAACATGATTTAGAGTTGTGAACTCTGAACAGTCTTTTTCTGATCTAACATATAGAAAGGAGAGGGAAAACATCACTAGGATTAGCTCCAAGTCATTGCAGTTGTATAACTCATTTCTGAAATATAATGTATCCAATGGAGGAACAGTCCCATTGTTGCAAAAGCTAGAATTTGAAAAAAAATTACTGTGTTTTTTGTGGTCAGTAAACTCCTTTTTTTGTTTTACACTTTCTGATATTTATCATGTAGTACTTTGAAAAGGGTGTGGATGGGGTAGGAAAACCTGGTTACCTTTGGGGATTATTCTGTTAACAGCCCATCTTCAGCTTTAATTTGGTCTATTCTATGTTGCTGCTTCTCTGAAGTTAAAGATATACATGTTATATATATATCTTTATATATATATAAAGATATACATGATATACCAATATGTGTTATGTGTTGGTAAAGGCTGCATGAAGGGAAAAATCTTCCCACAGTAGAATCCTTTTTACATTATGCGTTTTCTTCTGGATTAGTCTGAAATTTGGTTTCCTTATTCCAAAAGAGCTGAAGTAAGTTAAAATTAAGTATTTGAAGTGCCTGGTTCTGGCTTCTGCATGCTTGTTGTCCATTCAGAGATGCTCGAAACTTGATGTCTGATCAAATAGCAGAACAAAGGTGAGTTTTCTAGAGAGAAGTAGCACAATGCCACCAGGCACAGTGGAATGGGATCAGAAAGCGCAGCAGTAAGAAATGCTCTCATTTCACCACACGCCCTGGCACCAGCAGGAGAGGGCAAAACCTGGTGTAACACCAGGGAACCCAGGCAGAGCTGTCTGATCCTGAGCCCTGCAGTGACTGACATTGCCCCTCCACTCCCTTGCCAAGAGTATCTTCAATTATCTTATTAATGCTTTGATAAAGAGGATCTGACAATGATTATTGCCAATCCATATGCCATTAAATCATTATGACTGATGTGTAGGATAAATATATAAACAAGCTGTAGCAGTCAGCAACAGTTCAGCCCAGCACCAGTACCTGCTGCACTGACAAATGGAACTGAAGGTTTGTGGAGTTCTGTTTCTTCAGGAAAACGTAGTGTAAGCCATAGTTATGGCAAATAAGACTGGAGAGATTAGTGTGGGTTTTGGGGGAGAAAGGAAGGAAAGCAGAGCAAAAGGAGAAAAGGAAGAGGTGCTATTGTACACGCCAGAATAGGTGTTAGCCCTGTTCTCATGTGCAAGACAACAGTGAGCAGCTTCATGCAGTAGCTGGTGCATTTTCAGGGTGTCAGCTTCAGGTCTGTGCAGCTCTTTAGCTGTCATCCTAAGTGACCTCAAGATGGCATGGGATGGGCCCTGCCTAAACCCACCTGTGTTCAGATAAGCAATGGAGCAAATATCAAGACTTAAGTTTAGATACGGTGTAAGACAAGCACAACCCAAGTTAGCAAACAGGCTCTTGTCTCCAGCTGCCTCAGGTTGGCAGAGCTCTGGTGTTACTGGGGCTGAGGAACAACTCTGACAATGAAGACATCATCAGCTCTTGAAAGAAAGAATGTGAATATGATCTGAGTGTTGCTTTCTTTTTTGTTAGTCTGTTTTTCACTGGTGAAAGTGCCTTACTTTGACTATTGAATTATCCGAGGAAAGAAGTATTTGAACATTGAAGTGCTACTGTTTTTAGACTATTATAACACCAGCGTTATTAACAAGAAAAATAGAGACATCTGTGGACAGTGAACCAGCTTTGATTGTTTGGCATAACTTGGAGCTAGTTACAGAATTTCTGAAGTATGTATTTTGAGGTTGCTAGTGCCTGCTATCAAAATGAAAGGCTGCTCTGAGGTGTCCCTAGGAACAGACACAGTAATTGTTGTTGGAATACTGAATTTTGTCCAGTTCCATACTTAATTCCACTTTAAATAAAAATCATTATCCACTGTGAATTTTGCATACAGCATTTCGAGGGGAATTGGTTTTCTGATTATCATGTGTAATTCTCTGCCATTGTAAGAAGAATCTTAAGTTGGAAATAGCCATAAGATGAACTCTACCTGCTTACTGGCACTCGAGTTTAATACAGAAAATGTTAAAATGTATGAAGCTAACACCCTTAAATAAGGCTATATTGTGTTTTTCTTGGCCTCTGGGGCTGTAAATAAAATATGCAGCACTGAGTGCTGTCAGTGTGCTCGTGCTGTGTCTGCTCAGTTCTGTATAACCATGCATAGAGGCACGTGCACCCTGCCAGGGAACTTGGATAAATGTCTTTATTGACTGTTCCTTTGAAACTTCTGGAAAAAAGAGAAATGACATTTTCAAAAAGCAAAGAATTCCAAAATATTTAAAATACTGGAACACTCTGCAACACAGCACCTTAAGATGGATTGATATTAAACTGGCTCTCCCTTACTTATTGTGCAGCTTGATCAGAGGGGAAAATGGGGAAAAAAGGAACATCATGGGTCCTGGAGCATGGACCTTGAGACCATATGCTACCTGAGTGGCCGTTCCTTATAACTNTGCTCCAATATGTCCACATCCTTCTTGTGCTGAAGGAAGTGAAGATTGGTACCACTACTATGACTTGGGAAAATTCTAGTGGCCTAGTGTTTGTAATATCTTGAGTTTTAGAAGAACTATGAAGTTTACATAGCTGCCCCAGTTGTACTGAGAAATAGTGGGGTGATCAGACCCCTTGTTACATGGAAGACAAGAACTGTGGGACTATTAATGCAAGAATTAATAAGAAATGTTATTGCCCTATCAGTCTGCTTGACTGTCAGCCACGTGTGCAGTAGAAATACCAGTAAGCTGCTCTTTCCTGATCTCCTTGAGTTGCCAGACTACCTCTTTAAGAGAGATAAGGAATTTGTATGTGTAAGTTGGAGATTTTCACAAGTGGCCAAGCGATTTCCCCAGCATTATATGTGGTGTTGCTTTCCATCCTGGCACCAGATGGGCTGTCTGACCATGGCTCTCACCAGGGGCTGCTGGGGGATCCAGTTTGCCTCTGCTCCACCCGAAAGAAAATAAGGATGTGTAAATTATGCAGAGAATGTTAACAAGATCAATCTAAAAATATCTCAGTGCTTCTATAAACATAAAAAATAACTGACTGCGTCTTCAGGCAAAGTAAATTAGAAGTGCTCACGTCACTGTTGTGTTGTTGCACTAGATTAGCTGTAAATATGGTCCCTAGAACTGCAATGCATATTTCCTGATGCATTTTTTAATGCTTTGAAATTTAGATGATCAGAAAAATCTGTAACACTATTTTGTGCATATGCAGAATTATTTAAGAGGAAACCCTAGTGTGTGAAGGAAACTCCAGGTGCAATTCTTTTTTTCCTTTGATGTATAAATATCCTTATGTTTTTGTGCTGAGAATCCTGTATTTTCTGGCCTCAACACAAAGCAAGGCTGCATGCATAAAGAAAAAAAAATATTTGGAATTTCATGATTGCTTAAAAGGTTAATTATTTTCAGATTAAAAATTATTCTCTTCTGTCCCCTAGCTCTGTATATATTAAGATAAATGTTGAAAGAGGTAATTAAGTGTTTTCACTGACAAAATCACTGTATGTTTGAAAAATGAAGCACTGCAGAGGACTTGATTGGCCCAGGAAGTCTCTGAGCGTTTCTGAATTGGAAGATGTTGAAGTGTCTAACGGGAGTTTTAGTCTGGCCTTCGAGAACAAATTGAAATGTATCCCTACCACTGAAGATTGTGGAGTGCCTCCATAATTATTAGGAAAATATAAGCGCCAAATCTTTTCATTACATTCCCTCTCCCTAATCTTCTTCTTCAGTCTAGTTAAATTATACAGTACATTAGCTGTGCAATTTCAATGTATAATCACTGCATTGACAGCTGCTGGTGATAATCCCGGGGATGCCATCTGGTCCTGTTTGGAAGAGAGTGCCCTGGTTTGATTAGTAGACATGTTTGATATTTGGCAGGAAGTCTCTGCCTCCTCCTCCATCTCTTGAGGAGTTCCTGGTGCTGTGACCTTTGAGTTCAGACGAGACATCTCTCTCAAGCTCTTCTAGGCTGCTCTGAGTGTGGCTATGGCAGTGTTGGCAGCACAGGTGAATTCCTCTCGCTTGCTTGCAGAAGAAAGGGTACTAAACCCTTCTCTCCAATTCAAGTGGGGAATAAATATTAGCAGTGAGCCAGTAATTTTTTGTGAGCTGGTTTATTCTACACCATATGGTGAATTTCCAGTAAGCATGTATGTGTTGGTGGCAGATGAGCAGCAGCGAGTGCTAATGCTATATCACACCAAGAAGAGTGATGCAAGTCATCTGCAACTCTAAAGTGATGAGGAGTTTTTTAAACAGGCCTGGAGCCTTTGGCCTCTGCTGCCTCTGAATACAAAAGAGCCATTTGCTTTCTCCTATCAAGTGCCAGCTTGTGTTATTCTCAAAACACCTTATGCAGACACATAAAGATTCCTGGCTTGTGCTGGGTGTCTAAGAGGGGTGTAGTGTTCATTGCCAGCTTATTGGCCAAGTACTTTGTGTGGGAACTAGAAGGCAATCCTAAGTTTTAGATCCACAAATCTCAGCTCTGCACTGGTTCTGCTACACAGACTTGCACAGCTCACATATTTACTACTGCCTCTGAGTAGAATTAACTTGATCATTCAAACTTGCCTAACTATTTCCGTGTGTAACACTGCTTAGTTTCAGTCTTGCCCCCACCCTTTTCTCATCTGCTGCCTCACTGCTTACACCCCAGACAACAGGCCTGAGGTCAAAACCACATTTGCTTTGGCAGCTGCTCCCCTCTCCCCACCCTACATTTCCTACTCTGGCATTTATATGCATTTCCAGCTGGTAACAGGTCTGCCTTTGCCAGGGGTGCTGGGGCCAGGGAACACCAGATTTGTTCACTGCAAATTGAGAAGAACCCAGTACTTAAAAAGCATCTTGTGCATCTGGGACCACAAATACCGTGTTTGTTACAGAATAAGGTGATGCTGAACCTGATGGAAATGGGCATAGAAAAGAAGATTCTGCCATGTACACATGCAGCCGTCTTGGAAACCTAAAGCAGCAATATTTTAACTGTGTAACATGATACAACTACATGTGTCTTATGAAATATGCTATATCAATTTGCTTTATTAATGAGCTGTTTACCTGAAGTGGCACTAGAGTGAATTAAAGAAGTTAGCTTTCTAGTTTAAAATCCTATGCAGTTGCTTAAGAGTAATTCTTTTAAATGGTGGTTCTTAATAGAAGCAAAATGAAGAAAAAGGTTATTTGCTCAGTTCAGCCATGCTGAAATCTTTCTAGAGTACTTGTTTTGGATTCTGTGGCTGCACAGAATGAATCAATTTAAGAGTAGAGTTCAGGGAAGGCTGAAAGTGCCTGACTGCTCTCTAACTTAAGTTAGAGGTACACAAGCACAGCTTCTAGAGGAATGCTGAACACCCAAACCCATGATTAAAGGTATTTAACATTAAATGGAATAAAAGCTGTGATCTCACATGGGCTGCAGACTCCTAATCTGTTAAAATAATACTGTTGTCTTTGCTAATAATTATAAGGATTTATTAGCTTGCATCCAGTTACAGAGAAAGAGAACAACTTAGCCCACATGCTACAGAAAAGTTATCTGGGCTGTCCTCCATAGTCCTGCAGATTTAGAAAGAAGGTTGCTTCCAAAATCACTGCCCTTTTCAAAGCCCAAAGCTATTGCATGCTCCCAAGTTAAAATGCTTGCTTAGAAATATACTTACTGGTTTTGCTGAAATGCTTCTTTCTCTGCTGAAAGAATTTGTTACATGGCAGGCGGGGGATAGGAGTAGAACTCAAAGCTATGGGGAATTTTCATTATTTTTCTTTCCTTTCCTGTACTTGCCCGGGTTTGCTTTGCTGTGGCTGAACTCCTGACTTAGTTCCCCTATTACAAAGTTTTCTGTAGCCATAAATGGTAAGGTATGAAAGAGCACTGTCCTTTTTGAGATTAATTGCTGAAAACTGGGAAGCCAGAATCCTGACTGACTGCAGCTGAGGGGACCGAGTTTTCTCATACCCCAGGGCTCCTTTACCACGTACCCTGGTGGGTTTTTCTTAAGCTATGGTCCTACTCCTTTTGTACAGCCTGTTTAGTTCAGAAATCTGTAGGTCTTTTGAGTAAGATTTAAGGAACTGACTGTGTCAATGACCAGTGGTACTGACTTAATACTTAAGCTATTAATAGCTGTGTATGAATGCTCAGTTGACTCTAGTTTTGGTCAGTTGGGATGTAACAGGTGTTAAAAAAATTGACTGTACATCAGAGCCCTATAGACAAGAACAAAGCATCCATCATGCCAGAGATATATTAATGTGTCCAGTGTGTTCCTATAGCCAAAAAGCCAAGTCTGCTTCTGGGACATATGAACAGATGACTCCTAACACAGAGCTTCAGAGAAGAGCTAAAGTAATATTATTTATTTCAGAGAGGAAAACTCTTTTATTGAGAGACTAAAGGAACTGAAATGAACTAATCCAGTAAAAGCATTAAGAGTGTTCTGAGCATGGTCAGCAAGGGTAGGATCCCCTCCAACCTGCTTTAGGTATCTAATAATTAGCTATTCCAGCTTAAGCTGGTCTTCTGGGCTTGCTTTTGGTAAAAGATTTGAAGCTGACATGTTCAGAGACTTCACGCTGTCTGAAGAGAACAGATTAATCTCTCCCAAAAGGACCTTTTCTATTATTATTGATGCAGAAGAGAGCACACAAAGCTAACTTGGATTTAGATAATGGTCTGTGAGAAACTTAAAGCTAAGTAAGATGAAGCTTCCTGCTGTCATCTAGATTGGAAAGATTTATGATCATGTCATTTTTTAATATTTGAGAAGTGATGTAGCTAAATTTAAAGAATGACATTTGAAGGTTGGAAAAAGAGCCTTATGAATAAAACTTATTCCCAGATAAAATGTGATCTGGTTGTGTGGAATTTTCTACCATTTTTTGATAGTTAGAAAACCAGACTGGGTATTCCAAAGATGCAGGCTCTGGCTCAAGCAAAAGTCATGCTTCCAATGAGGAATTGATTAAAAGTGATTTTTGGGCTGTCTGATTCAGGAGTTGAGGTAGAAATGGTGCTGGCTGAAATTCATGAATCCTCAAGTCTGGCTGGATCTTCTGCCTGCTCTCCTTAACCTCAATGGCTAATAACACACGGGTCAATTTTTAACTGCTGCACTAAGGAGCTCTACAGTAAAATGAACACAACTTGTGTATTCCACAGGCAAAATAGAGATGACATTTTTGGAAGCTTCTCGGTGTACTGAAGGAGATGGTGGTGCAATGCTCTGGCTCAGTTTGAGGTGCACTGCTGATTTATTTGACTAGATAGAAGCTCTGCTCCAGGTCTGGTGCTACACATTCCCTTTTGCTTGTTTCTTTTCCTCTAGCATCCACTGCAGATGTATGAGTCCTGGTGGTCACCACCTCTTGGAGAACTAACCCAGTAAAATAATGTGGGTGTGCTCAAGGGAAGTGCTGATGTTCCCTTCTAAACTGGGGATATTCCAACTTGCTGCTGACCTGGACCAACTTCTGTGTACTCATGAGAGCTGTATCAATGGCAAGGCAAATGTTATATTAGAAGCTTTGATTATGCATTACAGTTTAAATTAGCCTCTATCTTATTAAAATCACATAGCATGTTTTAATTTTTTTTTCAACTTGAGAAGATGGAGGAAGAAGGAAACAACCTGGTGATTGCTGCTTCTGCCCTGGTGCTCCTTTCCTGCAGTGCTTGCTCCTCTAGCGTGCTCCTCTAACAGTGGGACACCATGAACCAACTCCAAGGCAGGATTCCCCTGGTCTCAGAGGAGCATGAGACCATCTGTAGACTCGGCATGGGGGTCTGATTCACTGCTTGTTTGTAAGCTATGTAACTCTTCCTTTTTACTGTCTTGCTTCCCTACTTATTTTATTCCAGTGTATTAAGACCTTTGGCTAAGGCCAAAATAAATTAAATTTGAGGGTTAATTTCTCATGATTCTTTAAAAAGTCAGCAGTGCTTCAACTTGGGAAAAAAATGCCGTGTCTGTAAGTTAGTGAAGTATCTATCCTCACAATTATCTGTCTCCAGAGCTGCAAGAGAATTAAGATAAATATGTCTGAGGAGTTATTTTCTTTGTAAGTGCTAGTGGAAGAAAAAACATGGGAGGGAAGGCATGTGACTCAAAGAGAAATAGTGTAAACATTAGCGGATTGTAGCTCTGTTCTGTAAATGAAACTATGAAAGGGCTGTAAACATTATGGCAGGGGAAAAGAGTTTCTGGTGTTTATTTGCTGTACTACTCTATAAGGAGTACTCAAGCTGTCGTCCTTTGTGCACCATGTCTATTGTAGAATGCTTCGTTCCAGCTCCTTTCTGTTTCTGCTGGGGCCACGTCATTGCAGGTGTGTGGTAGTTCAGAGGACTCTTAACCTGCCAGGGAGTCAGACTGACTTTGCTGTGATTCTGAAGCTTCAAGGAAGCTCAAGAGAGTCTGGTTTGACCTCACATTCTTCCTGTTGTCACATCACATGAATTAAACTTATCTTGTGTTTGTAGGTGACCTGTTACATGTTAGGCTGTCTTGTGTAGCAGGTGGATCTTGCTGGAAGTCTTCGTCGGATAATATAAATAGTGTCTGTAAGCAAGAAGGAGATTTGCAAACTGTGAACTTCCTTCTGGCTCTAGTGTAAAGAGCAGCTCAGGAGTTAAAAAGGGAAAAGAGGCGGGGGAAAAAAAGGCAGTATCTTTTAGATGTCCAGAACTGCTTATTCTGTTCTTCTAATAAGATCATCCATAAGGGCTGTTTTCATGTTAGGACATAACAAAAACTTAATGGCTTTGAGACAGAGCCAGTTTAATAAGTATTGCCATTTTATTTCCAGGATTTTCTGGTGCTTCTAAAGAATCAGTGAACTGTGAAATAAGAACAGTTGTTTGGATCTTTAGAGAGTGCCGCAAAGTTATTAGCTCCCCCTCTCCTAATTGAAACATATTCGTAGTGTAGAACACTGTCATTTTTAATAGGCATCATAAAGAGAAGCTTCAGCTCTTGAACAAGGCACAGTCCCATATTAAACAGTCTGAGTGAGGAGGAGGAGGATGTCCTAAGCATTGGCATGTCTAAATCAGGCACAGGCAAACTTTAGGACTCGGCTGCTTCTTTTTAAGTAACTGCATTAACAAACTCTGTGCTGGATTGCTGGTAACTCCCCAATTTCCTGAAGGCTGAGGAAGTCCTCAGAACTTGTCACACAGATACATGAGCCACAATCTTGAATTATTTGTTTGTTCTCCAGCTTCCCAATGTGCTGGCTGTGAGCTTGTGATGGTTCTGTGAGTGGAAGATAGCTGTGCCATGATGGGCCTCCCGGGGATGGGTCACACCTGCAGTGAAACATAATGCTGTGCTAGGACTTCATGTCTCTCTGAAGTTACTGAGAACTCTCTTGTTACTGTCTTAAAACTGAAGTTAGAGAGGATGTTTAACTGTTTTCTGCATCCAGCCCTCTATGGATAAATTCTAACTCATTTCAGAGAATGAGGGCATTGTTTTCAGTCAGAGAACAAGAGCATATACTCTTTTCTCAGTTTAGATCTTCTATGTGTAATCAGTTCTTAAGAATGTTATATTATTAATATTATTAAATATTGAGGACTCTTCACTGACAGAGGAGTTCTCAATATTTAAAAAAAACCAACCGTCTCCACAACCAACCAGCCAACCAAAACAAGCTCACACTGTGTTGTAGAGAGCTTTTAATTGTGAATTTGAAAGTATTTTACCAAGGGAGGTGATTATTGTTTGTCCTTGCTTTATTAGATGGGCACAAGGAAATAACTGCCTTTGCCTGGGAAATGAGAGGCAATCAGATGAGTGGGTTTGCTGTGGTTCTGCACCATGCTCTGTCCAGTTTGGGCATGGAGGTGTCACAGTGACTCGTGTTGTCTCACAGTTAGATGCTGAGCTGTATTAACAGTAGTGAGCAAACCTGAATAACAATTTTTCAGCATAGTCAGGATTTGGTGTTGTCTGCTTTTGTCTGAAAGTGCATCTCGGGCACATAATGAGCTTCAAGTTTAATTTGATGCTGATGGAAACTTTATACAAAGCCTGAGTAGTGCCTGATTTCAGGTAAACAGAAGTTGTTAGGAATATAGATTCATGTTCAGCTTCTCATGTTTAGGTTCACTACAGCAGGGAGCGAATGTAAGGCCTTGTGAACTTAGTACAGCAACTCTCTGATAGAATAAAGTATCAAATATAGTATACAGGTACCATGTACCCGTGCTGGGAGATGTAGGCATTGCTGAATCACTAGGGCAAATGCTTATTCAGGAAGGAGAGCTGACTCTAGTAGTGTTGTTGCTAATGGTCTCTGCTGTCATCTGTGAGGTTGGTTTCTGCAGTGAAACGGGTACATTTCTGTTCTGAACATTGTCCATTCAGTGTTCAAACTGTATCTGAAAGAAGGGCTTTCAACTCCTCATCTATAGAATGGGAACAATATTTCTCTTCTTACTATCCTCAGGCCAAATATGTTAATGAAATGTAATTTCATAATGGTAGGAACTCAGTGTATTAGCCAAGTATAACTCTGGCCAATGAAAGGAAAATTGGAGTTTATTCCCTGTATTGGATAGTTTGCCAAGCTGACAAAATGCAGGAGGAAAAGAGAACTGCAAAGAAGCTTTCATGAAATAAGATATTTAGACATGAGTTCTGGGATGTTAATTAAGCCTATGGGATGTTGTTTCTGAGTAGATGGGTGGAATCACATAGTACTGTGTAGAGGGAGAGATCAGAGAGGTGTTGTTATGACTTCTTTCTTTTTCTTTTTGAAACTCAATAGAGCACCTGTACTTGTGTCCAACAGACCCCAGGCAGCTGTAGTCTAACAGGTTCTAGATATGTCAGCCCTACTGCATGTGCTGTTTGCAGATGAGCACCCTGAGTTAAGCAAATCTGGCATGTTCTGAGTGATTGAATTTACTGCCTAGGTTCTGCACACCAGACAGTCTGGTTATAGAGAGTCATACAAAAATGGGAAAAACTTTTTTCTTTACTGGCTTCAGGGAGAACTTTGTGTTTTGGGGGGCCTGGATATTGATAACTTGAGTACAAGACATATACCATAGGTATTATCTTGTTGTTGCTTATCAAATAATACTGTGAAGTCAGGGCAATTGGTGTAGTTCATGTGAACTGTCTGCTGAAATCCCACAGCTGGAGGACCCTATTGCTGCCTGCTACCACCCCTGATGCCATTGCTCCCTTTGCTGGGAGCTCTGCTCCCTGATGTGCTGCTGCTGTTCTTACCACCATTGAGGAGCTTCCTACCTCTTGCTCTGTGCCCAGTCATCGACAACCTTTACTGCTCTCCTGTACTGGGAAAGAGAGGTTGTGAGGGGATGTGCTAACCCTCAGCTCCCTGTGTTCCCCAAATGCACAATACACTGCCTTATTGCAGTGATTTAGGAAGACTCCAGAAAAGGGATACAAAACATGGTGATTGAAAGGGCCATGTTCCTTCTTGTTCTGGAATTAAATTGCTTAAAGGCAGGATATATTTCCATTTTATTTAATTTTTTTTTTTATTATGAAATGCCCTTTGTTTCTATTCTGCACCTGTTCTATATAGAAAAGTTCCCAATTTGTTTTTTTCTTTCTTTTGCCCAAAGTCAGGTTGATATAAGGAGTTAAAGTAAATCTTCTTTTCCTTGACATTATTCTTTTATTGCAGTAAGTTACTGTAAATGAGACTGTCTTCTATAAATAATAGCATTGATCTTGTGTTCCCCGAAGCAGTTAAATTTCCTTTTGCAGTGCAGTTCCAATATTGAGGCATTTTATGTGCTTTACTATACAGTTTTTGTGAAAGTAACATGATTAGTTTGAACTATTCCTTTACCTGGGGAA
This sequence comes from Brachypteracias leptosomus, assembly GCA_013401335.1. NCBI lineage: Eukaryota > Metazoa > Chordata > Aves > Coraciiformes > Brachypteraciidae > Brachypteracias > Brachypteracias leptosomus. The sequence goes on along the minus strand of VYZX01007730.1, from coordinate 451,210 downwards.
TTTTAATCCGTTTCAAAGTAACACTGCCCCAAGAAGCTAATGGCAGATATGTTTTAGGCTTATGGAGCAATTTCTGCTGCGATTAAAAACTCAAATGAGCCGTTGGTAGGAGAGATCATTAATTTTGCCTGTGCAAGAAAGGAGGTCGTGCAGGCTACTACTGCAGCAGACTGGATTGGTGGAGGTCTTGGCTGAAGAGTGCCTGACATTTACAGCAGAGCAGGGAACAGGGTTTGTGATTTGTATTTTTGCAGATTGGTTGAAGTACATTTACTGTGTGCTGATGTAGAGAAACAAAAGCCTCAGCTCCTCTGTGTCTGGAGAATGAGAGGGGAGTTCTGTAGGGCCATGTGTTATAGGGATTTGGTAGAGAAAAGTGCTAGGAAATGGTGTTTTTCACATATCAGAAGCCTAACTTCATATCTTAACAGAATAGAGGCAAAAATAGAGTTAATTTGCAGACTTCTCCACCTTTTCTAATTGGTCCTGCTTTTGCATTGGCAGCATTTTTTTACATGTGTAATCTTGATCTTTCTGTTTCTAGTACAGTTTTTTGCTTGCTTGCTTTATTGGTAAGTGAAGATTGAAATATCAAGACACGGCACGGATACTGGGCAGGAGCAGCAATTCTTTAGGGCAGGCAAAGATGAAAGGTGACGTGGTGCTTGGTCATTGCAGTGCCACTTCTGTCCCCAGTTTTACTGCATGGCTCTCTTCTTTTGATGCAGCACCTGATTGGAAATGTGAGGTCCCAGTTGCCAGAAACTGTGATGAAACAGATGGTTCTTGTGCCACATGGGTGTGTTTGTGTCTTGGAGAAAGAGAAGAAAGATCCAATGGAAACATAGAATCCATGTACTCTACCACAGAGAGCAAAAGGAGTTCTCTGTGAATTTAAATTTCTCAAAGAGAAAATGGGAAGAAAAGATAAGTAAAATCAATTCTTTGGGACACTAAGACGTACATCCTATTGTAAACAGATATATCTGCACACAGACAATTTCTGCCTTGAGTTCTTCTCCCCACCAGGAAGGTTTGAGGGTATCCCTGCATGGACTTGATTCAGCTTGCATAGGCTTAATTACACCATATTGGCTTCCCTTTCCCTAATAAAAATGTGCTTCAATGTGTGAATTCTTCCTCCTCTCAATGATTATATGTGAATATAGAGAAAATCAAATGAAATCTGTTTTAGTTTTGCTAGCCATCTTGGGCTGAGTTGTCACTCTTCAGAGGCATGAATAAAAAGGAACTAGCACAAATTCTTTTGTGGGGAGATGAAACCTGTACAGACTTTACAACGTAACTGTCAGCTTTCCTGACTAACTGTGTATCTCTCACTTGGACCCTACTGTTTTCACTGGTGGTGTTTAGTTTCTTGGTTTCTGTGTTATTGCTGCTGACCTTGCAGTGTTGTGAGAAGGGATGGACTGAAGAACCAAGGTAGAGGCCTCTGGCCGTGGGGAGGAATGTGGTGTTTGCACATAGCATCTGCAGGAACTGGCACTTGGAGGAGAGCAGAGGTTCTGCAGCACCAGGAGGTTTTGTGAGAAGGTGAAGGAATGAGTGCTTCATTTTGGATGTCTCACTGCATCTTTCCTTCCAGGAAGGGATGCTTTGTTCTCTGGAGGGCTGGACATGTTTAACAGGAATCCAAGAAGGATCTCTGACTCAGGATCTAGTAGTGTGAATTGCTTTGCCCTGGTTTATCTTGTTCTTAACCATGAATGCAAGTGTGACTATAAGGAGATTCCTTCTATTCTTGTAAATCCAGGTTGAGTATTATTTTTCTGATGTCAAATGCAGTGAATGCTGATGCTTGTATGGTTTGTAGCCTCATTTTACAGACTCTTTTTCTTGTAATACAGAGGATTATGAGAGGTAAGATCTTTGTATCTGAGTAAAGTCCCCTGTAGAGTGAAACGTTTCTGTTGCACTTAAAAATGAGAACTTGGAATTGTGCTTTTTGCTTTTGCTTGCAGAGGAATGGAGTTAACACTAAAAAGTAACTTTTCCTTCTCATCCGGTATTGCAGATAGAGAGCAGTGAACAACAATATAAGAAAGCTTGTTCCAGGTCATAGTGCTGATTGCCTAAACCACAGCAACTGGCACTTGAAACTAAAAGCAATTTTAGGCCAGTTCTTTAACCTTTGAGGTACAGAGTATGCTGGTATAAGTTATCCCTCCCAGTATCCCTAGGGGAGTTTTTTGTGATATAAAATAATTGGAGGTGCCTTGGAGAGGAGACTAGCAATCCCCTATCCCAGTCTCAAGTCATTTACCTTACTTCAGAATATGGATATTTTCTTCTTCCCAGAGAGATTCCCCCCTGCTACTCTGATCTAGTGGGAGGTGTCCCTGCCCATGGCAGGGGGGTTGGAACTAGATGATCTTTAAGGTCCCTTCCAACCCTGACAATTCTATGATTCTATGAGTTTATTTGTGTGTGAACTAGAAAAGCTCCAGCATGAATGAGATATTGAGAGATGCTCATCTGTCCCGTTGGAAAATTGAAGAGAACAGGAGGACCTGATAGGCAAAACTGCAAGATTTCTGTCCAAAATTTTTCTTTAAGAAGTTAGGAAGATTTTCTACTTACCCTTGGGGAAATAAACCCAAATCAAAGGTGTTAGTTCAGTCTCCAAACTAAAACCTCTTTGTGCTTGACTGTTCCCAATAGAGTTTGTTTTAAGAAGACCTATGAAAATACAAGCATTTTATGTTACATTTTTCCTGGTCTCAATACACAGTTCTCATCCAAAACATACTAGAAACCTCAGCCCTTTGTAGTGAGCTTCGTTACCAGTGCTATGCACTTCAACAGCAACTTCTGAGACATTTTACAGGCTTTGGAAAACTCCTGATGAAATGCTATGGCTTGCTACTTTAGGGCATAAACAGTGGTGATGTTTAATCTTTGTTATCTGTCTCTGTACTTGCTCAGCAGTTCTGCACTCCCCCTGGATTTCTTTGTTCTTAGCAAAATGATTTTATCCCCCTCAGGTTCTTTCAGTCTGTTGCTTTTTCTCACACAATTTCTAGGTGAATAAGCTTTTTTTTCCCAGGCTAAAGGAAAGGCAAGGTGAAAACTGCTTCCTGAACTTTGAATATGTGTGATGGGTTATGACAAACTGCAGTGTTTGTTCATGGGGATGGTGTCTGAAATCTGGGTACCCTGCAGTCATAGGCTTTGAACTGAGCTTCAAGTCCATGGTCTTGACTTCTAGGTATTTTTTTTGTGGAGGGAGGCATAGGGAGTGCTTTCCAAAAATCTTAGATATTGCTAGCACTGATGTGGTACGTGCAGGAGGTGTGATAAGTTCCCTGTATAGAATTTGGTCTTTTTTCTGATGTGCTACATACCTATGCATACAAGGTGCCCTTTATATAAAATGTTTGATGTCTTGAATTTGAATTCACAAGATCAGATTCCTGCAAAGACAATATGCCAGGATAACAGCTGCACATGGGAACACCTCCACAGTTTCTTCATTAAAACAGTTTGGAAATAACTAAGGACGTGCCAGCCAAAACCTCTTCAAAATCTGCAGAAATTGGCAGGTGTCTGTCTGTGGGAACAGGCAAGAGAACTGACCAGGATTTTTTGCAGGCCTTCAAACTTCTTGAAAGGATTTTAGAGCCAAGCTCAAGACATCAAAATAACCCATAAATGGAAGCTGAGATAATCAGACGGTTACAACTGTTGTTGTTTATGATCCAGAATGTGCAGCACATATCTGCCTGTTGTTCACCTGATAAGACCTCTGCGATGCCCAAATAGGAACATGGCATGAATTTCTCACATGGTGCCCTGCTGATTTCTTTAGCAGGCCAAAAAGCAAATGCATCCAAACTTCTAAAAATCTGAGCCCTGGCTGTGCTCATTGGATTGGTGCTAGAGAGCCAAGATAGCACAAGGACTAGGACCAAGCCCGTGCCAAGAATTTAGGATGACACAATATCCAGCTGCTCTAACATATTGCCTCATTTGCCTGCATTATGTTACCACAAGATGTATCCTAGCTCCTTCCAGTTTCCTTATGCTCTGCTTGTAGCAGGGGTGCTGAGGCAATATTGTGTAGCCTCAGCAGGTGCTTGGAAAATGGAGTGCTTTCTAATTCCTGCTATTTTCCCTTTTTGCATGTAGAAAGGACAACTCTTTCAAAGCATTGGCAAGCAGGCTTCATAGTTCATTACTTCAGCTTTGAGTTCAATGATACTGGGCTTGTGTGTGCAAAAAAATCTAGATGTTTTGTTGGGCAAAACAGGCAGTATGCTTTGTGCTAAATATTCTGGTTTCCTCTAGTCCTCTTCATTGCTTTTGATACTACAAACTTTTGGATAGCTCCAGACTCACACTGAGCCTGCTGGACTTGCTTCTGAGGCTGAGATCAGCCTCCCAGGTCCCTCAGAGCTTTCCTGCGTTTGTACTATCTCAGGGATCACAACTTTGCCTTTTGCTGTTGCACTTCCAATCAATGCATTTCTGTTTACAGTCAAAGTTCTGGCTTTTTTCAATACGCTTCATGGTCCATGGAGCTTAGTAATGCAACTCTTTTGATGGCTTTAGACTGCTTTCTTTTTTGCTGCAATTCTTTACAACAGTCCTGTTTTAAAAGAAGGGAGAGGGGAGGAGGGGGAAAGATTGACACTTTTCTTAGTGACAGCAGCCAATAGACCAGAATAACCCAAATCTTGTGATGTTTCTCTTGAAAGTAACTTAGAAAGCAACCTGAGTTCTTCAGCATCTTCTTTTTTAAATAGCATCCTAGTGGGTTGCTGGAAACACCAGAAACAGGGTTGTAAGAGAAAGCATGTTTTTTTCATTTTTATTTGGTATGGTCCACAAAGATTTAGAGAATTTTCAAAACCAATTTCCTGGATATATTCCCTTTTACAGACAAAAGTTAAAAGCATAGGGAAGGCTCACTTATATTTAACACAGTAGTTTAACAAAATAATGCGTGTGGTCAAGCTCTAGAGGAGATGATGCCTCCCAGGCAGGATGGAGACAGGATGTTGGCATGCCCTGTGCCAACGGACTTAATACAGGTTTGCAAGTAAATGTGCTGTGACACCTTCATTTAAGAGCAGATGTACTTAAACCCAAAGAGAGTTAGTCTGCAGCCTACTGACCTGAGTGCTGAAGGATTGTTTCCAGGATGAAATGAAGCCTGTGTTGGTGCTGTCCCATCCACGTCTTCTCCCTGATGACAACAGACTTCGAACTGGGGAAAACAGTTTATTTTTCTTGTACTAGCCATCAGGTTTTTGACCTTTTTTACTGCTTGAATATGTGCCATACTGAACCTAACCGTTATAATTTGCAGCTGTATGGGAACAAGAATGGCTGAGATGCAGGGATTTTTCTGTGATGTCAGTGAGGCCACTATCTGTTCTGCTGAGAAACAGAAGGAAGACCAAAGAAAATGGAAAAATTGGGAAGAACAGAAATGATGAGAAGACTTTTCTTGAAGAGGGAAATAGAGGATGATAAGGAAGATCAGAACAAATGAGGAGCAATATTCAGCTTCCTTTTTCATGCCTGTGACAGTTGTGGAGCACTCTGTGGGGATGATATCCAGCTAGGAAGATTAGTAACAGGAACCAAAATCTGTCATAAGACACTGCTGAAAGCTGCTGTTTCTCTAAGTACGTGCTCAGGCTGAGCTTTGCTTATCTTTAAGCCTGTGAATAACTTTTGGAAACGGATGCTTTTTTGAATTTTTTTTATTACTCAGTATACTGCAAAGAGATAGACAAGAAGCTGAAATACTTTAAAAATTCCTTGTCATCCATCACTCCACCTGCTTCAGAGCTTAGCATGAACCCCTCACCCTTCTCTGCTGTGCTGTAGAGCTAAACTTTATGGGACATGTTTGGTCTCTCCTGTTTGAGCGAAGAACAGTGTAAATTCAGCAACTATCTTGATCTGTGTAACCTTTTAAATTTTGCTTCTCTCTTTAACCATTTCAATTGCAAGGCAAGCTGCCTGCTATGTACCTTGGTGGGAAGTTTTTCCTGTTAAAATATAGTTTGTGTAAAAGCAGGATATGCATAGTTGTGGACTGGTACCATTAGCTGAAAAAGGGAGCATGGTATCTTTCTGTGAGCACAGCCAAGACTTTAGATGAGCATATGTGCCCGACCCAGACATGTTTTGTCCCTCAAGAATGGCTTCAACTATGAAAAAGAACAGCCAGAGATGCTCCTTTCCCATTATTACTTGTACCAGTGATGAGCTGCTATATGAAACTATGGTTAAATGCCACAAGGGTTATAAATTACTGTCACTTGACTTAGTTATGGGACCTTAAATCTGGCTGGCTCATATAGCTTAGATAATTGCCTTCATGTCTGGGATTAGCAGTGCTAGTCCTTTGATGAAAGAGTTGATTTACGAGAGGTAAAGGTTCGAGATACTTGCTGAGGCAGCGAGCAGTAGAGAAGATCAGAGAGTCCACAGTGTTTTCATTCTTTTTAAAAGATACTTTTTAATCTTTGAAAATGTGTTGCATAAAGATTACAGCAAAGAGCATAGAAGAAGATGGATTAGCTTGGCTGTAGCTATATAAGGTATAGTGCAGTTCTGAATATTTCCCTGCTTTTCTTTAGTAAATTAATTGGTTGGGAGAAAAGGAAGATGGTGTAAGTGTTGTAGTGGGTATGATTTGCAGTGAACAGGATCAGTTGGTGGCTGTTGCGTTCCGTGCTGAGGATACTAAGCCGTGAGGTTGTGCTAGATGGGAAGTTTCCCCAGAAACATTTGTAAACCAATATTAGATTCTTTCAGGCTCTCAGCATGCTTGAGGAATGTCTGATGAGTTAGACTGCATGAGACCCTGGCAAGGCAGGAAAATAGTTTGTAGCCTCTTTGAGTCTCAAGCATTGTCCCAGACAGTGTGGGGTCAAGCACATGGCAGGCAAGCCTCTGCAGGCACAGGCTGCTGTCTGGAGGGAGAAAGGGAAGATGCTGAAGCTCCCTCGAGCTTCTCAGGGAATTGTGGAGTCTTGTGTACCTTTGCAGGTGCAGGCTTTTAACAGTCATCATCTGCTTCAATGACCACTGCCCAGGTCAGAAAGTGGGGCCATTCATACTCCTCAAGGCAGTATTCCTGCTGCCTTACTGACCAGGAGCACTGGTACAGAAGGGGCTGTTCATGCAGCCCAGGTGAGCACAAGTTACTCTTCGGTCCCCAGGGCCATGGTGGGAGCTCTTAGAAACCATGAAGATGAAGCAGGCTCTGTGAAACAGCTCCACAGAATTGGAAGAGATTTTTATGGTCATGTCTTTGACCCATTTGTTGTGCACGAGTTATTAACCTCAGTGCAAAGCAGTCATGCTTCTAAAACGCCTTTTTACTCAAATGTAGTAGAGAGACATCTATAAGTTGGGTTTTTTTTTTTTCCTCTCACTCTGTCATTGTTCCCTTCAGACATTATAGAAAAGGGACATTCTGAAAGTTGAGATTTTTCAGTCCTCAAGCGCAAAATGGAGTCTGCAGAGATTTGGTCCCTAATCTACATTATAACTTTTAATGGCCACTTATTTTTAATAGTTTCAGTTTTAGGAATGTTTATACCTTTTATTACTATTCTAAGGAGATGAATTTGCCTGTCAGTTAAGGTCAAAAAGCTTGCTCAGTGAAGTTGCCCAATTTAATATTAATCAGAACACTTTTTTCTTATCGCAACTATCTTTTCTGTAAGACAGATGTTGGAAGATTTCTTTGGCATCATTTCTGTTTGCATTTTTTTCTTTTCATTCTCTCCCTGGCCTTTTTTTTCTTTGTCCTTTTAAACCAGCAAACATTGCTTGGCTGTACTGGTGGTTGTGTTTTCCTGTAACACCCTTCTCAAAGAGCACAGTGCTAATGGATACCAGTGACATAAAATCAGTCTCGGATGTGTAAACATTTGCACTTAGTAGATCTCATATTACTCTGTGTTGTCCTTGTTTTCCATTTTACACTACTCATGTTTCCCCCAGGAGATGTTCTTTTGTCACATTGTTCTCAGACTGAGCTTCCCTAAGCAGATTGCTCCATGTAATGCTTACGTGAAGGTGCCATTTCTTTAATCCCCACAATTTGGACTTCTGTGTGAATATTTTGATTTAGCAGAGATATAAGTAAGAAACTATGAAAACACCAGGTCATTTCAGGACAAACAAGATGCAGAAACTGTTGCTTTCTCAAATCTTGGGTATCTTTGTACAGATTCTCAGACAAGGAAGGTATTTCAAACAAACCTCGTCATGAAAGGAGAAACCTGTGCAGTCACTTGTAGGTAGAACGTGGTTCACTGACCTCCTGAACTTGCAAACTGTACAGATTTTGAATTTTGAAGCTAGGATAGCCCCTGAATTGTGCAGGTAATGCTTTCTTGTATAATCAAGTTGTTTAAAGTAGTATTTTTGGCGTTTGCTTGTTTATAAGGTTGAACTCTGTGTGATTTGGTTCACACATTCTTAATTGCTGTTTTTTCAACCATCTGTTACTTAAGAAAGATTTCTCAAGAGAATAGCCAGCTAGCCAGCATTGCTAAAACTAGAGCGTCTAATTACATTGGAACTTTATTTCTAAGAATAGGGTATTTATTGAGGATCAAAAGAAGCAAAAATAGATCTTTTCGCAGCCAAGCGTACGACTGTGAAAACATGTCTGATTTTCTTCTGCTGTCATTTTAAAGTAAATGGAAAGAAAATTGAGTAAATATCAGTTGGGATAAGGGAGCTGAAGCAGGAAAGGAAGGAGTCCAGTCACACAGAGGAGGAGAGGGCAAGCAGTGGGTTCATGCTTGTGGTGACCTGTGCTCTTCTAGAATGGTTTTGTTGCATGGTGTGGACTCTCTCACTTCCCTTTTTGTTTCAGAGCTGAACATGACTGCTCCTATTTCACAGCAGCCATGTCATCCCTATGCTATGTGAGGATATGGCTCTTTATTTTTAAGGAAACAGTAGTACCTAATGATTGTCATGTAACCTACAGTCTGCCACTTCATACAACAGGCAGCATGCTCTGAGCACCATTAGGTTTTGCTTTCCCTGTCCTTTGTGTTGTAAGTTTGGTTGGCCATTGGCATTTTTGCAGAGCCCAAACTGTCAGTGTGCTGCCCACCAGCCAGGAGGTGCTGCCCTGGCTCAAGATGTGCCATGCTGTGCAGCACAGCAGCTGCTAAAAAAGTTGTCCCAGCTAGGGTTTGCTTTGCTTTCCTACCAAAGCAGAGCAGCTGCCTCAGGGAGGCACTAGGTTTAGCTCTGTGGAGTTGCAAGGTTTTTTTTAGTCAAGAAGACAAATCCTGGCTAATGTGGCAGTGCTGGTTTTTTAGTGTCTCCGTAAGTGGAACTGGTGAAGGGTGAGCGTCTCTGCCACATGCACTCAGAAGGCACAATATTGAGAGGATTACAAGTTTGCTTAAGAGTTTCCCAAGACTCCTTCAAGCAAGGGCAGTCCTTCACAGAGATATGAAGAAAAGATTTTATTTATTACTTTTTTCCAATATTAGTATTCTGGTATTCACATGGACTTCAAGTATATTTGATGTAGATTTATTTTCTTATACTTTTAGGTGGATCAATTTCAAATTTTGTATAGGCTGAAAAACTTACGATCTTAAGTAGTATTAAAAGTATGTGCTGTTATTAAAAAGGAAAGTTATGATATAACAAAAACATAAATTTAGTGTACAGCTACCTTCAAAAGTCCTAAAAGAATCAAAGAACAATCCTGCTATTGTCACCATTTTCATAGTATTTTTTTCTGAAGATGTTATAACTTGCTGTATTCTCATGGAACACTTCCTTTTTCTAATCTGGCTTTAATTTCTGTGTTGTACAAGAAGAAAATTTGAATATTAGACCTCTTCTGTACAATCAGCTAGATAAGATAAGTTTTGATATTTGTTGTATATGCCTTTTAACAACAACTTCTTGTCTTTAGTGGAATTTCTGTGCAGTTTGTGTTGTAGTGCTATCCAGGATCAAAAGCATAGCACAGCAAGTTACAGTGAGTACCCCCAGCTGGGATTTCTGTTCTTTCATCCGGGGAGGTTCAGGATTGCATATTTGTTAGTGGGATGTAGGTGAATGTCACGACACCTTGACAATGTAGTCAGTGGTGCAGCAGCACCAGCCAAGCGTGTAAAAACACAAACAGTTTTTGTCAGCTGGAAGTGTCCTGCGAGGTGATGAAACCAGAATTCTTTCTCCACTTGTGGTTCAGAAGAGGCAAGTCATGAATGTGTTTCATATAGAGTTTTTCTTCTTTCTTCTCATTTTCTGGAAATGGAAGTAGTCACTAGGTGGTAAGGTGCAAGCAGCTCCCCTGCTTACGTACTAAAAGCCTAACATAGAGGTGGAAGAATAGTCTCCAACACTGTGTTGATATCTCAGTCCAATACATTTACATGATCCTTTCTGTTTCTGCATTGAGGATGTGTGGCATTAATCTGACAAAATTATCCAGGTGAATTTACCCTCTCTTGTGTGAGTGTTGCAGTTAGATGCCAGAGGCACTCTGCTTTTTTTTTTTTTTTTAAACTGTAGAATATGTACAGTATGCATCATCTAAAAGTCTAACAAAACCACGTTTCTTGTTCGGACCCTATGAAATTATAATCTAGTCCTTCTGCTCCAAAACCAGGCTTCCTTGAAACAGGGTTCATCTCCATAGAAAGGAGAAGGTATTTTATCCCAGCTTCCACCTGGCTTTAAGTGCTTGGATCAAAGAGACTCCAGCACACAGCACTGCTCTGGGAACAAAACTTGTGCACGTGTTTATTTTCTAGGAGGTGAAGGATAAACTAACTCCAGTATCTGTCTCGTAGCAGTGTTCTCCTTAGTTTAACAAGCAGCCCATACTGCTACTGCTCTAGGAAATTCCCAGTGGTGAAATATCTTGAAATTCCACCGTGAAAATATACAGGCACTAGGAGTGTATGAATTGAAATTCCTGGTCTTGCTCTGCAGGTCAGAAGCTTTGTTTGGGTTGTATGAATGCCTTGCCATTGGATGACAAGCTGGGGATGAGTTTGGGCAGCAAACCCATCTCACCACTCTGTGCCTCTTTTGGCTGCTCTGCCTTGGTTAGTGAGAGACACACAGATGTAGGCTGATGGAAACCCACGTAAAATTGATTCATAAAACACTGGTTACAAAGGAGAAACAAACTATCCATCTAGTCAGTAGAAAACTGAATGCAAAGAGTCTCTCATCTGGGCCAGTTTTCCCCAGGGCACCCTGCAGCAGAGGCTGCTGTTGCTGTGCTGCTGTTCGGAGCGATCCCCGGCTCCGCTGCCCAGGAACACCCCAGGTCTGGGGAGCCTGGCGTAAGGAAGGGTGAATGTGGGGTTGGATGGAGAAGATTGGTGTGTTTCCTCTTGGTGGGATTGGCTTAAAATCACAGAATTCCAGCGTGCTAGGGGTTGGAAGGAACCTCTGGAGATCATCTTGTCCAGCCCACCTGCTAAAGCAGGGTTACCCAGAGCAGTGGGTTTTGAATGTCTCCAGAGAAGGAGACTCCACAACCTCTCTGGGCAGCCTGGGTCAGGGTCTACGACTCTCACAGGAAAGAAATTTCTCCCTGTTTTTAAGTGGAACTTCCTCTGTTCCAGTTTGTGCCCATTGCCCCCTGTTATGTAACTGGGCACCACTGACAAGAGTCTGGTGCCATCCTCTTGACTCCTGCCCTTCAGATTTTGAGAACTGTTGAGAAAATCCCTTCCCAGTCTTCTCTTTTCCAGGCTGAACAGCCCCAGGGCTCTCAGTCTTTCCTCATCAGAAAAGAATGGACAGAGCTCCAGAAGTAAGGAATTTTTCTCAATGTATTTAATGTTAATTTCCCCAAGTTGACTGGCTTTCCCTCTCATGCTTTGGGTTCTCTGCTCATGTAAAAAAACTGAAAAGGAGAAAAAGATATACCACCGACTGTTCTCTTGCTGTGAGTGACTAATGTCTTGAATTAATGCTTTCATGCTTAATACAATTTTTATAACGATTACTTTTTCTGTATGAATTTTTAATATTTACAGATTGCATTTTATATTGGTGCAAGGAAATGGGAAGCCAAATGTAAAATAAAAAGACTAACTCTTCTTCTTCTAAAACTAGCTGCTGGAGGTAAAAATTAACTCAAGCATCAAGCTTGTATTTTGCTGATCAGCCTCACACTGAGGCTGTGATTTGTGATTTTGTTTTTTTTTCAAGACCATGCTCATTCCTCAGCTGAGAGCCTGTTGTCAGTTTGCAGGCACCAACCTCCATTCAGCCATGTTGCTCTGAAGCTCTGATGTATATAATAGATGAGCAGCAAGTCTCATAAATATTCACTTAATTATAACTTAGTTTTAATCTTATTAGCATGTACCATTATCTGTTTCAGCTTCTTTTAAAACAGCATCTCCGTTCTCTGAAAATGAAATATTTCGGTTTTAATATTACATCAGTACGGTAGTATAATGTAGGCTTAATTAGTTTAAATCTTTCTGTGTTCAGATACTTTAAAGCACTTTATCTCTACTTAAATATGCACAGAGTAATTGATGGTTGAATGAATAAAAAGATACTTTGAATAAAAATTGAAGGGGTGGATGGAAGCGTAATTGTGACTGACAATGTTTGTATGGCATTGGGCTAAGTCACTTATTTCAAGCACTTCAGATGAGATCTTGCTGTGATGGTACCATACTGCACATGGCAACTGGCAGTCAAACTAAGAGTGAACAGAGAGGAAGTTTTAGGACACTAATAAGTCTTGCTGCTTGGATGCAACAAAGTGCGAATAACCATGAAACACATTTTAAGATAGAAGCTTTTTTCATTTCAAATTCTGACGTATTTGCCCTTCCTGAGAGTCCATTGCCTGGACTCAAAGCTGCCATTCAAATTATGCTTTGAATTCTGTAAATCGACTTCTTACTCGATGATAAACCAGGTAGCTGATGAACAGTAAATATAACTGAAGGTGCAAAGTTTGTGTGTGTTGAGAATTGTGTAGAAGATCCAGAGGATGCTGTAAATGACTTGTGCAGTTCTGCTTTGTGGGGATATATCTGCCCATTGAGAGGTGACTATTTCTTCATCTGCCAGTGAAGGCAGTAAAAATCTTCCCTGTGCTCTTGTGCTTCTCAGAAACTTGGCTTTAGTGAGTATTAGAACTTTGAATGGTAACTTAAAACAGTAAATCTCAAACGGTATTTGAAAGGGACAGCTGTTTTTTTTTTTCTTTTAGTTTTACAGAAATAAGCCCAAGTCCTGCTCAGCTGCTAATTGAAGTCAGTATGGTAAGGCATTGCTTGCAATTGTTATCATTGCTCATTTCCATTTCTTTGTCTGCTCATATCTGAGGTATGTAGAGATCATCTTTGTTTTGCATTTCAAATATTTTCTTTTTAAATGTCATCACATCACATGCCTTTGCATGCAGCAGTATACCTGCATTAAAAGAAAGCAGATCAATGCCTCCAAGCAGAAACATCAAAAGGGGATCACTTTAGTGTATTTAGTTACATTTTGAAGCTTTCTAGCTTATTTTTATTAATAAGATCTGTATCATCCTATATAACTGTGTTTGCAGCAGCAGATGTGAACGTAGCATGGTAGTGGTACCAACCTGTATGTTTGGTGGAAGAGGTGCACTTCACTTACACAGGCTTCAGTGAGCCCAGAGTCTTTGAGGAACTAGCACAGCTTGTTCTGAGTCTCGTCCTCCCCCAGTCCCCTTGCTGCTGTTGTGGAGCCCAATACAGTGTCAAAGTGGCTTCAGTGAACCTCTCTGCACTGTGCTCACAGCCACTTTGGGTGAGGACCTTTCGTTTCCATCTCTGCTACCCTGGTACGTTATGTGGGTATTTAGTGCATTGGAGCAAACACCCCAGAGCAGGTCCCTGTGTGGCACCTGAGGAAGGGCTGGTGTCTCCACATGAGGCCAGTGAATCTTCCTAGTGCCTTGTGCGTCAAGCTGGGAAATAGAACTTTTCTCCCTCTTTTAGGTACTTGGGCAAAGCTTATTTATTCAAGGTCTCTGTAGGTACATGAGCAAATACATATGTTCCTAGGGAAGCAGTCACAGGAATCCTTTAATTAATAAATAAATTTTATCTGTCTGAATAGCAATTATAAGTGAGGAAACAAGCAGCTGTAAAACACATGGCTGCAACATGCCAGCAGGCCTGTTCAGGTTGTAATTTAGATGCTGCTTATCCAAAGTCATGCTCTTTTCTATTACCCTTGAAAGGCTGCAGTAAAAGCAGTGTGCACTGTTCAGCTGATGTCACCTAGGTACAAGGTGACTCCCTTTGGAGAGGCTGAGAGCCCAGCTGTGTGCCTGCAGTACAGCTGTGTGCAGAGACAGCTGGGACAGTCTGCTGGAACCAGCCCCTTGTTCCTGGGCTTGAACAGGCAAACCAGGACTTCACCTTCAAGGTGGACTTCTCTTACAAATCAAAATTTACTCTGGAGTGATTCCTTTAACAGCTGGTTTTGTGCTGAAGGAAGTGGAGCCTTTTCCTTCATTTCCCTCACCCACCCCAACCCTCATATGAGAGCGGAGAACAGGCAATTCAAGTCTGTCATATTTCCAAAACTAGGCTGACATTGCTCTGGAAAGGAAGGGCCAAAACCACTGACGTGCAGCTCTAAAAAAAGGTGAGGCTCAGGCTGTCCTCCCAGGGATGAACATGATGAATTTGCAGCGCTGTTTGCTACAGGGAAACATTTCTGGACTGGAGAGCTCAGCTGAATGGTGACTCTTGAGTGGTGTTCAGGAGCTTGCAAGGTGTACAGTGTTAGGAGTGTGCTTATTTGTCCCAGCTCTTGTCAAGAGTCTTACCTGCTGTGAGGACCCCATTGCATCCGTGCACATGAGTATTTTATCTGAACGTCAGCAAGCAAATTCAGGAGTGGCAAGCTTGAATGATTTCATTTTATTTCAAATTCTTTCTTTTCTTCAATTAATTCTACTTTCATGAGAAGCGCATTAGGAAAAATTTGGTTAGATATGCTTTTTTTGGCTAGGTAGTCTTTTCTGGTGCCTGGTGGATCTGTCTATGTTGGGACCTGTGACAGCTACTTGGTGCAAATCCCTCCTCTTTGCCAGACACTCGGTAGTGTGTGCTCTGCAACAGTGAGAGGCTTGTAGATGAGATCTACCGAGGTCTCAGCTGCCTTGTCCAGGTCCACACTGAGCCTCAGTACAAGAGATTGAGCTTGTACTTACTAAGCATTATCCTGTGCTCTTTCCTTCTATAAAGTTTTATGTTTTACCCTGGGATAGATACTGGGTTTTCTAAGGAACTTGTTGAAGGCTGTGAAACTTGCTAAATTGAGGACATTTTTGTTGTTTGTTTCCCTTGGTTATATTGATGTTAGTACATGAAATAAGTAGGGGTTTTTTCCCATGAGAAATAGTTTGGGACATAATGTATTAATGCAAACCCACTTTTAACCTTTGAATGGATGTCCCTGACCAATCGTTGCGAATTGTTATTGATAACTAAAGATGTCATTTTATGTCGATAATACCATTCCAGAGTAAGGCAACACATAGGTTTTATTCAAGCATTTTCTTTCCTGAATATTCAGCTACCATGTGATTCAATATCATTTAACAGAGAAAAATTCTGCAGTGTGTTCCATACACCTACAATACTGTAGTTTCAAGGCATGTCCTTATGGGAACATTGCCTTCAATAGTGTAAAACTTGTCTTCAGTATTTTCAGACTTAAGCCACTGTGAATAAACTTGCAAAATCAATGCAGTGAGGCTGTGAATTTGCCATGCTGTATAAATTATTGTAGCTTTGAAGTATAGGTTTGTGGCTGCTGCATGAAACATCCCTGTATGCCTGTACCTGGCAGCACAGACAACTACAGCAGTCATGTGTAAATTAAAGCAAGGAGTGAGGAGCTGCTCTCCAGCAAGTGCTCAGTTGGATTAGGCACTGACCCATTTATTACAGCTCCCAGGGCTGTGTTATGCCTCTGTAGGAGGAGGGAGCACTGCATTGTGCTGTTGACTTGCTCAGGCTACTTGTGAATGCCCTGGATCTTGTGCCTCAGATTCTTACAGGAGCCTTAGATGTTGCATTAGGTGGTTAACCTGCTTCTCAGCTACTGCCTACAGCAAATGTACAATATATATCACACATATATACCACACATTCATGCTTTTATTAGTGTAGCCTCACTGTGGCAGACCGTGACAGATTGGATATTGTAAATTTTTCAAAAAATAAATCTTGAAAGATGAGATGGGACAGTGAAAGTATTATTAGATTTACTACTGGAGCCGAAATGCAGAGGGAATAAGTGGCTGTTCTATTTGAACTTCCCAATAACAGGTCTGAGTACTGATCTTGGACCTCATGTCTGACTTCGTTTGCTTCAGAGCATGACTTTTAATGGTTCATACTGTTGCACAGGCAAACCATGTAGGGAAACCCATTATTCTCTTGGTTGAAAAAATAGCATAGAGACTATAAGCTTATGGAGAGAGACTATATGCTTTTCAATACATTGCAAAACAAAGATAAGTTGAATAATCTATTTGATGGAAGAAGCAAAACTTTCTGTGGTTATGCAAGAGGAAGTTATTTCAAAAAAAAGAAATCAAATATTGCATTTTTGAAACTACAGAATTTTGTATCTTTCCAAAACTGCTTACGTGTGTGCAGACAGAAAATCGGTGGAATCAGCACCTGATTAAATACCTGAGTGTGGCCAAATCTGCGCTTTAAATGCGAGAGGCTGTTGTAGAGGTTAAACCTCCTGGAGAATCTGCAACTTGAAGGCAGAAAAGCTTTCTGTGCTTGACCTTGATAAATCTCCAGCTGCTGCAGGTGGAGATGCTGGAGGTTTATATGGAACTTTTTGTTTTGAAAGTGCAAGAACTTGTTTTTGTCAGAGTTCAAAAGATCACAGGGGGGAGAGGTTTTATGCTGAAGTGGCTGGAGTAGTACAGAAAACATTCTGGTGGTCCCTCAGTGCAAATTCGGATGAAATAAATACATGAAGCCACAAGCAGTGTTTAGGTTTAAGTTGGTAAAAGGACAGACCTGTTTGATGTCAGATGAAAGCAGTGGGCTGGGGTCCATGGAGCAGTGCTTCCTGGCTGCACAGGCGGCTGCTGGACCTGCTTCCTTAATAATGCAGCAGCCCTGGCCTGTAAACACCCCATGAAGCTGAATGTCTCCCAGCAAGGTTTTATTTAGTGCCCGATCTGAGGAAGGATGATAATATGCTAGAAGTCGTGTACTCATTTGCAACCATGAAGCGGCTCCTTGTCTGCTGCTCAGCTGGGAGGTGTGTAAGCTCCAGGGCTGGGTACTGCAGGTTACTGAGCTCTCTGGACATCTAGCACTGCATTTCTGCATTCCCCCAAAGGCTCTGCTTTTCACAGGATTGAAGCAGCTCAGTCCGACTCTGATTAGAAGGGAGCAATTTAGTCCTGTGTTGAGGTTTTTGACCTTGTAAGTGTTGTAACCAAATGCTTTCATGGTTCTTGTCAGCTAGAAACTGCTAGAAAAGAACATGAATGTATAATACATCCATTATCAGAAGACAGCTTTCTGAGGAGAGAAAGAGAGAAAAATAAGTATTCATGTTATAAATTGCAACAATGAAATGGTATTTGGTGTGGAAGGGGGGAGCATAATGCTGAAATTTTCTGTTACTTTATTTGGGACTAGGTACCAAGCTATTTGATTCCAGTCCCCAAAAGTCTTGGCCACTATAAATTTTTACCTGTTTTCTATTCACCTATATTTATCTTTTTTTTTTTTTTCCTTTCAATTTGATCAGCTAATCTGTCACTCAGGCTAAGGTAGAAGTGTAGCAGAGAAACTTTACAATATAGACACATCCTGTCTGTATAACGAATCCTGTGTTAATAAGTGACTGTGGTTGCTATTTAAAAAGTTGAACTTGAAATGCTGCTGCACTTAGGGTTCAGAAAGATAGATTGGGCTGTAAGGGTTTAATGGATGCAATTAACTCCCTGAAACAAACTTTGGCATCAGTTGAACGTTGAGTCCAAACTTTGTAGGTGGTTAATATTCAGTTAGTTGAGTTGGAGACCGGCCGTTGAAGAAATGGTATGTACAGAGTGAACAAATCATTTTGGGAAGTATCTGAAAGCAGGATTGCAGTATGGAAATGTCAGTAAGCTTAGTCAATCAGTTTTTATGCCTTTTGTTCTTCGACCAGTATTTGTTTTACTACAAATGTGAAGAAACTGCATTATCACAAATAAGTCATGCTCAAATACTTCAAGTAGAACAATTTTATATATAGTTTAATTTCATGCACTGGTACTTTTCCTTAGAGGCTGCCTTGAGTTTTCAAAACTTGTAAACTGGTGGAACTTTTCATATAACTGATGTTATAAAATAAAGGATGTATAATAACAGTGGCAAAGGCATTCTGAAAGTAGAGTTCACAGATTTAATATACTAATGAGTTCTTCTTTCTTCACCCATTGTATGTTAAAAAGCTTTTGTAGAAAAATTAGTGGAAAACAATGAAGATAACCCTTATGTAAAGTTTCATATATGCATGTATTGCAGGAATCTGGGAAGAGTTTTCATTAATAATTTAGGATGTGTACAACATTCACTCTTCCAACATTCATATTTTGTGGAGAAATCTAGGAATTATCTCTTGTGCTCGTAGTATTTGTTTAATTGGTTGTTTCCTTAACTGAAGCATTGGAGTCAAAAGTGGTGCTGTGTATTCAGTCTCTCCAGGGCTGTGTTATTTGAATTTCTTTTTTTTTTTTTTTTTAGTTAATTCTATTTCTTCATGCCAAAGACTTTAAAAGAATCAAGGGCTTTGAATGTGCACGAAGTGGACTTTACAGATATAGATTAGGCTGAAGCTTGGAGAGTTCAAACAAGAAAAAGCAAGGGATAAGGCAGGACCCAGTGGGCCTTCATTATCTGGGAGCTCTGCATCCCAATCCATCTTTGTTCCCTCTATCTAATCTTCTTCAGAGTTCACACTTCACCCAGTCCTGCAAGTTGATGCAAACTGTGTAAGCAGTGAAGCACAACGGACAAGATTCCCTTTTGATGAGATAACAGGGATGTCATGTTTTCCTGTCCTTCCTCTGCTTTGGGTCCAAAGATCCCAAGAGCACAAGTCGAGCAGCTTTCCAGTTACTTGCTTTATTGAAGGGTTAATTTCCATTGTAAAGAGTAAGCTACAGGATTCATTGCCTGCCTTCTGTGATTTCTAGAGTAAGAGAAGGCAGATAGTGTGTTGTGATACAAAGGGGAGGCTGGGTTTTGGTGGGATGGACTGTCCCAAGGGTACCCTTGTAACCAAACTTTGAGGAATTCTTCATATGTTTCTGAATTTTAAAAAGTAGGGGAAAAGGTTGGTTTATTGATACTAAGGAAATTTACACTTTCATGTTCTTCAGCATTTCTTGCTTTCGCATGTGTAAGATTCCTTTTATTCCCTGAAGCTGCCAGGTACAGCTGTCTATACAGCTTTTTATCTTTGTTAAATCCTGAGTTTTATTTTTCTTTTCCCCATTTTGGTTCAGTTTTTGGATTGCATAAGGCCACTTTAGTACAGTAGAAGCTATTTAAATTCTTAACTTCTACATGCAATCAATATTAAATTGACTGTAATTCTTAAAGTATTCCCCAAGCACACAGAGTACCACAAATAACCATGGTCCAGCAAACAAACGTTTGAATGGTTCTCGCTGTATTAAAGCATTTGGAAAAGAATATAAATTGATGTTGTGCTCAACTCAGTGTGGTTGTGTTCTAAGGTCAAGAGATCCTGAAAAAGCCTTTTTCATGTTTGATGGATTAAATTCTACTGGGAATGTAAGAGACAACTTCTGTGGAGCAAAACAAGGGCTATGGAGAAAAAGCATGTGTGGAAATAGCTGGAGCCAGATTTCTTTCTTCCTTTCTTTCTTTTTTTTTTTTAAAGGTTTCCTGTACAACTCCCTTACATCAGATTATAGCCTCGATGACACCTGTCAACATTTTTTCTGCTGATGCCTCTTTTGCTGCCTTTCCTGATGCAACCAGGATCAGCTGGGGGTACAAAGCATGCACAGAGGCCAAAGAAACTAAGCGTTCAGGCATGTTTCTGAGATAATCCAGGGGATAAGAATTTGGAGGTAACTGTGCTTTTCAAAGGTTTGGTTTTTTTTCAAAACTCAACCACAGATAAAGGCACCCTAGTATGAAAAACATAGTGTTTGAACAAATGATCTTCTGCTTCTGTGTTTTGAGCTACTGAAGTGAGGAAAGGAAAATCACTACAAAGATGGAAAAGATAAAATGAAATTTTGAAGCCATCTCTAGTGAATTAAATGTTCTTCTAAAAGCATACTGGGTAACTTGAAACAGGAATAGCTTGGAGGACACCAGTGAGGGTAGCAAGTAGTAGTATTTATGTGGAGTTCAGGTAGCTGATTCATTGGAAGTAAAACAGATTCTAGAATTGCTGCCAAAACAGTGCAGGCCGTTGAGCAGGAAGATGGGTAAGTAAGAGTCCCAGTTCAGCAATTATGTCCTGTCTTGTTCCTCCCACCTCTTAGAGCTCTCACATCTCTCATCTTCCTTCCTCTGGAGTCCTCAGGACCCTTTCTCTGTCCTTGTCCTCCTCCCTTCTTATCTAGACTAAGTCTCTTCTTCCATCATTAACCTTCCAAGGATGTTGGAGAGACTCCTGCTTTTAGGGATAGTTTCAGCTTTTGCTCTCCACTCCTGTTTTTCTGCACACAAATGTGTGTGTGCTCCAGCACACACAAAAATGCTGGAAATGACTGAGGACAGACAAATTTTTAAGAGAAAGAAATGCAGAGAGTGAAAGACCAAAGAGATGGAGGAAACAAGGGAAGTGGCAAACTGTTAGTAGGATTTTTAATAGAATGTATTTTATGTGGTGAGGGGAGAGGGAATAGGTGTCCTTCTATCGCCTGTATCACTGCTCCCCACAGGCAGCTCTAGTTTGATGCCACTTTCTGTGGTGACAAGGGAAGGAGAAGGGTACCTGAAAACAGGCCTGGACACCAGACATCTGGAAAAATTGATGTCAGTTTGTTGTTGTTGCAGCAAAGACCTAATATTCTGTGGGACCTTTTTGGTTTCCTAATTGTCCCCAGAAATGTAAAGCATTCCCCTCTGCCACTTCCCTACTCTTTTCTGCTATGGTAGTCTTAAATTGCACTTGTGTGTATAGCAGTGGTTCACCTGGTCCCCTCCAGACACAGCACTGAGTTCAGCAGTTAGAAATGCTTCTGACTTCCCAGGGTGTCAGAGGATGTCAAAGAGGTACCAGTCTCCTCATTCCCTCCCAGATCTTCCCCTGCGGTTTCCGTATGTGTTTTGGCTCCTAATTAAGAGTTGTCAAGGAATAAAAATAGCTCTGAGTGTTTTTTCCCCTATAACTTTTAGCTGCGAAGTTCAAGCCTGGTAGGACACATCCCATACCTCTTCCATGCTCTACATTGCACTCCCAATTCAGTATGGGAGAGGCAGATCAATTTGTCCTTAGCCATCAGCTGTGTATGTTGCTCTAGGGCCAGGGGACATTCAGCTCCTAATTGCAGCTTGGTTTGTTGTTCAGCTCAATTGTTTCTGCTGTTTTCAATAAAGTGAGCCTGCTGAAAGCAAATTGTATCCTCATTAGGACTAATTAATAGTTGTCTTTTCCAAAGAGCTTCATGTGAGGCTTTGCACAGAGCAATAAACTGAAATATTGTCCAGCTGCAGACTTAATGTCAAACTTTGTGAAGAGAGCCAGATGCTAGATAGAAATAGTTCTGCAGACCCCAGCGCTTTCTGTGTGCTTTATGCTCCTCCAAATGGCCGTTGTTACTTTGATTCTTTATTCAGGCTAATAAACTTGTAAATTCTGGTGGATAGGATCCTGGTGTCCTGGAAATCAGGGGAAGAAAGCGCTGAACACAGATTTCTTAAAATTGATTCTCACAACCTATTTCCTGAGGTTGCAGCGTTGCTTTGGCCTTTGGTGGTAAGACATGATAAAATATCTCTACCTGTGAAGCTTGCTGAAATAGTTTCTTGCTGAAAGCCATCAAAATAGCTTTCAGGCATTGAGTACAGAGACAGTGAGGGATCAATTTGCTTTGCTCTGTTCTTTCAGGTCACACAAAACTTCATGCATTTTCCTCACTATTACTTTAAAATTTAGTTAATGTCCACAAGACAAAAATAAGTTGCAACCCAGATATGATCCTGGCAGCTCCCCCCTTCTAACAGACAAGGCACAGGAGCTGGAGGAGGCCCATGTGAGTGAGACTGGTAGGGATGGAGCCACCAAGTGATGCTGCACATTTGCTGTGCAGACAGTTCTGCAGCAACAAGTCTCACTGAGGGAAACTGTAGTTGTCATGTCCTCCCCTGCCCTGGGTCCTTTGGGGTGCCTTGTCTAATCCCTCGTCATTCCTTGAGCCACCACCAAGGGTGCAGATCCCTCAAACAGTTTCTATTGAGTGTTGCTCTGAGAGCAGTGGGAGATGTTACACTGGGCACAAAGCTGTTCTCTCATTCATAAAATGAATTATTGGTTTGTCTTAATTTAGAATTATTTCTTTGTGATCCAGTTTTATCTGATTTCAGACGAAATTAGGCTTGACCACATCCATCATAAAACATATTCATTGCATAGGAATGAGAGGGTTGGTTGGTTTGTTTATTTGTGTTTGTACTATTATATTTGTTTATCTGTTCTTGCTAAGCACCAGCTATGAACCCAGCACCCTGAAAGTCGTGCAGCAGGGTGTGGTACTTCTTCCAGGGGAGTCTGGATTTGTCCTGGTGGGTTTTTTTGATCTGATCTTCAGAATTAAATGTCTGAATAAAAGAGAAAGAACAGCAATGAGAAGTTCTGCTTGCTGTATCCTTTTGCCTGTCACTGAGTAACACATTCACCTGCAGGCAGGTCCTCGGAAAGCCTTAGGATGGCAGGAGTAAGATATTGCTCGTTGCTTTGCTCTTCCTGTTGTTTCTTGCACCGACTGGTGTAAAAAGCCCCTTCAAATGCATGAAAACAACTCGGTAATGTGGGCAGAAGGGATGCCAGGTGAGCAGCCCTGCTCTTCAAACACTGGGAAGCTGCTGTGTTCAGTTTTCTCTTAGTGTTTCCAAAGGACTTGTGGGAATGGGGTTCAATGTGGATGTCAGAGTGGTGCCTGGCATGGGGAGTCCATGTGCCATCTGCATCCAGCCAGGACTGCCTGCATTCTTGCATCACTGTGGAGGAGCTGAGCAAGTCAGGCATGGTTTACTTGTGGTGCTGGTGTAATCAGTGTGTAGATCACTTAAGGATATCATCCATGGCTTAAAAATGCATGCAAAATTTTGTGAGCCCTTGGGAAGAGGGGAGAAAACCTGAGGACGCTGGTACAAGGGATTGCCTGTTGTGGATGGGCACGATGCCCTGTGGCTTTGTCCATGTGGGCAGCCAGGCAGGGCACTCACCACTCAGAAGGCACTTCCAAGTTACATGCTGCACTTTTACTGGGTGCAAAATAAGAACAGATCGTGGTCTTGTGGCTTCTATTGACTTTTAATTCCTGAAACAAGTGGGTACTTGATTTTGAAGTTAATAGTTTCCAGATCAAGAGTAAGCATGGTTTGTAAAATGAATGACTCTGAAGGAAAAAGTATAAGGGAAATGGCAGTTCAGGGGGAAAAAAAAAAGGTCAAGTCAAGCTTTTTCTTCTTAATCTGGTATCTTCTATTGGAAGTGTCTATCCTGAGCACTGCTGAAGGGTCTTTAGGCCCAATTTCCAACCTCTCTGTCTTATTAACTTATTCTGACAAATACAGGAATGATCCTGAATGAAAGAAAAGTTTATTGCATCAGAGCTTGTGGATTACCAGAATTACTGAGATTTTATGGAGAAGCAGGGCTTAAGCAAACAAAATAATTCCTGTGATCATTCCTCGCTGTGTTAATTCTGGGATGTGCTTCTGGTTTTGGTCCCAACTCTGCCGTGCTTTTGGAGATGCCAGGATTAGGGCTCTGGAAAGGCTTTTCAGTTTCACAGCTGTACCCAGGGTTGGCAAATGGGGAATCATTTCAGACTGGAATAATTGTAATTTTTTTATTTGCTTGTCAAATATAATGCTGGTAGAATTTTCTTCTATTAAAAGGAAATCTCCCTTTGTTTCAGAATAAAGAATTTTACTACGAGCACATGTAGAATAAATGACAGAAATAAAGCGAAACATTTGGAAAGGGAGGTTACCAAATATTGCAGGAGTTTGGCAGCATACGCTCAGGGTGGAGAGATCCAAGTGCTTGAACTCTCCTCCTTCGCTGTTTAGAAGAGCCAGGAGCCTAAGTTTGGTAGATAGGGAGATGGAGGCCATGTCCCCTCTGTGCCCTTAGTTACTGTATCTGCTTTTGTATGAAGAGTTCAGTCTTTGTCAGAAGAGACAGGAACCCAAGAATCCCTTTTTCCAGGCTGGTGCCACGAATGAAGATATTTGTGCAAAATAGAGGCACCACCAGCTTCTTGACATGTCTCTTCAGGTTGTTCCTAGTAGTCAAGGGATCTGTTTCACAACTTTGTATTGAATTTGACTTAAATTTCAGTCGTTTTGGAAAACTGAAGCTGAATTTCTGTGGTGTAGCTAATAGTCACAGACAAAAGTTTTCTTGGGTGTGACCTAGCTGACCAGTTTTTACTGCTATAATTACATAAAATGAGACAAGAAGTGTCACTTCAACTGTAATGTCTTTGCTGGGAAACAAATTTCCTATCATCTGCAACGGAGACACGAATGCAAGTCTGCCAACCAAATCTGTACATTGCTAAAGTAAATATATTGCTACTTTTATAATTTGATAAATAAATGACATCTATTTTCAGGATATGATGAGCAAAAGTACTAGACAGCTCCCCGTTAGCGTATTCTGGCTGGTAAATATTTGAGGACTACTTCCCCCAGCAGGCACAAGCTGTGCAGAGCAATTATCTGCTCAGCTGTGTGGTTTCTTCACACTCAGTGAGAAGTTTGCTTCAATTCAGGCTTATTTTTTTTTACCTTGTTTTAAATACCCCGTCAGGAAAACATGAGTAACAGTGCTGTAAGCAGGAAAACCTGTGTAACAGCTGCTGTCTGGATTGTGGCCCTTTTTCTAGTCTGATGTTTAAATGCTGCCAGACTTGGCTAGAAAATCCAACTGCTGGAGAAGCAATGTAGGGCTGGCAGGAGTGACCCATGCAACAATACACAGCCTGCAGAGAGCTGTAGCTAGGCTGGGGTGCAGGGCGGAGCTTTTGGGTGCCATCCCCAGTGTTCCCCAAGGAGTGTCAGCCCTGCTGCACCTTAGGGGCTGGGTGATGGATGCCCCTCTCCAGCCTCTGCCCTGGATGTCTGTGCCTGGGAGCCTGATGCCAGCTTGGGATATTTGGCCTCTTTCCCACAGCTGGATACACCACAAGCACTGCTGTGCTGCTGCTGGAACACCAGTATCAGAGAGTTAGGTCTTGTGTTGTGAAGACTAATGCTTTAACATTTGCAACCACTGATTTAGTCAGTCTCATCAGGTACTCGTTCACCTTGTGCTTTACAACATCATTGTATTTACAGAAAGCAGAAACCTTGGAAGCAGGACCTAAACATTTTAGACCTTTACATTTCCTTCTGACGAGTCTGTAGAGACAAAGTTTAAGCCTGCTGAGCTTGATACAATTTAATTCCCACATGGACCCCATCAGAGTGTGAAGCCAGGCAAGTAGTTCCATAGTGGCAGACATCTCCTGGTTTCATCTAGTTTGACCTCTCATGTTTGGGCTGGGTGGTGCCTAACTTGAAAGTTAAATTTTTCCTGTGCCTGGAGTGTTCATCCCTTTTGCTGTTTTGTGGATTTTCTGATTCATGACAATAACCAAAACTTGCCCTATGTGGGGGCATGAATGCAACACCTCACCTCTACCTACTTGTCTGTTTTCTTGATTTTTAGAAGGTAATTATTGTTTTGGGAATGACTACTCCTCTACTAAATTCAGTGGAAACTGGCCAGGTGGAGCAAGAGCTCTGAGATGTGCTATTGCAATTGTATAGAACTTACTTCCTTAAGAAGTTGGGCCAAAACACTCTAGAAGCTTATTGGTTTGTGTTTGTTGTGGTATTTTTTTGAAGCAACTCTAAGTATCGTTTACTACCAGGTTAAGTTAGGTTATTGATTTCAGCAGTCTCTTTACTTACATAGAGCTGGCTTTCCCTTGTATCTGCAGAGGAAGACTGTGACACGTGAGGTGCGTGGCTGTGCAGGAGCTGGGGCTGGGGGAAAGCCCTGGGGAGCTGGAGCCTCCATGGCAGGGGCTTGCTCATCTTCCTTAGCCTTGCATGTAACACTCTGCTGGAGTAGTTCAGCTAACCAGTGCTGAAAGGCTGAAGATCCCAGCAAACCTTAGAGAGGCCATATGTCTCCTGTAGCAGTGTTGCCTGAACTTCCCAATACAGAGGCTCGTGTGGAAGTCAGCAGTAGCCACTTCTCCTGCTGGTTTGGCTATGAGACCTCTCCCAGTTCATCCTGAGCTCCTGCCTTCATTTCCTGCAGTGATGTACATTCTTGGCCAGCTCATCTCACCCTCTTGAGAGGAATATTCTTTAATAGCATGAGCTATCTATAGGCTCCAATAGAGACTAGATCAGGGGATCCAAACTGTGGAGATTTATTTTTTTGAGTTTATTGACACTGTTCCTTAAGAACTGCCCCCTATTCTAGCAAGAATGCCTGAGAATTTCCCTCCCTTTATTGTGATAAATCCAGTTCCTAAAAATGAAGCCTGATAACTGAAATCAACAGTCTCCATAGTCAAGCAAAGAAATAGTTTGCCAAACATTTATACTCTGATTATAAGGAACATAAAAAAAATGTGAGCAGCCAAGTGGCATATCTTTCTTAAAAGAATACTAGTATATGTCATGTCATTTTTTGGGCTTTAATAGAAATGTCTTTTGGGTTAATACAAAATATTCACCCTGCTTCTTATGGAAGATATTTCCCAGGTATTCCATGGCTGCTGTTCTCCGGTGCATATGCAGCACGGGAGCTTTTAGCTCTGCAGTTTCTTCTGACAGCCTCTCCAGAGAGGGCAGGAGCTCTCAGAAGACAGCGACATATCTAAGTGTCGAAGGGTTATTAGCAATAGTGTGGAAATAATTTTCATGTTCTTAAAATAACTGTACCTCAGGGCTTCTAATAGATGTTTCTGAGTAGGTGGCGATGATTTTTTTGTATTTTGGGTTTCTTCTTTTTTTTTCTCTTGCAAATTATTAGCTTTGGAGCTGTGTCTTTTAATATGTCCTCTAAAGAAACTCGCTGTACTTCTGAAGAGATTATATCTTAACATGAACATAACTGCAAGCTGGTACCAAGTGTGGTCTGCAACAAAAAGGGTGTTCTATTATAATGGATGGATTTTATATTTAATACAACCTTGGGGAAATTCTCCCCCTTTTGTGTATTTGTAAAGCTTACAATAATGTATCAATGCAGAAAGAAAATTGTAATTATTAATCTACTAAAAAACCCCAACAAACCCTTCAGCCACACCAGGGAGTTTGAATATTCAATTTCAATATTTGTTTGGGGGAAAAAAAGGAAGTGCTGAGACTGCAGCATTTGATTCTGGCTGAATATTCTGCCCCCAGCCAAGAGAAGTAGCTGAGGAAGTGGCTCCAGCTCTGTGGTTAGACTTGTCAGTGACCCTATTTTATCAGCTGCTATTCTTCCCATTTACTTATTTTAACTAACCTGTTAATCTACAGAGGGGATTAGAAAATGAAACAAATCACAGAAATTACTCTTTCTACTTTCTATCTGGCTTGTCTGTTCTGTTACTTGCATTTGATGTCTACATCTCTGCCCCAGGCTTGGAGAGAATCAGAACTGCAATGAGCTGAGATTATAGTTGAGAAGGCACTTCCCATACCCCAGCTTCTCACTGCTTGATCTCCTACACACAGCTAGAACAGCTCTTCAGAAATGTGCTTTATCAGCAGCTGACTTTACAAGAAGCTGTGCTTTCTGCTTGGGCTATGACTGGGTAGGAAAACTGCAGGATTTTCAGAGGCTGGAAGAGTGTGGTGCTTTGTGCTCAGCCAGCCAGGGAAGTGACCCCTAGGTTACAGCCAGCACACCACAGTGCCTTTGTGTGGTGAACAGGATAATTCCATTTTCACACCCCCCAGAATGCCGTGGCAGATGATTGCTCTGTTTTTAGGATGATGCTAGATGGTCAGCTTAAGACCGAGCTGGCTTTGCTGGCCTTGGCCACTTGACAGATGAGATGGCAGCGGGGATGATCCAGCACAGCCATGCCATTAACTGTGTGAACCAGCGATGGCACAGGCCTTGCCTTCCCTATTTCACAGCTATGTGTGGCTTAAGAATCACAGGTGAGCCATTGCTGACACTTGGGCTGCTCTGGCCAAGTTCACCCTGAAGATGGGTAAATCCTGTGGGATGATGGGCAGCCCCCCATGCAGGGCCAGCCTGACCCATCCCTGGGGCTGTGGCAGGGGTCAGGGTTGGATTGGATTGTGCAGCCTTTTTGTTTGGCACTAGCAGCACTTGTCTCATGGGCTATGTGGGCTAATTGCTCTCCTCAAAAGCTTTAGCATCCTGTGGGATGCCCAAGCTCATTCTGTAGTGACTGACAGGTAGACATGGGACATGCTGATGGATAGAAGTGCCCATGTGCTATGGCCCAGCAATGCACCATGTAATGGGGGGCTTGGTTCTGCTCTTATTGGACTATGCTGTGTCTGGCCCAGGAGTACCCCTGCTCAGAGGGTGGGCAGTGCAAAGTCAGCTCTGTGCTTGGATTCCCTGATGCATCTGCTCTTTAAAGTAACATCTCCCTCCTTAATCAACGTTCTCAGCATAGGGGCTGCTCTTATGTCCTGGAGGAAAAATTAAATTACTCCCATACCTCTGCTCTTTCAATTGTACATTTTAAGGGTGTGTAGATCCAGATGATAGTTTGCAGCAGCAATTCTAAAGAGCTGCTTTTTCGTCTGCTCCAAGAGTACAGCACAGGGGTAGGAAGGCTTGTGCTTTGCTACTGCATATAGGGACCGTGGGGAGGTGTGCAGGATCCATGGCAGTGCATGGGACTGGAGCAGCCTCTAGCCATTTGTACTGGCATAAAGACTAAAATTTTGTCTTTATCCCTATGTGTTGGTGACCTGCTCCTGACCTCGTCAACCTAGGCTTTCAATGTGGAACATAAGGTGGGCATCGTGATGTAAGCAAGAAAAATGTTTTCCTTAGTACACTCCAGACTCTTAAACAGGGTCATTTAGACACTTCTGTTTGTAGCTGCAGTAGCTTTTGGCACAGTGCTGTACTTAATGCCTTTTTTAATGTTTTATTGGATGGCAGCATTAGTTCATGGCGAGGCACCTAGATTGTTGAAGGGAATAAAGACATAAAAATAAGAAAGTGCTATCATTATGACAGCAGCAGCAGTTGCTCTCAGCCATTATTAGCAAGCAAACTTCATCTCGGAAACAAATTGTCCCCTCCTGTGGGCTAGGGCAGTAGATTGGGTTTCATTATGTATGCACTATATACAATGTAGTACAAAATGGTGTAGTCAGTATGTTTTATAGCCATGGCATGCTACTGGGGAATTATAAGGAAGAAGCTGAAGTCTTGTCCGCTCTATTTGGAGTTGTTCAAGTAAGACTGAATGTGTATTCCCTTATACATAGGCTGTGACCCCTTCACAGCCTGCTGGGGAGAGGGGACATGGTTGTCCTCTCCTGGAAGTGGAAGGATGGGAGCTCCCTTGTTGTCCCACTCTCCTGTGAAGGAGAAATGCCCCAAACCTGGCCATGCCAGTGAGGAGGCAGCCAGGCTCACCTGGCAGTGTGGTGGCAGCAGCAAGCTCTGGGCCCATGCAGAGTCCCAGGCAAGTGAGTTAAGCTGCTTTTTAGTATCTTCCCATGGGACAGCCTTGGGGTCCAAGGGAGAGCACTGGTCCTGTGAGGAGCACTCAGGCATGGCAGGTGGTTCCCCACACTTGTGCAGAGCTGGGGGTTACATTGCACTCAGTGCCTGTAGCGATGGGGACCAGCAAAGCTGCTGCTGTTTCAGAGTGAGAGTAGAGTTCTTTAATGTGAACTCTTCTTATTCTTCAAGGTGAGGCTGAGTTGTGAGAAGTTTGAAAAGTGGGGATGGAATTGATTAAAAAAGGTAATGAATAGCTACAGAATCTTACTGCAGAGTTTGGGTAAATTCACTGCTCCACTGTGGAATTCCTCTTTCAAAAAAGCATCAAGCGTTTTGTCTAAAGGCTTGGGCTTCCTTGACTGCTTTTCTCATTTCTCATTTGAAATAAGTGATCTTCTACCCTACCCTGCAAGGTCCTTTTGGCTTTCTCCTGTTATGTAGTAACTTGCAAGTGGAAATCTGAGACTTCACTCTCTCTGTCCTGACTTTCCTTTAGTGTTCTGACTCCAGCAGCAGCTCTTGAAGCCTGAACCCAAATACATGTTTATTTGAAAGACTTTCAAGAGGATGCTGTGAAGTCACAGGAACAAACCTTTGGAAGTTAATCACCACAGTCCCTTTTCTTTCTGATGCTTGCCAGGAGTGTGATGATGTTATACCAGTCAGTAACAGCTGAAAGAATGAGGAGGGTCGGTGATAGGATTTGTTCTTATCTTAAATGTAAGTGCTTCCTTAAGTTCCCTGCTGCTATACAGAGCAGTTCCTATTGATGTATGCTATGAGAGAGAATAAAAGGTTCAGGCATCTAATTTTAGTTTACTCCTTTCCACTGATTTCCCACTGTTCTGCACGAACAGCCACTATAAATTGGGTGCTAAGGGTCAAAGCCTGTATTGGTGTAAAACTGTGCTGGCTTCATTGAATCAAACCCCGCCTACCCTATTGCAGGTTTGGCTCTCAATATTTTCTGTGGAAGGCAAAATTATCCAAGTACTGAACATTTGCAACAGCATTGGTCTTTCTTTTGGTTTTGTGTTTTGTTTGGTTTTGGTTTGTTTGTTTTCTTCTCTCTGGAAGGAAGCGAACTTGAGAGCTTTTACAGTGTCCAATCAAAGTATAGACTGTTGTTGCCTTCATTGTTTTCTATTTTAATTAACCTCCACGATGGTTAATGAGCAGAACTATCGAATAACCAAGCAAAAGGCAAGGTCAGATCTTGCAGCGGTGAGCTCAGAGCAAGCGCATCTGCCCGGGATGGGTCCCGGGCCAGGGTTGCTGTGAGAGGAGGAGCAGCACTGCTGGAGAAGCTGCCTTTTTGCTGCTCGAAACGGGGTCCCGGCAGTAGAGCAGCAGCTGGGGTCCTGCCTGAGCACCGTGACCCGCAGTGACGCTGGGACGGGGGCGCAGGGCGGGAGCCCGCAGCTCCCCCCGCAGCCCGGGGAGCCGGGAGCTGCTGTTCTCTGTGAGCCAACAGCACACTCCAGTGGAGCCGGGGGGTACTGGTGCTGCTCCCCGAGCACAGGCGCCTGCCCGAACCCTTGGGCTTGCTTTAAACTCTGATCCAGCCGGGCATTTACCTGCCTCAGGCGGTCACTGTATTTCTCTTTCTAACTGTACTCCAAAACAAATACAGCTCTTTCTGTTCATTGCCACTTGTTTTGTCTACACTGGTAGAGTTGCATATATTCCTCTTCTCTTTTTTGTTGTCTCCTGTGAAAATACAGAGGAAGGCTGTGTCAGGAGGCAGGATATCTCATCCAAATGGAGCCCATTGCCCCTTTATTTTGCATTGTTGAGCACAACCAGAGTTTTTGTATTTGAATCTGTCTTGCAAATGTGGGTTTTGTGTTTTCCTCTTGTATACTGGGAAAATAATAGACACATGAGTGCTGTGCTTGTGTCCAACCTCAACATAATTTGTGACCTGGGGTCTCAATCTTAAGTAGCAATGTAGTTGTGAGTGTGTTTGAAAATCATGGCACAACATCTTTTTCCTTCACTCTCTGAAGGTGATTGTGCAGCATAACTGAGCAGCACCAGGTGCAACCATGGCAGGTTGTCTTGTGTGGAGTCTCTGGATGGACAGAAAAGTCTCATTGCTCCCTGGGATGCAAATTCTTCCAAGCACTGAGCATGTGTCACCTGCTCCACTTTGATTCTTATAATTATTCTTACAGGGTGCAGTAGATGGTACTTTCACAAGGAAAGAGAAGAGCATCTGCTTAGAAATAACTTTGACTATAGGAAAACAAAGACCTCGGTGAAGGTGTCCACAACTGAAGGCAGAAGAGTTGAGCAAGACCTGCATAGAGGCTTGTGCTCCTGTAGCCCAGTCAAGTTAGGAGCTACTGATAGTACTCGAGAGCAGAAGTACTAACAAAGGGATACAGACCTTTGTATGAATGAGAGGTCCCCTGTGCTATACTGTTGTTTGGATAAATGATGTAAGCTAATGAAGAGCCCAGTCTTCAGGGCTGCTAATCCAGAGTGTTAAATGAGTTTTATAAGCTCTCAAAGAGAAACAAACAGAATGATGCACCAACGATGCAGGAAGATCAGCAGAAAATGCACATTTGCAGCACTGAAAATAATGGAGTCCAGTCCAGTTAATTTAATCCGAAGTAATATGCAATATTACAACAGCAGCTGTAAATAGAACACAAGGAATAATAAATGAGAGTAGAAAAGAGTAAGAAAAAGAAAAAAGACTCTTCTGGTTGAGGTGAAATATGGATGTGCTAATAACTTGGCTGTGAGATGGGATTTTTGCCCTGTTTTCTTCATCTGTAGTTTGGGTTTTGGAAGTTTTGTGTTACCTCTGGGCATGATCATGGCTCTTATTCGTACCCAGTCTTTTTCCCCAGTGTACATTCAGTTGGCTGTGTCGTGCTACACCAAGCTGCATACTTGTTTAATTGTCAGGGTAAACATTTTGTGTTCAGTGACTCTGAGTGAGCTTAAGCTTCTATGAAAAGTGCTGACTGTTGAACTGCCAGTCTTCATTCCATTGAAGAGTGCAGTAAAGTCTGCTAAATCCATCTTTCTACAGTGTGCAACCACTTAAATAAATGTTTCATATTGTCCACATGACACATTTAAAATATAGCAGTTGCTTCTGTAATCATTGCGTGGGAAATAAATACTTGATGGCATTTCTGACAATCAAAGTGTAATTTCTACTTGCTTTTTCACAATGGAGCATTCCATAAAAATAATTTATTTCCCAGATTTATGCTCAAAAAACATCTCTGGACCACTGTAGAGGGAGAAATTCTACAGTGCTAACAATTTCTTTGTGCAAAGTGCATTCCCAGAAACGGTCAGTGTGCTTGGGAATACTTAAATAATTGTGAATTATTATTAGGAATACTTCATGTGAACGTCGAGTGTTTTACTTGTTTGGGGACTCCTTTTGTTTCTATTCTGCATTTGCTGCTTGGTGGCAGTTTAATGAAGCAAATTAACAAGGATTTTAAGAAATGGTTTTAGGTTTAGACCATTTGGCTGTGTTGCAGCATCTGTGGCAGTGTTATCTTCGTGAACTAGCAAGCTGCCCTGATAACCTTAAGCAAAGGAATGATCAGATATGAATGAAACTCATGATAACTGATGATATGGGTTTGGATGCTGCACACGTCCTGCTTGTACATGACAGACATTTAATTTGACCAGGGAACAGCCTGATCGCTGTCCCAGGCTGCCTGTGTTGTGCCATCGGTAACCACTGATGCCGGAACGGTTGTGCCACACGGTGGTGGTACAGCCCAGAGATGTCTCGGGAGGTGTTTCCTCGCTGCTGCAGGCGTGCTGCTCACCCCAAGATCCTTTTGGTTCCTTGTGCATTTTGCCTCTCAGTCTGTAAATGGGCCACGGTGTTTGCTGGCTTGGGAGGGGTGCCGTGAAATGTATGGACACAAAGTAGCATGTAGAATTAGTGGATCTGAAGAGAAGTCCACGGTCTTGAAACATGCACAACTTTGTTGTTGTTTCTGGAGAGCCTTGTTCTGGTGCTTGCAGTCCTTCACCATTTCTGAATGTGCTGATCACTGGACTGTGAAGCTATATGAATGTTTCCAGGACACTGTCCAAAAGGATCTCTTACATATTGACTTTTGACATTCTTCCTAGGAATCTCAGTGCCAAGCTCGTTGCTCCTGCACAGCCTAAAGAGAGGGATAGCTTGGCTTGTCTTTAGGAGGTAAACAGCTCTGTGCCTTAAAATAAGAAGATACTAAGGAAATGAGGAAGAAGAGAGGCTGTGTGATGACAGGCAAAGCATACACAGGGGACAGTGCCTAATGAGTTACACAAGAAATAGCTTCCCTCTTTCCACTGCCCTCAAGCCACAAGCCCCGAGCTATATGCAAGGGAGAGGTGTCCCACCCAGCCTCTTTCTGTAATGGAACAGCAGAGAAGAACAGCTCCAGAGAAAAGTAGATTTGCCTGCAAAGCTGTTGGGGACCTTTTGGGGAACTGTGTTTGCCTGCAGCTTTTGGAACAGTAATCTGCCAGTAACTGTTTTTCCACTTCACGTTGAGGGAAAGTGAGCTCAGCCAACATGAGGCATTTCTAAAAGCCCCATTTGTGCACCTCTCCCTCTGCTTTTACTCAACTTCAGCACTGCTGTCAAGGGTGTTGATAATCGCTCTACTCACGGTAAAACTGCTGCTTAGTTCAACCTCCATCCTTATTCCCTAACTCCTTGGAGTTTGCACAGTGCTGGTGTCACCCGAGCAGCACAGGTGGTGTGGACTGACTTCAGAAAGCAGGTTTGAGGCTGTGCAAGCAGGCAGGGGCTGTGGCAGGGACCCGGCTCCCTTGTTGCAGTGCAGTGGATGTGGGGGTTGTTGACAAATGCTGTGAAAAGGGTTTGACACATAGTCTGCCAAGCCCTTGCCAGGCTGTCCTTAGTGCTCTGCTTTCAGCCGCCAGTTCAAACGCCCAGCAGCCCTCTGTGTGCTTTTGCACGTGTTTGTGTACAGCTGCTGGTACAAGATAATGTGGTGGCATGGGGGAGTCATCGCTTGTCATTTTGCAGGAATATCTTTTCCACAATGTCAAATTCAGTCATTAAGCAGTATTTCAACCCTTGCTATATCCTGCTCTAGGTAAATATGTTGGCTTGTGCTTTTTGTTATGGCAGAATTTCCAGCTCAGTAAATAATGAGGGAATCCCAAGCCTTCCATCCAAGAAGAGCCCTGCAAAAGCATACACACTATCTCTAGTTGCAGGGAGGAGGGCTGCTGGGAAGGAAGGTGGGGTCTTTCTGGTTTCCATTCTGCGTGTGCTAAGAGTAGGTGAGGTGACAGCATGGCCAGTCTAGCCATGGCACAGCTGGAATGGTTAATGGTCTTCCAGCTTAGCTCTGAGCTGCTCAAGGTATTACTTTGGAAAAGCCCGTCCTCAGTTCTGTACCATTTAGCTACTAGGACGGGGCTTGTTTCCAAAGGGAGCTCTGGGTTGTCACTCTTGTTTGGTAGATATAAAAGCTGAGGGACAGGGCAAAGGAAATGAGCCCGTGGCCAGAAAGTGTCTTTGGTAAATCTGTAATGAAAAGATCCAAATCTCGTAGCCAGGCTTAAGAACATTTAATACTCTCTGTTTGCCTCTTGCTGGGTATGGGTGGACAAGAGAACAGTGTGCTGCACTGTGGTGCATTTGTTATAATGATTATTATTTATTACAGTAATTGTTTCAGTACATTCAATATCTGATTTTTCAGATTTTGAACTTGCAATAGAACACTCTGCCCGTCTCCCCTCTTATCTCATTTGCCTCCAGCAATGGATCAAGTGAGCACGGGTGATTCTTTATCTACATGGGGTTTTGTTTATTCTGTTTTTCCCTTTAATTGCTTTTCTTCCCCCTCTTCCTTCAATAATGAAACTTGAATGAAAAATAATATAATTAAAAAGCACTCCCATAGTCAGATACAGCAATCATTTGAGGGTGTTATTAGTTTATGCCTTACTCATAAACAAAAAAGCTGTAGGTGCCTGTGGTGTGCCACATCCTATAATTCATTTTCAGGCTCCTCAGCTTGGAGCTCAGATCTGCTGCCTTGGAGCAGAGCTAGGGAAGTGTCATTCTGCCAATCTTCTGGACCCGGGTTATTTTTACAGGCAATGAATGAAATTCTGGATATGTAAGTTTATAATCAGTTCTACAGTGGTGTTTAGAAACTGAGCCATGTACAGTCTGGCCTGTCAGTTTTGGGAGCTTGGTTTCTTGCTGAAGGACTGGAGCAGCCTAGGAAGTAGCAGTTGCTGTCCAGGGCACACTCTGGCAGCACAGATACATACATGGAATTACTCTTTCCTTCCTGGGGCTGGAATTGCTTGTCTGAAGACCTCTTGATTAATCTGAATTATGTTCTCCAGATTCTTTCAGATAAGCTATTATTTGCCTGGTAGCTGCAAAAAGGTTCCAAAAATCCCCGTTGAAGTTCAGTAGATGTACCTTGGCTGTTTGTCATCTTTGTAGCCATAGCTTTGGAGTATCTCAATCTTCAGCACGCTCCTCTGTGCAGAAGGGAGGTGACTAAAGGAAATGCTGTTGTTTCTGCATTGCAGATGAAAAATTAAAATAGTCACACAGCAGCTGCATTCCTGAGAAGGGCAGCTGGGTCCTCCCAGGTTGTTGGGCCTTTGTGCTACCCCTGGGAAATTCTCTGTTCCTGGGGCCGTATTTCTTCTGTTACTTCAGGCTCCACAGCAGCTGTTTGCCTGATTTTTGGCTCAGTTTCCTATCTTAGGTTACCTCTGTCTATGGCACACTGATCTAATGTGTATGTACAGTACATTTAGTCCTAGAGCTGCTGATTCTCTTTCTCAGGATTCCAGTGCCCATAATTCTCCTTTTTTTACTTCATCTCCAAAATAAAATAAGCTGAATCCAACAAAAAGTACTTCAATTTTGGCTAAAGATCCCTGGTGGATGGGGAACACAGTGGGGAACAGCTGCCTCTCCATCGCTGCCCCCTGAAGTGATCCTCCTCATCCCAAACTTTTCTGGGGCTGCGAGTAGAGCCTCAGCTTCCAGCAGAGGAGTCCCAGGGACTGGGACTACAGCTGCCCTTTCAGTCGGGTTTCTCCTTGCTTACTCTGTTAGCACACACGTGCACTGCTGCAGGAAGCATTGTAGCATCCCTGGCTCTCAGCTAATTCCTCAGGCTGGGAATTAGAGACAGCTAGCAGTTCTCTCTGCTATCTGCATGCTGTGTGCCCTCCTGATGGCAAGGAGAGGGTGCCTGCAGGGTTGGGAGAGACCGTGCAGCACAAGCTGAGGTACCCTGGATGAGAAGATGCTTCAGCAGCCCTTGAGCAGGCTCTTCAGGGCAAGGGCTGAGCTGTAGGCTCTGATTTTAGGCTGTTAATTGCAACAAAGAAACGATATTTCTTTTTCAGCATCCTAGGAAGTAAATATTTGGGTCAGATCGCTTTGCAACTTGAGCAGGGAACACAATGCAGAAAGCATGATAAAAGACTGAGCATAGAGGTGAAGAGGGGGCAGGGTGCAGACCTTCCATGGGGCTGGGGGCTGTGCTGACACTGCCCTCCACACCAGGCACTTTGGGGTTTCCCAGCAGAGGGGGGTGTTACCTGGGTCTGCACCATGACAGCCAGAGAGTGGTGCAGAATGATGGCTCTGTTTAGGCTGCTTGTTTCAAGTTGATGTCAAGTTGTTAAATATTTGT
This sequence comes from Brachypteracias leptosomus, assembly GCA_013401335.1. NCBI lineage: Eukaryota > Metazoa > Chordata > Aves > Coraciiformes > Brachypteraciidae > Brachypteracias > Brachypteracias leptosomus. The sequence goes on along the minus strand of VYZX01007730.1, from coordinate 413,540 downwards.
AGCAGACATATACATGCATCTTTGCTTTACTGAAAATATTTTTCTGTGAAGCAGATATACAACCCATTAGCTCTCTAGCTCTGTACCTTGGTGCTGACACTTAGCTTGCAAAGCTTGCCAGGATGCTGATTTCCTGAGAGCATTCCTGTATCACCTGTAGTAGCTGCTTCTGCCAGCTTTTTGTCTTACTGCTTTATTCTTAGTAATTTTTTTTTTTTTTAAATGTCACACCTTTTACAGAGATGCATTTCCTCTGGTGACACTACATGAGATCAGATAAGCAGCAAACCCCATTAAAGACAACCATGTAAATCACGTTCCCAGTCACTCAGCACCTCTGGTGGGTGATTCTGGGTTCTTAATTCTGGTGTGAAGCAAAGGGGCAGGACCCCCATCCTGCACATCCCTCTTGTCCTGCAGCCTCTGGGCAGTGCCACATACACTGAGGGTGGCTGCTGCTATGGTGGAACCTGGCAGAGGACCCTGTGTTGATAGTTGTTCTTTGAGGAGGCAGCAGTGGCTCCTAGCCAGCTGAAGGCTGAAATCCTTGAGCCAACATGTGTGCTGGGTCCCTCAGGCCTCTTGTGTGTCTTCAATACCAGCCGTGTCCTCAGTGGGCTGACAGAGGACTTGTGATATTGTCAAGGCAGGGAAAAATAGTAGAACTGAAACCCAATTTTCTTGAAGTAATATAAAAGGAGAGTTTGACCAGCTTAATAGGTAGCTGAGAGATGAGCTATGTAGTTCTGCATAATGAAATTGCCTAGATTTTTAAGGGTCTCACTTACATTGGAAAGCTGGATTTGTTCTTTGTCCTGTCTCTCCCCTCTGGATTTGAGCAGATGCTGCAACATCACAGCCTGTGCTGCTGGATATACAGATGTGGGGTGTGCTGGACTGGGGAGCAACTATAGATCTTCTTTCCCTACTCTTGCCTCTCAATATTAGGTATTGGACAGTACCTCAGGAAAGGTGACAGGCTCTATGAGCTTTTGATCTGATCAAGTGTGGCAAATCAATGCTTGGCAATTACTTGGCTTGATTTGGGTTTTATTTTGAACTTAAGTCATCTCTAGATGTGCTTTCTCTGTACCTGATAGTTTGCTTGGAGGCAATATTGTCTGAGCGCTGAGGGAAGAGTTCTTGATTTCTGGTGGGATATTTTCATGCCCCAAGTCAGGCATCAAATAGGAGGGGTGGAACATAACCTGAGCAGAGACCGTCCCTTACAGATTAATCTCCTCTGTAGAATGCTTCAAAGGTGCATGAGAACCTCTTTGCATGCATAGGTATTGCCCACTTCAGAGATGGCATTGGGTTTTGTACTTAGAAACCAATTATCTCATTTAATAAGAAGTTTTAGGACTTGTCTTTCAGGTTAAAATAACTGAGCGTTGTGGGCAACTTCATGGTGCTTTACTGAGGTTACACACAGCAAACACCTGTAGTCTGGAAGATCCTATAGATGTTTGGGGTTTTCTTCTTTATGCAAATCTGCAGGAGTGAGATTCTCAAACTGTATGTCAAAGGACAGGACTAAGGAAATGCTGGTTTGTTGTTTCATTTGTTTGCATCATAAATTAGGTTTTACGATTTAAAAGGTGTTTTGACTCTATTCCTTTTTTCCTCCTATTCTAGTTAGTTTTGAAATAGTAACATTGTTTTCAACAGATTTTTCTTACACAATCTTGTGCATTTTGTTCACATATTCTTATCTTACTTTCTCCCCCTTTTGCCCTTTTCCCCTTCTTTTGCATTTTGTGTTTTTCTTTTAAAAATTGCCACTGGCTGAAACTAATTTGCTTCTCATCAGTTGGCATCACATTCTGAGCCTTCTCTTTAAATATTGTCTATCAACTGTAATTATACAATTGTGTCTTTCTCTGATGACATGATTACTTATTTCACATTTAAAAGCTGAATTTTAAATACTGTGTGACTTAAAGAGGGAGATAAATTAAAATGAGTGAAAAAACCAAAAGAAATAAAACCCACTGATACAGCTGAACATGTAAGCCTTGTTTAAGACATTTCTATTTTGCTAGGGAGACGCTTGGACCGTACACACGTGGTGTCAGGTCAGCCTACAACACCGAGCTCAGGTGCCAGGGAGACCTTCTTGTGGCCTCTCAGAACTCAAAGGGGCCTGTATGAGAGACAAGGACAATCTTTTTAGCAGGGCCTGTTGCAGCAGGACAAGGGGTGATATTTTTAAACTAGAAGAGGGGAGATTTAGACTCAATATAGGGAAGAAATCTTTTTATACTGAGGGTGGTGAGAGCCTGGCCCAGGTTGCCCCGAAAGGTGGTCGCTGCCCCATCCCTGGAGTCATTGCAGGTGAGGTTGGCCGGGGCTCTGAGCAACCTGCTCTAGTTGCAGATGTCCCTGCTCAGTGCAGGGGGTGGGACTAGATGAACTTTAAAGGTTCCTGTGAACCAAACCCATACTATGATTCTATAAACTTTTGCTGAGTTTCTGTGTGTATACCTTTACAGACAGAAATGGGAAGGCACTATGAATTTTAATATCAGGGCTGTAAGTTGTACATATGGGCCAGAAAGTCAAAATCTCTTATTAAGAAAGAATTGATCTTACAATCAAGAAGAAAAAAAATCCTTTCTAGAAACATTTTAGTCTGAAATTATCAGCTAATAACAAAGTTCCAAATAAGTTACCATGTATTTGCCACAAAAGATGAAAATTATGGAATTCAATGTGACGAATTAGGGTGCTGAAATCATGTAGATCATGTGTTGTATTGTAACAAATACCTTAATTAAGTTAAATAGCAAATATTCTCCTTTCTTTAGACAGGGCATCTCATTATGATTGTTATGCCTTTTAGCATCTGAAAAAATGTCATTTTAAAAGTATCTAGAGATGACTTTTAGATCAAGGACATGGCCAGTTTGCTACTGTTCAAATCAAGGAGCTCTTTTTAAGCAGAAAGAATTTTGAGTGTTTGCGTTAACCTGGATTAAGAACCTGGATGTGAAAAAGTAAAGCTTCTGTTAAAATAGAGAGTGCCCTTCATTTGTATGTTGCTGCATTTAGTGAGTCTGAGAGAACATCAATTTTTGCAGTGCTTAAAATATGATGTAGCTGTAGAGATGAAGAGATTTTGGCTTTTCTACTGGTTCTTAACTATTATATGCAAGTGTTGTGACCTGTTAATGTCAGTTAACGGGACTAAACACTGTCTAAAGACTTTTAGTAACCTGTAGCATTTCACCTGCTGTTCTTTAAGACATAAGACTAGAGACATCTGAGACCTCTCTGATTTGTTTGTTATTGTAGCAGAGTGGTTGTGTGAAGTGTCTAACACTTCATAGCACAGGGGATGTCATTGACTCGCTGAACACGAGCTGGGAATAGAGAGAGTTCAAGGATCTGCTCTACACAAGTAAAAGTCTCTCTGGATTGCAAGAAAACGATTTCCAAGGTTTCGATGTGCAGTAATAAATAGTAATTATTGTGAGTGCAATATAGATATTTAATCAAGAATTCATATAGGACTGAAGTTAAATGATTGGTAACAACAGGGGAGATCAACCCGATGTCTCGACACTCGAGGGCTCTAAATGTGGCCTCAGAAATCCCTGGTGGACTTGGGTTCAGAAGCACTTCAAATACAACTGTGGGGCACCGAGTAAAGAACAGAGTAAAAGGAACAAGACACAGCTCAGACTTCTTTATTCTAAGTATATAATAAGTATTTAGAAAAATCATACAAGCAGATGTACTTCTCTCTCTCTTTGGGATCACGATTTTTTTAGCCTTGGTAATATTATAAAGGCCTCTTTGGTTTCTCACTCCTCAGAGGCACCTCTGATAGCTCCTCCTTATTCCAGTTCCTTTCAGTCTAAGCTAGTTTATCTACCTCATGCTTTTCGCTGTCTATAAACTCTTTCTCTCTCATGTTTCACATTCCTGTATCTGTTTAAACTGCAGCAAATAAGAGATCTGTTCCATAACAATCTACGTCCTTCTAGCAGGTTAACACTATATGTCCATTATTGAATTTACCAGTTAATAAGCATCTAACAGCCTGGCCAGATTAAAAACAAACGTGTGTGTGTGTGTTTATCCATATTACACACATTCTTGTGTGTAGTGAAAACAAATGCTACTTTATTTTTTATGTTAAAAATATATGCTCAATGGGACTATATTCAGAAAAAAAGCAAAATGACAATTCTTATTGAAATATATCTTACTATGAAATAGTAAGAAATATATTTTACTATGTTAATTTATGCCTTAGAGTTGTTTTCTCAAAGAACATACAATTGAAGTTTTCTACAGAACACCAGCATGCCAGGCACATTGTAGTGGTGCTAACAGGGCTGTTGGAGGGGAAGGAAGGTGTGTGCCTTGGGAATGTCAAACCCCTTGTTAAGCCAATGAATGAGACAATCAAGTGATTGCCTTGTCAGGCTGCTGAGCAGAGTTTGCAGGTGATATGAGGGGATGAGAGGGGGAAAATGACACTTGTGTGGCCTTGCTGGGAATGGAGCTGATGGGCTGTCTCTGCTGGGAGATATAGGAGACTAATCTTGCTGGGCCTTTCCCACACAGGGCATCAAGAACTTCCCCATCTACTCTGTGGCAAGTTCTTACAAAGTAAAATGTGCTTTTTTCCTCTGGGACACCACCACCCTCTCCAAACAATCACCTCTTTACCAAAAGATGAGCGGGAGTGAGTCAGAGCCAAGTAAATTGGCCTTCCTAAAACAGAGAGTTTTGACTCAGCTGAGCTGAATAGAGAAACAAAATTCTTCGGTTCAAAGGTTAACAAAGTATTTGTCAGTTGCAGAGCTGTGCTTGTGGAAGTGTTGCTTTTTGTTTTGTTTTGTTTTGTTTTCCATTCTATTTCCTTAAAGTGCTGGTTTCTTTGAGGCTTGTTTCCAGAGTTTGGTGTTAAGATTTAAGACCACCGATACTTAATCAAATGGATCTGGTGTTTTAAGACAAAGCCCCAATGTATGTTACATCTCTCAGTAAAATATTTTGTTTAACAAATGACATTTTTCTCACTACTGCAGCAACAGAACTGTGCTGATGGTGCAGGAGGTCTTAGGTGCTAAAAATGAGATGAGAAATAGAGGTGACACAGTAATATATGGCTTGGTTTGCCAGGATTTCTTTATTGTTTTCTAAAGAGTCCTTAGACATTGGAAATACTCCTGGTCGTGCAAATAATACCTATCTGTACCTATCCTGTAGTCATTCATGGCTAGGTGTTTATTACCTAAAGCAAATGCTATAGACAGTTGTGTAGTTCTGAAGTTTTATCGTGGGGAACAGCTGAGCCTGCTCTGCATAAACCCCAACTCCTCAAAGGATGAGCTGCTTGGTTACAGCTGGAGACGGTGGGAGCTCCTGCGCCCTGCAGACAAATGTAGGCACCCAGTGGAGTGTTGCAACCACAACCTCCCTGTGTGTTTCTAGAGCGTAAAAAATCGTCTGAATGACAAGTTCTGTGGAAAATCACTGATGGAAAATCTTCATGGTTCCCTTCTGCCAGAACAGCAGGGAGAAGATTGTCCTACTTGTGCAAAAAAGCAGCAACATGCCTAACTGGATTCAGAGTCCTGTTGATTTGTGCCTGTGCTTTGCTCCTTGGGTGATTTGTTCATGACTTTCCACTTCTGTTTTATTTTTCACTTCTGCACAGTTTGGACATGGTACAGAAGAGAAACTTCTCCAGTGAGAAGTGAGAAAGCAGACTTCTCATCTGCAGTGTTTTGAGCAAAGTTGCTAATTATTGCCAGCAGAGATCAAAAAGCTCACGTGAGAGGCTAAACAATCCAACTGCTCCGAGAAGGTCCTAGAAAAATGTGTTTCTGTGAACCATCCCCAGAGATGTCCCTGCCTGCTGCTCTGGGTGACTTTCATCTACCTCTAATTGCACCTGTCTGTGGTCTGGGCTTAGCTACCAAGCAGGACATTTTTTCTAATTCATTTGTCACTTTAACTTCAGGAATATCTAATTTCTTCCCTTTGGCTGCAGCAGTGATCCTCCACAGCTCTGCTGTGCTGGAGAGGGGTGCCAAGTGCTGTACTCCCCTTGCACTCCTTCCATTATAAGGGCATAAACAAATGAAATCAAGGATGGTGAGGAAGGCACTCAAGTTCTGCTTCACACAGCGAGAAGGCACAGCTCTGCCGTCATGTACACATCATTCCACAGCCTCCTCCAGTCCTGCCTGCCTTGAAATTCAGGATATCTCTTTCTTTGTATGAGGTTCTGCTTGTACTTCTGTTTGGCCAGGACACTGATGAAACTCAGAACTTCTATTAATAGTTGGGTTCATTGAAATTCATGAACTTCTGAACTGAATCTCAGAGTAATTTCCAACAATTTTTCCTGACTTTTATATCAGCTCAGCAAGTCTCCTTTTGTCATGTAGAACTCAATAATTTCAGTGGAATTTTGTTTTGAAGTTTTGGTTTCATTCACAGATATAATGGAAAATAGAAAGTACAAAGCCAACACAAATGGAAAGCACTAAAAGCTGCTTTTTGCATAACTCTGCCCAGTCGTGTCCTTTTGTAGTCTGTGTACTGTCAACTATGAGAAATGTGACTTTTTGGTGTAGTAATGTGGCCGTGTTTGAAAGGGTCACATCAGACAACCTGCCTGTGTAAATTTTATTATTTATATAAAAGTCTCTGGTTTATATTCATTTCAATGTAAAGATCTGGCCCGAGTTTTCCAAATCTTGCGTCTCTAAGTGTAATCTTCAAACTGCAAACAAGCTGGTGAGCTGATGTACTGCTGCCATGAGCCTAGGAGAGCTGTACAGGGTGTGAGCTGCTCTGTTTGGGACATTTGAAACGTATAATTTGGCTGAGGAAATCAAGACCTGAGATACTCAGAACTGCCTGAAGGGTTTTGAGACCACATTTCTTTTTAAGTCAATAGCATAAACTCTCCTAACTTTAAAAAACATCAATGGCACACAAGCAGCAGTTAGACCACTAGCACTGCTCCGCAATTGTGTGTGCAGCTCCAGTGGGGGTTACTATGGGCTGGCTTTGTCCTGCTTTTGTAGCCCTATCAACCTTCATGGCTTTCTGTGGGGTTTTATGTTTTCCTCTGACTTTGAGAATGTATTCCATATTGTTTTGAGCACTGAGTAATTGTTTCCTGTCTCAGAGAGTCTGTTCGCTGAATCAAGCCCAAAGCTACACATGCTTTTAATCCTAATATTCCCAGTAATTATAACAAACCTCGCTGCACATCTTTAATTTTTCACTGTAGCTTGTACTCGATTCCTTTGGGGGAAACTGTCCCGCGGTAGGAACTGTCCCAGGGGGGATCTGTCCAGTAGTAGGACCTGTCCTCCTTCGTTGGAAACCATTCCTGGTTTGACCAGTTTTTCATTCAGATTTCCACATTTTCATGTTAAACCATGAGCACTGATACGTGATTCAGAGTGTTTTATTAAATAATGTCTCATCACCTGCTGAGCGCTGTGAGGAGTTGGCTGGGCCCTTGTTGTCACTGCCCATTGGTGGCAGCCCCTGTCCCTATGCCCCTGGGGTGCTCTGCTTTGCCTCTGCTACCAGTGGGCTCCATTCTTCTTCATGGTTATTTCTATATTCTTCTGAGATTCAGTCTTCTTGCTAAATGGTGTCTTCAGTCGAGTTTCACCTTGCTTTCACTCTAACATTTTTATCCCACACAATACGGTTTTTCTGAAGGCAGAAACAGCCTTGCCTATATGTCTATATTTGCCACCAGTCTCTGAGCACAGTCACCGTCTTAGAAGAAAAGCTGCCAAATTATCACAGTTGTGTTTGGCTCATTAAGAGCAGTCAGTGATGCTTCAGCAGGCTCTCCCTCCTCCTGTAGGCATCTTTAATATTCAGATCTCCTAACAGGTGTAGTTTGGATTGTGATATTCTTCAGACTTGCAAACTTAAGGTTAATAGCTTGCCCTCTCATCCTGGTTTACTTGAGTGATATTTAGGAGATCAATATCTTCAGGGCAACCTTTAAGAAAAATCACTATTTTCTGTGTGTCTCCATTGTGCTGAAGTCCACCTCCTTTCTTGTGGATGCCAGGGCTCTGTTTAAATGTCCCACAATTTTGCAATTTCACCAGCGATTGTTACCTATTTAGGAGCTTTAATTGTTCCATTTCTTGTTTCTTTTCTTTCAGGCTCAACTGTTTGCTTGTTTGTTTTGGTTTTTTTCTCCCTCTGGTTTTCACTTTTCAAAATTTTGCTTGGAGTTCTCATCTCTTAATGCAACCAGAATCTATTTCAGTTTCAGACAGTAACAGAGGAGGGAGGTGATGCCTCAGCACATGGAGATTTCTCTGCTCCCAGGGTCTCATGTGCTTTTAACTGGATCCAGTAATCATAAGCGTCTCAGTCATGTATAATTTAGTCATTCTTATGTCAAGAGGGATGTGTATGAGAAGAATGTTACAAAAAGAAATGAAGTATAGGGCCCATTTCAGTGCTGCTTTCTTGGGAGGAGGGTGTAACTCCTTTTAAAAGAAGGAAGTTTTTATGTGCTACAGAGCTCATAAATTATTTCTGAGGTGAAGCTGGAAGTCTGGAGAATAAAAATTCTAATGAAGGGCTACAGTCTTCCCAAATTTCATCGGCTGATAATTCCTGGAGACTGGAAATGCTGACTGACACTTGCTGTCTGCCAGGGAAATACTATTTGCTTCAGAATGCTGCTTAGAAAAGAAAACCACATTTCTGTTTTCTATGAAGGTGAAGTGTTTTTCCAGCTCTGTCTGTCTGTATGCATCAGGGAAACTGCTTTCTGGTCGTGCAAACCTGCCTTTCTCTGTCCTTGAAAACCAGCTATTTCTGTTCTGTTCCATCAACACCTGATCCTCTGTTGAATGTCTGTCCTTATCCTGCCCTGTCCTTCAGCAGCACCGCTGGTCTGGGACATCCTTGTAGCACCCCGGGTGGCTCTGGTGGGGGCTCATTGCCAGTTGCACAGCTTAAGGAAAGTTTGAGCCTCCACTTTTGCCACAGGGAGGAACAAAGTCCAGCAGAGCCTCATGAGTGACAGTGCAGCAGGGTTTCAGCAGCACAGCAGGAGCTGTCTTCTCTAGGCTGAGTGTTGCAGCAACATGCAAGAGCCAAGGTGTCATTCTCCTTCCTAGTGGATGGCTAGCTGGGAGCAGCATGGTTATGACTGATGCCTTTTTGATTTGGAGATTATAGCAATATCCTGAGAACAGTTAATGTGAAATACTGGCAATAGTAAGGCTTGGCATATTTCATCATTTGTTGTTCCTGCTTTATTTCCTGCCACTGCTTGAATATATTGTATAGTACACCAAAAATGGAATTATGAAAAGGCAATTCCTTAAGCATGAAGAGATGAGGTTATGGGCACAAGCAATGGGCTTGTGACCAAGACTGGCCCAGCAGCAGGCAGGTGTTCTCCAGAGGGGGTGGTTTGGGAACTGTGCTGGGTCCACCTCAGTCAGTGATGACATTGGAGGTGATTCTTGGGGGTCATTACAGTTAACGTGTATGAAACTATTATAACTATGAACAGTAAGTTTGGATGGACATGAGATTTTTCAGCTTGTTGAAAACCCACATACATAACCTGGAAAAGTTATAAATGTATTTGTAATAATTATGATCTCTTAGTGGATAACATGGTAAGCAAGAGCCCAAATTGCCAGGCAACACATATTTTAACCAGCTCTGGCTGTAAGGATACTGAGTTTTTACTGCTGTGTGAGTCAGAGGTGGCTCTTAACGAGTTCAGCCTGTTCAGTTTTCTGCAGGGGACTGTTGTTTGTGGAGGTTTTATTTGAAGGTATGTCTTTTAGCACAGAAGCCCCTTCACAGATGTTTGGAAAGCAGCTGGGGCAGACTTTTGCTTTTGTTCAATGAATGCCAGATCTATCTTCAGTTAAAGCTAATGGAGAAGGTCATTCTAACTTCATGGGAAGTACCATGAAGCTCTACAGCTGAATATTAATGGGTTTTTTTGAGCAAGTACTCCTCTTCCTACTCTGGATATGCAAAAATTCTAGGAAGATCATTTACCAGCTCCCCTGTGGCCCCTGCTGAATGCAGAGCAGTGTATAGAACTGTGTGGCAGAGGGCTGGAAATAAGTAGATGTTCTCAGTTTAAAGATGAAAAGAAAAACATCTGAGAGGAGGCTGTGACTAGAAGCACACAAGAAACCTGCAAAATGGATGGCTTTGTTGAACCAAATTCCTCTCTCTTTAATAATTCCTGACTATTTTCAACAGCTATTTGCATAAGTAGCCTTTTTTTTTTCCTTTGGCACAGATTTGACTGTTCTGCAGAGAAAGTATAGGGCACTGACTTCTTGACAGTTCAGTCTTCAGCGCTAATTTACCTTTATGTGCTCCCCAGGTTTAGCTGTTCATCACCTTTGCCAGGAACATTTTAAAGGCTTAATATAAATCTTGTTATGTGCTGTTTCAGCTGTGAAATGGGTGCCTCGTTTTCCTGTGGAATGTACAGGAGACACACACGCCCAAGTGATTTCTTACCTAGAGTTGTAGTTAGATCTAAAACCAGAGGATTAATTTGTAATGGTGTCTTGCTGGAATTTCCATGGAAATGGCTTCTCCTGGAAAAAAAAGCTACATATTCTGAGGTTGCAGATAAACATGCAGCCCAAGCCCCTTTGGATCTGCATTTTTATCTGCTCTCTAAGCTGGTTTGTCAGACAGAAGCACGTTTCCTGGAGCAGAGAACAGCTGAACCTGTCAGTGTTATTTATTCATTGCTCAGAGAGGTACAGAGCTCTTGCCAAACTGCCACTGGTGTCCAGTCTCTGTTAGGAGCTCGCCAAAAAATGTCCTGTTCGGGAGTGCCTGGATAGCTCACCAAGCCATCTGGTGTGGAAGAGCACATAAACACAACCATTAATTAACTGTAACTAGTCTCTACTGAGCATGTACTAGAGGAGAATTTTTTTTTTTTCTTTTTTTTTCTTTTTGGAACATTTAAAACTTGGAGGAAAAATACCTGGTTGCAAATTTGTACTGGCCTTTGCCAAAGCACAGAGCTGCAGTGGTGCTGTAAAGAATTGCCTCGTGTTGTTGGTGCTGGAGTCCTCCCTGTACTGCAGTGTGGCCTCAGTGCCTTCTCTAGTGATTGGCAAGAAAATATTGTGTGTGAGGACAGGTGCCTCCCAGCCTGCTCACTTGCACCTCATAGTTCAGATTTTTTTATGTTTATTTTTAAAGGAAGTGTTAAGAGTTCTTCTTTACCTGCCTATTATTGCATATTAATAATGCAGGAAGGATTAAAGCCTTGCTTACTCAAGCTTGTCATATGCATAATGTTCTCTGATTATATTTGATAAAGAGACATTGGCTTAAAAATATATATAAAATAATATATAATCCATATTCTAATTATATACATAATAAATATGTATATATATTTACTTTAAGTAGCTATTTCAATGCATAGCAATGTTTGCTTCTCTGCTTCCAAGACTTTAGCTTTTAATTTAAATTTACATCTACATTGTACAGGAGTTCAACAGCACAGCAGCTATCTACAAGAATATTACAGCATATAAAGTGATACCTCAGTGTAGCCAGATATTTTGTGGTAAAACAAAAGGAAGAGAAGGGCATGACAGTGCTAAAATACAACTGTTGTTTTATTTGGAATTGTTGTCTTCTGGTGAACTACACCTTTCCTTTTAAATGTGTGCCAGGAAAGAGATTCAACATTTAAAATGTCAGCAAATTTCTGGGAGAAAATATGAAGACAAAATTCCCTTTGGCTTCGAAATCTTCAGTAATAAAGAGCAAAAGGAATTTAAGAATCTCATTTCTTTCTCCTGTAAATTGCTTGCTTAGCCTCACTTTTCTTTAAGATTTGATATTGGAAATAAACTCTTGCCTTTTATGAGAGTACAAACATGGTGTTGCAAACTTTGGGCTTTGACACTGACAGGAGAATGTTTGCTGAAGGTGCTTTCTTATGGCAACTCACAGAAAGCTGCCATTGAGGAAATACCTTGGGTTTCACAAAGCTTGTTTCTAATGACAGCCTGAGATTTGTTCTGTTTCATGCCTAAAGTTGTGTCAGCGTTTGCATTTGTAGCTGCGTAGCTATTGGGGGGCTCTTCAGCCTCGGGGATGTGTTGTTATGCATCAGCTGCTGCCACCCACTGTTAGGTGCTGGGCTCTCCTTGGGCCTGGACTATATAGGGAATTGAATCATGTATTGTGGAAGTGGAGTGGAAGAAGTTGACAAGTCAACCAGGAGCAGATTGGAGCTGTTTTCTTCCCCCCAGAACACAGGTCCTGACTTCAGTTATTGATTACTTCATGCCTACTAGTTGATTTGCTGCACCTTTTCTAGGAGGTAATAGACTGATTTGTATGAACTTGAGAGTGGGACACATAGGAAGGGCAATATCCTGCTGGATTTTGTTCAGTAGTTCCACCCCAAACGAGGAGACCCTAAGGGACTTACATTTAGAGAGAGAGTGTAGATACTGAACAGCCCAGTCTGCTTGAATGTGCACCTTTTTAGAGCTTAATTGGTCCAAAATGAAAGCAGTAAGGAGCCAGATGATTTTTTCAGTGACTAGACTATTAGTGGTAGATTTTTATTGTATTACAAAGGTCCGTTGATGACTAATGGCAGATACAAGCTTGTATTTTGTCTTTCTGACAGAAATGTTAAACCTTTATCTCTGGAATGATCTCTGGTTGGAACATCAGTCATTGGCATATTTCTGTGGTTTGTGGTAATCTTCTATCTTCCATGAAATGCAGCATAAGCTTTCATCATGGCAAGGGAGATGTCTGTGTTTAGACAATGTAGTGCAAACCATTCTTGGCATGTGCTGAATAGTGAGCAGTCTGAGAAAGGGCTTTATGTCTGTGTTGTGGAGCATATTTACGTCTCTGCAGCTTTTATCCTACTGCAGGTCATGACATCTCTTCTTGGTTTTGGATAATTACTCTCAGAACTCTCATGTTTTCTCTTCCTAACACAGACTTTGTCATTACAGAGAAGAGATAGTGAGAGAAAAGGCTCTAGTCAACAGTGAAGACAATTCTGGAGATGCTTCTAGATTGTCTTTTCTCTTTTTGTAGCCCGATATGGGCTATTGATAGCCCACAATACTATTTGAATGCAGAAGTATTTGTTATCCTGGGCGTATTAGCAAACTCAAATCCAAAAGCTTCTGAAATTCGTAGTTTGAGTTTAGTTCTGAACCATTTTTACCTTCATGTTTTATTACATCCATCTTTTAAAACAGCCTATCCCATGGTTCAAATTAAAACGTGAATGCATATGTAAGTGAAAATGGAAATCTATTTTTTATGGTTTGAGAACACTGCATTAAAACTGTGTGGTTTTGACTGTTATAATGTTCGTTTCTCAGATGACAGGTAAGACTTTTGAATCTTTCTTTGCTGTAAATTATAGTGAAATGTTTCACTTCATCTCTACCAGCCCTGGCTGTACCAATGTCTGTTTTAAATTATCTTTGTACCTGGTAAAAATGTGAGGAAAAACAGTGTTTTCACACACAGAAGAGGAATGGTGTTCTTTGATATTCTAGCTTGTAAAATCTGCAAAATGACAAGTTGAATGGCAGAGAAACTAAATAGTTTATTTTAGCTTGGGGTAAAGTTTAGGGGTGGCTTTTTTCCTTGAAATATATTTTAGAAAATCATGGAAAATCTAGTATACAAGTAGACACCCCTATCTTCCTTTCAAAGGAAAAAAATAGAAATATTGAAAATGAATGTATTTCTGCTGTAATGCATGGAAGTTAGATCCTGGGTTCAAGCCAGTGTCTCTGAACTCTACCCTATGTCCCTTTCTATGAGCTATTGAGCAGCTCCAGGAAACTGAGCAGCTTTAAAATGTTGAGCTTGACTTCTGCAAATCCTTGCAGGGGATCAAACATTTCTACAAGTGGGATCACGGGCAGGTACCACATCCGTGTGTCCAAGGCAGTCAGACAGATTTCTTTAGCTTTATTTATATTCTTTTTACTTGCTCTTGAATCTGGTTTAACCTGAACAGTCTTTGCTTGGGCTTGGACACATTATGTTGTCAACAGAGCTGAGAGAGTTCCCCTGGAATTCCCTTGCAGGAAATGCTCCGGGTCGTGCACTTAGCGGTAGCTTGGGCAGTCAAGAGTTGAAAGTATTGAGCACAGGCTGCCTGGGACTTGCCAACTAATCTGTCAAGTAGGGCTCCTGGAGAGGGTTTCAGCCTTCCCCGTCAGCAGAGGCTGCCAGGATTGCCCTGAGTGGCAATGCCTGTGCCACAGAAGGGACACTGGAGGCTGGAAAATGAATGGTAGAGTTAGAGGAATAAGTGGGATAGTGGAGGTGAGGGTGGTGAGGATCCCATGAGTGAGGAAACGTGTCCCTTGTACAAGCACTAATGGAAGAGCATTGCTGAGAAGTGTCACTTTTATTGCTGAGGGATCTGCCTGCAGCCAGTTAGGTTGGAGTTTGAGAATTAGGGAATGTTCTAGCAGAGGTTTGCAGCATGCATCTGTTTGAGCACGATATAAAGCAGGTGCTTGCAGAGTGAGTGTAGCCTCATTAGCAATGCTATTTACTCGGTCATAATTTATTTTAGCCTCATGAGTGAAACTTGCCAAACCTGGAGACACCTTGGGATTTCTCAAAGAATAGAGTTGTTAAGGGAAGCAGCTTATGTAAACCTGGAGGATAAGTCTTCTTGGAGGTTTTGAACTAAATAAAAAATATATTATTGAGCATTGCCAGTATGAGATAAATGAGAACACTCCAGTGAAGATGCTGGAGAGGCACAGTAACACAGGCTCCTTATACTTCTGCAAATGTTTTTAGCAAACAACTGCAGTTCCTCTTTTACATGTGGGGAAAGCAGATATGCCAAAATTTCTTTTTTCAGTTTTTTTTGTTGCCTTACTCTTATTTGCTAGGCACTTCCAGATAATCTTTAGCTACAGCAATTGTGGTGCGTGAAGGGAAGGGCTGTAGTTGCTCAGGTGCCAGTATAGATAACTGTAGGTTTCAGGTGCATACATTCCTCTTTCCATATTGTATAGCATATAATAGGTTTTGCTATTATCTTCATAGCTTTTTTAGAAATAGCATTTTTCTTGGATGGAAGAAAAGATTGATAGAAATAATTCCAAAGAGGATGGTTTCATGTAGAGGAGAATAATTTCAGTAGACTTGTCCAGGGTCACTTTTCTACAAGTAGATTTCTATGCTAAGGTTTTATGAAGAATAATGCAAAAGTGTAGTCCTCATTTGCTAAAGAAAGTTTAGTGTAGAAGGGGTAGAGGCAGGGAGTTAAAATAGAAGGCAGTAAGGGACAGAAGCTATTGGGAGATATAAAGCTATGTGCCTATTAACTATGTGAGGCATGGTAGCAAAAAAGAGGAGGTAAATAGTTTTAATGCTCTAACTTGACAATGTAAAAGCAAGATTGAAGATGAAAACCTTCAGGAATGGTCCAAAAGCAGCAGCACAGTAGCAAAGTCCCAGAACAATTTGGATTTATTTTTTTTTTTGGTGCTACAAGTCCTGCTGCCCTGAGTTTGCACACTGCCAGTGAATAGTCAGGGAAGGAAAAAAAAAACACCATGCCCAAGTAGAAATTGAAGGGATATAAATTAATCCCCTGCCTCATTCTGATAGGCAACTCCTTACGTATACTCCTCTTGGCAGAAAATGTTATTCCATGTACAAATGTTTGATTATTCCCTTTCTTTGTGAAGCTTTGCAGCCTAAACTTTCGTACCCAGGAAACAAATTCCCCCAGGGTTCCATTCTGTGTTGCAATGTTCATTGTGTGGGAGTTAGGCCTGTTAGAGCAATTTAAAATATAATCTGCTATTAGCAGTATTTGGGGCTTAAATGACAAATGGGTAATTTAAAATAACAACTCTTTGAAATTTAGGTGGAATTACAGAAATCACAGTGAAATGGCTTGACTCTGCTGTTACATTCTTTGTATTTAGGTCCCTAAAGCAGATGTTCTGGACTAAGGATTGAAGGAGGTTTTAAAGGTTTTCAGGCTTTCTCCAGGTCTGCACCTACACTTTTTGCACACAACAAAGCACAAAATGTTGCACGTGAGAAGTTGATGCTGCAAAAATTCACACTGATTCAGATTGTTAATGGGAGTCTGGAGTCTTCCAGTGAAATACCTTTAATTTACACCATTGGGCAAAACCAGGTGTGTTGCCACAAAAGTAATCCTACACATAAGAGAACAGCTCCTCTTTTTGCAGGTCCTACTGTAACTGATTCAGTTTTGAGAACTACATGGTGTGTTAAATATTTCCACTGACGTTTCAGACCAAGAAACCAGTGAGTTGTTATATTTTAATGCTTTCATCTTGTTACAGATAAGGTAGAACTAACTTTTTAAATATAAGCAGAGTTTAGGATAATCCCACCTGCCTGGCTGGATACTCACGTATTTAAGAAGAGCTACTTCAGTGTTTGAATCCTCATTTTTGTATCTTAATATCAGATTTGGTGTGGCATTTGAAACCAATTTTATATGATTAGACTCTCAAAATGGATTCTTATATATCTGGAAGTCTTCTGGTCATCTAAGTGAGCAGGTTCTATTTAAATTGTTGCTGACATCTGAGCTATTCTGAACGCTTATGCACCTTCTGGGAATTGACTGTAATCTGGAGATGAAGGTGCTCAGTGGATTCTGCAATAGATGAGGAAAAGGCAGAGGGAAAAAGTTCCCTGAGAAATAAGAAAAACGTGGGCAATTACCATATGGTTCCATGAGTACCATTTTTCTTTATTGGCAGAAAATTTTTCTTCCAATGAAGTTGGTCTGAGCACTGATATAGAATTAGGATCTGGGGCAGCATCACCACAGGGGCAAGTAATGGGAAGGTTTTGGTGAGAGATTTGGTTTTAATCATGCAAGTTAATCTTGGGCAAAACACCATTTCGTAACCCCCATGTGCATGAACAGACATCGGGGTGTTTCCCTCTGCCTCATGCACATCTTTTCCCTTCTGGTTTTGAGAATCTCCAACCAGTTATCAAGTTGGTAAGTTGTGGGAATAGAGTCAAGTTCCTTATTTCCTGCCCTTCCCTGTGAACTTGCTCACAGTGAGAGCTGGTGGTTCTCTGCAGGGACTGAAAACGTGGGGCCTGAGCTGCTGCCACTGACATTAAGGACCACGGGGATCCAGCCCTTTGAGAATTAACTACATTGTTAGAAAGCTGAAATTAAGACCAGAGTTACTGGGATGTATTTGAAAGGGACATTGCTATTTTCTCAAAGATGCAATGACAAATGGTTTTGCTTTGCCCAGAACTAAACCTCAAGTCCCTGCTGCTGTGCAGGGCTGGGACTGGCTCCTGCTGCACTTCAGGAAGTTTTAAGATACTTTTGCCATTAGTTTGAAGCTTCTTGGGCAGTGTGTCTGGCTCTGTCAGAGCCTTCCTGGTCCTCTTTCAGTTCTGCTAACTTCCATTCCCTTGGAACTGTGTGTATCATCCTTTTCTTGTCAGGAATTTGCATGTTAAGAAGCTTAGTTACAAATCAGAGAATTTTGTGCAAGTGTCTCCCAAGATTTGGTTTGTAGCTTTGAATTTTGGTTCTGTGTGAAGCTGCAGGAGTTGGGTGTGTTGGATGAGAAACTGGACAAACATTCACAGTTTCAGCAGGGTGCAGTTTCTGCTGCTTTCCCTCTGGCCTCGGGAGTGGAGTTGGACCCCAAGGGGGTGAAAGTCAAAGCCATGGGAAAAATTGAGAGCAAACTGCTAATTATTATTCATTAGTTCCTGTTATTCTAGTGCACATATAATATCTAAATGTCTGTGCATATATTTAAAAGAGCATTGCCGTCTCTTAGGAAAAGAATTAAATTCTCTTGTTCTCAAGTTTAAAACTAATTGCTTCTGCAAAAGCAATTGCTTTGGAAGCACAACTTTTCCTCACCTTCCATAAATGAAAGCTTCAGATTTGTATAGAGTTTATGGGAAATAATTGTATCACTGCGTGTAAAGTCATTTCCCCTCCCAACAGAAGGAGAATAGCCTGAAGTTTGGGCTAGGATTTTACACTTTTCCTCCCCTCCCCCTCCAATAAATAGATAATTAAATGAGAGAGATGACCTCTACAATATGTGTCTTCCAAGCAAAATGAGGCAAGTATGGGTCAAAATGACCATTCCTTGGGAGAGAATCTAGGCAAATTCCTTTGGTATCAGTGGATTTCTGAGTGTGTCAATAAGATCAGGGTATGGTCTTAGCTTCTTAGCCAAATTTTCAAGTGGTCTTAATGTAGGAATTAAGTATTAGCATTAAATTTAAGTATGATGGTCCTAATTCAGGTGAAGATTCTTTTTAATATGAAAAACTTTGTATGATCCCCTTGGTTTTAAAGTTAGTTGCATGATTAAATATTTATTCCTGATGTCTCTTGACTTACCTCAAGATAAATCATTTTTCTTTTAGTGTGTCAGCTTTCTGGGGACAGGAAAATGTAATTTATATGCACAAACAGCATTTGCGTGGTCTGATCACATGGAACAACATCTGTTTGCACATTTTTTATGTGCAAATTACTTTTGGGGATGTGGACTGGAACTTGAAATATGAAAATGGACTGGTTGAAAGTGAAGATGATTGTCTCAAAGGAAGAACAGGTTTGTCTCATTGCATCTTATGAGCAGATTGAGGGAGTTTGCTCTGTGGATTGGCTTGTGCTCTAGAACCAGGCTCTCACTCCTCAAACCTTTAACAGCCTTTGTGGGTTGTCCTGAAACTGTTTGACCCCTCTTTTGAGTGATTTGCTTGGGAATGGGGCAGGGGACTGGATCTCTGCTCTCTCCCAGCAGTCCCTAGGGTACTAGATCCATTAGAAATGCTTAAAAACTGTCTCTTGAGGCTTGGAGAAAGTATTTTGGAGGGTATGACAGAAGCTAGCCTTTTATCTTGGGATCTCCTGAGGATATTGAAGTAAATGAGGCATAAGACATGCTCTAAACCAAAGAGGTTCACAAGGAACATCAAAGCTCTCAGTCATGAATGTGTCCTTCAAGAGCAAAGGCAGTTTCTGAGGTACAGCACAGGGGAGTTTCATTACTGTTCTCATCACCGTGACAGTAAGGGAAAAAAAAAAAAGCCTCTACAAGTGTTTCCTTCCATGCAAATACTACAAAATTACTTTCAAGATGATTCTACAGCCAGTAATGAGGCCCTGCAGCCATGTATGTCTGGCTGCTCATGCAGCAATGCTACAGCCAGGGTGTTGATTCCTCTCGCTGTGGAGTATATTGTCAGCCATTATCTAATCTTAACTGTGAATAAAACACCCCTACTGTAACTCCAGTCTCATCTCATGGGTCTTTCATAACATCACCTTTGGTCTTACTCCAGTGGGGAAATTTTTGTGCACCGTGTAGCATCACATGGTAGAAAAACCCACGTGTCATTCTTCAGAGCCATTTCTTCTTCCTCTGAGGATGCAGAAAGCTTCCATGTCTGAAAACATGCGCCCTACTTCTGCAGTAACTTAGGATTATTTTTCAGTTTTGCTTTATTTTTCAAAAAGTGTGGGGACCATTATGTTTACTATTCTTTATCTGTGTGATTTTTGTGAAGAAATTGCAAATATAATTGATTTTTTTTTGAGGAATCTATGTATTCAAATGAGGCAACAATAAAGGGAACAGAGTGATTAAGGAATTGTGATTCATTTGTTGTACATCATTACAGCAAAAGCTTTGTTGCTGGATTCCTTGCAGATGAAGTCACTCAACTATGATTGTATTTCGGAAAATGAAAGGGGACAAAAATAAAAAGGCAATAAAACAAATTAGTAGATGTCTTGAGGGACACGATTATTACTGACTGACTATGTATCATGAATGTTCCAGAAGTCTGACAGTTTAAATTATACATTTGTGAAGGCGAAGGTCTTACTGGTATCAAAATCTTTATTTTGCTGCTGGTGTTATATTCTCTTTGAAGTCCCAAATTGGCAAGAAAAAAGTGAAATTGTCTTTTAATGACATTTCTGAAAGATCTAAAAGTAAAGAATTCTAAGGATTCTAAAACTGTTGAAATACCATCTCTTAAAAAAAACCCATGTAAGTAATCTGGGCATTTAAAACTTTTCCTTTCCCTTACCATTACTGTTATTTAATACAGTGACTGATACGCTCGTGCTCTGTACTCATCATGATACTGCATTGTATTTTGTACTCAGGTTTGAAGCAGGATGGGTAAGTAGATTAAATTATTGCAGATGACCCAGCAAACAATGGTTAGGAAAAGACCTCCTGAACCACCATTTTCTGTGTGGGTAAGGGCAGGCACTGCTGGGGCTCTGGATGCTGAGCTGCACAGTCAATGATGGCATCTAGAGACTTTTACTCTGCAGTAACTGGGCTCTGACATCTAGTGGGACTTACCCTTTTGTCCAGGCCAGAACTGTGTGTTCTTCCTTCTGCCCTGTGTTAAAAACTTTTGTTTCTGTTACTAAAATGTATTACCATA
Organism: Brachypteracias leptosomus; assembly: GCA_013401335.1. Taxonomy (NCBI): domain Eukaryota; kingdom Metazoa; phylum Chordata; class Aves; order Coraciiformes; family Brachypteraciidae; genus Brachypteracias; species Brachypteracias leptosomus. The sequence goes on along the minus strand of VYZX01007730.1, from coordinate 393,026 downwards.
AAATCTCGCTGCCTGCCATGATGAAGTGCTTGCCTTGTTTGAGATGAGTTTAGGGACAACCCCCAATCCCCATGCAAACACCCAGTCCACATTCTCTGGAACAAAGCAGTGGGTGCTGCTGCCATGTGCCCTGAGCAAAGCTGGCTCAGGATGGAGTAAAAGTGCCTGTAGGTGCCCGAGAGGGCTGACCTTGGGGAAGCTCAGTCATAATACTTTTATCTGTCTATGTAATATTACACATCCGTTAATCTACATAATATTCTATAGATAGGTAGGGAAAACAACTTTTGTGGAGTTTTCTGCCTGGTTTCATGTGTCCTTATTCTGTGTGCTTCTTACTGCAAAGCATTGCTATATGCATGTGTAGAGTTGGCCTCTCTTCATTCCCCTGTAAGATTTGAAGGTGAGGTCGCCTTTTCTGATGGCAGAGTTGGAAACCAGCTTTGAGACTTCTCGGTTTCTTTTGAGCAGGTTCATGAAGTGCAGAGCAAAGGGGTGTGTACTGCTGGGATACGAGCACCACGTTAGAGGGGTTCCCTGGCAGCAATGCCCCAGCCGTCCTGGGAGGGCTGCTGCCTTCCCAGGGAGCAGAGCAAATAAGGAGCAGTTGGCTGGACACTAGTGTTACAGCCACTGAATGAGCTGGAAAAGAGGAGGCCTCAGAGTACTGCTGAAGAACTGAAGTTCATAAATGTACATTTTGTGATGTGCATCACTTGCCTCTCAGGCTCCTCTGAGCTCTGTGGGCCCAAGGGAGAGCTGCTGCTGGGAGTGGGGAGGCTCAAGTGCTGCCTTCTCCTGTCACTGTGACCAGAGGAAATGCTTAAAAAGGGAAGACACTAACTTAGGGCAGAATATAAATAATATAATTTGGGATGAGGTTAATCTCTCACATAGCCAAGTGACACAAAGCAGTTTGGCTTTGGCTGGTGTGCAGTGCTGGCCCCTGCTGCTGCCTGTCACAGGGAAGCAACGTGGCTGCTGGAGTCCCAGGGGAGTGTAGATGCAGGTTTGCATTCAGGGCTAAGGTTAAGCCCCATACCTGCACTGTAGCTTTACAAAGGGTTTGGCACCTCCGCATGAATGTTGTGCTGAGGAAGGGCTCTAGTGGGTCCTGTGGCAGCTCTGTGTGACCAAGGCACTTGGTTTGTCCTCATTATTTCACCGTTCACAAGCACAGAGCTGAAAAGTGTCAATGTGATCACACCCTCCAAGACAACATCGCAGGGAGCAGGAAAGCTCCATGGGATGTACTTAAAGGAAGGTTAAAGAAAACCTTAGATGATATCTAGCAATCCTTAGTGGGATGACTTACAGCAACTGACTGGGAAAAAAAAAAAAAGTTAAATGTATTTCTGTAATTCAGCTTTTCCTTAACAATGGATTTCAGCAGCTGGGGAACTCTTATCCTTACTATGTGCTGCCTCCTAAACCCAATGAGATTTAGTGGTTAATTGACTCAAACCAATGAAGTGTAGAAGCAGCAAACTCTCATCTTTTCTCCTACAGAAGGCAGTTCTTCTGTCTCAGAGAAAAAAGTGTGGCCAGGTTTGCAAAGCTGTACACAGAGTATAATTCCTTCCTGACCCCTCTAATGTGCGCCTTGAAGCATGATACTTTGTGACCTCAGTACTTCATTTTGCATAACTAGTTATGCTCACAGTTATACAATTATCCAGCCCTTTTGAAATTCTGCATCTACAAGATTGGTTTCAACAGCCATAATAATGTATTCTGTAATCCTTTGGAGAACAGCAAGGTTAGGAGATTAATGCAATATTTGATGATGAACTATTTTAAATAACTCAGTAAGTTATCTCAACAAGGACACAGAACAGAAATAAAACACCACTCGGCTGTCTTGATTTTTTTAAAAATGTTGCTTATTTCTTGAGATCTGGTTCAGTCCTGTCTTTCCTACTTTATGACCTTTCTGCAGCAATAAGGTTATGATATAACTTGCTTCTAAATCTCCTAAAATAAAGGATCTGTTATTTATATAGAGTTGTTGCTGTGCCTAACATGTGAAGCCAAGGGGTGAAGTGATCCGTTAGGTTGCTAGGATAGTCTGAATGACTCTAATAGGAATCCATAAAATGACTTAGTTTCTCTGCATTTTCTTTTTCCTCTCCAAATAAGCTATTTGGTTGTGTTCCGTGTCACAGCCCCTTCAGCTCAGCAGGACCAGTCTCTCATTGTGCACCTGTAGGCAGTAGTGTTCTCTCCCCTCTCCTCTTGTTGAGGCAGGCATTAACAGGCTGTGTGCTGCTCTCCTGTGCAGCTGTGCTGAGCTGTGTTCTGAGCTTCAGCTCAAACCCCTGGTTCGATCTCACAGAGGAGAAGTTGCACCGTCTTGCGTCAGTGGGATCACAGGGGGAATCTTGTGCATTGTCTTGTGAATTCTGTTTCTGAATCATTTCAGAGAGCTCTACCCCACTGTGCGTTCCTGAAAAATAAATGATTATGAGGAAGGGAGATGTGCAGATGTGCAAATAGCAGCACCTGCCAGCCTGGCCTGGTTATGGCTGGACAAACAGTGAAACTGGGCCTGGCTGGTGTGCTGGGGGGCAGCTCCACAGTGGGGCTGGAGAAGGCTGTGGGACCGTGCCTGGCTGCCCAGCATGCCTGTGCTGGTGGGGGATGGCTGAATACAGCATCAATAGAAGGCTGGAACAGCCAGATGTTTCCTCAATGCTCCTCGCACCACCAGCTAAGGGGGTAGGATGGGTATGCAGAGGTAGGTGTGAGAAAGGTGCTGATGTTAAGTTGTGGGTTAACAGGGGAACAGTGACAATTGAGGGCGAGGTGTAGGAAGTGAAGTGTAGGGAATGAAATGCAGGTTTTGTCCATGGCTGCTGCCAAAAAGCTTGAGCCACTTTGCACACTGAATGGTCAAGAGCCCTGTGCAAAAAGCCACAGCGTTACAGAGACTGTTGAATGAGCATAACCTGCTGGTGTGTGGTCAGTGGTGGGGGAAGAGGCTGAGACTGTGACTGTAGTAGGTGGCAGCTGAGTCACTTTTCATATCCTAGAGATCTACAGAGTAGATAATAATAAAGAAAGATATATTTTTGCAGTTTGCCTTAAAGGCATTGGCTCCTGCCTCTCTTGCCACAGTGTGCTAGGGACTTGTCAAAGCATCTGCTACAGTTAGCAAGTGCAGGGAGGAGACCTGGAAACCCCAAAGCCCTAGTTTGTCAGTGGAAACTGTAGTTTGTTTTGTAGTTGTTGCTGTACCCAGTTCTACTCCGTGGTGCTGGAAACACCATATTTCAGATGCCACTTCTGCCCTGTAAATACGAATAGTGGCAATAGCTTGGCCTAGACAATTAAATTTGTTTCTGTAAATCTTTGGTTACATTTCCTTCACTTCGTAACTGGAATTGAAAACCTCTTTGGTAAGAATTCTTCAGAAGTGATTGGTGGAAGCTGGATGAGGTCACAGCAACAGTCAATCAGTTGAAGACAACTAATTTTTTGACCAGCTTTTCTGTGGATGTTTAAAGGGCAGCTGATACTACTGAAGCTCTCAGTTAAGCTTTAAGGCATTAGTGTATGCCTTCCCAAACCTCAGGTATTGCTCCTGCATCTCCCTTGCTAGAACAGCCTGACCTGGAGGTGTCTGGATTGTGCTGATTTAACTCTCTTCTAGTGTGTAAAATGCCTCCATGGTGGATGCAATTAAATCAACGTAGCCACATTTCTGGAAATCTACCTGTTCTTATGCAAGAGACTCTTGAGTTGAACTGCTCTAAGCCACACTTACGCTGGGATAGCTGTACTTGCTGCTGATTTAACTATCTCAGCTTTACTTGCTGTCAAGTTAACTTTCTTAGTTTTAAAAAAGAAAGATTATGTTCCTTGTGTAATTATGTTTTTGACGTCAGCCAGGCCTGAATAATCTGTCTTTTGGGATGGAAAACAGCTACAGCATAATGACAAGCAGTTTGTGGAGAGTGAATCCAGCTTGTTTCAATGCTAATATGAAAAGTGAGATATACTTTTTCAAACACACTTTTCAGATTTGCATAGTACATGTTAGATTGTTGCTTTTTGCCATATCCTCTGCTATTTAATCTCTGTGATATACTCATTTCTCTCTCCCTGTCTTTGCATCACACTCGGCCAGTGAAGCAATTTCCAGTCCACCAGCATGTACGTGTCCAGGACACATCTGAGAAGAAAATACATTTTCTTATTCCTGTGTGGTCCCTACCCCATCAGTGAGTCCCTTCTATGGTGTACAGGTCATGTGATGAGGTAATAGGTGTCAGAAGTGATGAGCATCTATCAAATCATATCAAAAAGCTAGAGAGTAATACAAATTTCCTTTAGTAAGTGCAGTGAGACATTGGATCCTGTGCCAAACCAGCAATTCTTGACAATGGGAACTGCCCCTAAAAAACTAAATTTAATTTTCTGCAGCTTAAGCTGCTAAGTGTTGATTTGAGATTTCATCTAAACTTCAGACCAGAACTTAGCTGAAACTGTGAAATTGGACCAATATGTTTAATTCTGAATGTGCTGTCCCAGGCAGTCTGTCACACACCATGTTCTGGTGGTATCAATTCCATCCCATCAGTGCCGTAACTTCCCAGCAGTGCTTCAGCATTTCTGCTCCAAGCCTCTTTAAGATGGACTCTGGTCTATTTTTTTTTTTTTTCCCCATCCCTTTTTTTTTATAGTGTGTCTTTTACTGTAGTAGTTACAAAAACTGTGTTATGTCTTACGGCTAGAAAAGTTGCCTTAGCTCAATGAATGCAGCCTCACATCACTCATGTCTCTTGCAGTAATGGTATCATACTCCTTTTCATTAGCTTATAAAAATAAATGATTGCTGAAGTTACGTGCAGAGCTAGTCCTTGCCTGCACGGCTGCTGTGCTGTTGCCTCCATGGCAGTGGTGCTCACTGCCTGGTTTTAGCCCTTCCCCTGCAAGATCAGAGGTGCTCTGAGCTGGAGCCACAAAGAGCGGAGCAAGGAGCTGTTGGGTTTCTACTCCAGCAAGCTGATGGCATCAAGGAACTTCTCAAACTCTTGGGCTAATGCCATCTCCTGTGAATGGTCCTTTCTGCAGGGCTCTTGCAGCCTGGCAAAGAGGAATGTGAATGGATAGACTAGGAATGAATTGAATCACTTCCCTTCACTTTGACCCAGCGTCCAGGATGGTGGGAACACAACTTTGCTAAGTTTTGTAGGGAAAATTTAAATATATATTGTGAGATGACCAGTTTTAGTGCCACTTAGAGGCAGTAAATTTGGCTGCTTCTTCCTGCATCAAAGTCAAACCTGCCAATGTGGCTTTTTGTCTAATAGACTGGTTTTTGGATGCTCAGGATGGTGTGAATAGATGATGTAAGTTAGCAGGTGGGAAATGCTATTGAATTGCTGGTATGGTGGTGTCACAGGTGTCCTGGCAGGTGGCCAGACTGATTCTCAGTTTCTTTCTGCAAGTTACATAAACTTTAGTAAAATCTGTAACTTTGTATGGGTGTTTTCATATTTACAGAGTTCTCTTTTTGTTTTGTCAATAAAGTGAAGCAAAGATACTTTTCTGAGCCCTGGCTGCATTTCAGCAACAGAGAACCTGTTGATGTATTTCAGCACTCATTTATTAAGGAGCTCATACTTAAAAGATACAGCCAGAGTGGATCAGATTTTTCTGAAGAAAAATGTTGATGTGCTTATTTGCATCACAAGTCACACCAAGTTGGGGTTTTTTTCTAATAATTTGCACGTGCAATAGTCCTGAACAAACAGAGCTGCTTGTGTTGACACAGGAGTTGGAGATGCTCAAACCTTCGTGTGAATGTTCAGGCACATTCTGAAATGGTTTTCCTGACTTTGCAAGGTCACTTTGACTATGCAGAGGATTATGTAAATCTGAGCTTTTATTCTTGCAGCCCTTTATTCACAGGTCCACCAAAACTTTGGAATAGTTTCTTGGATGTAACTTTTAAGAGAGCCATAGTAATTGGGGTCAGATGAGCCATACCTTTGATGAACAGCATGCTAGGAGCTGCATTAAGTGGTCAGCATCTATCTGGAGTTGAGGTTTTATTACAAGCCTTTGTTGCTGAATAATTAACTGTGCACTTGCACTTGGTAGTTGCTGCTTTGAAGAAGTGGCTCCTGAAATGGACTTCAGCAGTTTTTCCTTCTAAAAGAAGGGGTCTGATGAACTGCTTTGATGTTGCATGCGTACTTTTCCCCCCACTCTTTGGCAGCTAGCTAGCCCTGGGGGGGAAGAGGGGGAGGAGAAGTTGTGATTAAAAACTCTGTGAATGCATGTTGCAGAAGGAGTTCTGGCTTCCCGGGAGCCAGGGCTGCTTAGGAATCAATTGGTGTAGCTGACAGAGGATAAACTACCTGATTTTCATCATCATCATCTGGTTCTTCTGTAAAGGAAACAGGTTGATGGTTTGTAGGTAAGGCAAGACTCATTCATTCCTTTGCGTGTGGCCAGGCCACCTGGGCTGTGGGGAGACACCTGCCTGCCCTTGCTGCTGCTTTACCTGTGTGTGTGTTCCTGGACTCCTTGGAAGTCTTTGTCCAACAAAAGCTTATTTTTAACTTAAAGCTTGTCTTTCTCACATGCTGAACAGACAGACTTTAAGATTTATCCGTCTTACTATTGTGACTAGGTCTCTCAACAAAATCCTTTGCTCCTTCCCTTTGGGAAATGCTGGCTGTGGTGGGGGTGTAAGGGTGTGGGCAGGTGTGTAAAGTCAGACTAAATATGTAGGGGTTTGCTGCTTCATTGCTTCTGTGTCAATTGTAAAAGGGGAAATGAGAGAAAACATGTTGTACTGCATCAGACTGCAATGCTAGAAATCTTTCATTTACCAGTAACTGTGGAGTTATTCGAGCAGCATGATAAAACAGGTATAGCTGGATGTTGTTGTATGTACAAGCATACTTTGTACCCTGTTAGTGGAGGTTCACTGACTGTTTTCTTCTCAGCCTTACTTCTGGATTTTGTCAGCAGTAAGATGCCAAGCTTTCAGGCTCTGTGGTGTTCTTCATGTTCCAAAATTAATTGTTGCTGAGTTGTTTTATACTTGGTGAAGAGGCAATGTGACAGTTCTACCAGTAAGGAAGCCTTGGTCTCAAAAATTCTGACCTTGAAAGTTGCCTCCTGAATGAAAAAGGCTGGGCAACTGTTAATGTGAAATTAAGAAGTCAGTTAAATGTATGCAGTAAGAACTGAGGTGAGTTATGCCATCAGATGGCACACCACGGAGCAGTCCCTCTTTGTAACAGTCAGAGAACATGACTAAAAAAAGTGAGTTTTGGGGGAGATTTGTGCACATTCATAGAGTGATCGATTAAATTGTGCTAGAAAATCCCAAAAAGTAGTTTTTACCTCTGTTATTTATTCACGCAGTAACAATGCCAGGTGAATTTAGAAGAGCTAAAAGCAAATTCCTTCCTTTCCAGCCCAACCTGTCTTCCCTTATGCTTGTTTATACAGTTTTAGTAGATAAGGGTCTGTGTGTGGTTGTGAATAATCAGCTCTGGTATCAGTGTCATCTTTGCCCTTTCATTCTGAGACAAATCATACTTTAAGTGAGAGAGGAAGATTAATGCTGTCATAATTTGTGTTGATAGTTGTGGCTGAGGTTACATAGTAAGAGGAAAAACTCTACAGCTGTACCTGTCAGGGGCTGTTCACTGCAGGTACACCAGGGTCTTACTCAGCAAGGTGATGGGGAAGGCACTTTGCAGAGCCTGGTGTAAGGCTCCCTATCAGCTTCACTTGTCAAAAATTGCTAGAAGCTGGAACCTGCAGAAAGCAATGGGGTAAAAGTTATGGGTTTGATTATTTAATAGCACAGCTGGCTTAACCTTCCAGCTGTTTGTTCAACATTAATGAATCATTTCATCTACACCAGCATGGCACTGCTTTAGAGTAATTTCTTAATTTTTGTTTTTCTTTTTAAGCAATGTTTTCTCTTTTATTGCAAGTCCAGGGTATCCTTGGGTTGTTCTATCAGTGTCCTCTTAGGTAGTTATTATATTCCTTTCTCTGTGAGTGAAATTCTCCTGTCAAGCCTCTGTACAAGCAGCAGCAGCCAGCTGGTGACAGCCACACTGCTGTTTGCTGGGGCAGCTGGGAGGGCAGAGCATCTTTTCAGACTCTTGGAGCCCCAAACCCCGGCAGCTACCCTCAGTGCTGGATTTCAAAAGATGGTCTGTGGAGTCTCTCACAGGGTTTAATACTTTTTCTTTGCTATGGCTGCTGAGCCAGGAAGAAGGGACTGCTACTGTTTCTTCTTTGAAACTATGCTGCAGGTTGGGTCTGCTGCATAATAAACCATTCTGCCTTTCCTACCAGCAGTACAAGACTAGAATATCTGTGTTTGAAATATGGATTCTGCTGTTCGTGGTGTGGTGCCTCTTTGAATTTTTAGAAGGTGTTGGTGGGAAGCCCAGAGGATTTTTAAGAGCTTCCACTGTACACAGAAAGATATTTTGATCTCTGTGACTTGTTTGGGGCCACACAAATGAGTTACTGCCCGTGAACTCTCATTATCTTTCCTAACAGAATTGCATTTTATACCTTTCGCTGCCAAATAAAATTCTTTGGCTTTTGTGAAAGGAGCAGCTTAAACCAGCCGAGCCTCTTTTGGGAAGCAGCTGAATTTCTGACATGAAAGTATCAAATACTTACAATAAGACTCTGCAGTTTCTGTTGTCTTATTAACCCAGGTCTAATACTGCTGTAACTATTGATTCCCGGCACTGCCTGGCTAAGCTGGAGGGGATGGGGGAGCAGGCCAACAAAGTGGGGAAGAAAAATCAGCTGGACAGTGAAATTGAAGTGAAGGTAGTAACAAACACATTAATGAGGAGTGCATGGAGTGAATGGCGCATCAGCCTGTCTGCCTTAATTCACTGAACAGACCCAACCCTGTGCAAACAGACTCTGCACACATCTGCTTGTGTTTTTCTTTTCACTAGCCACTGTAGGGCACTGGACAAGACACAGTTTCTATCCCTTGGATATTCTTTGAGGCAGAAATCATTAAAATGTCTCTGGAGGCCTTCAAGCTAAGAATGCAACTTTTTCTCCTTTTCATGCAACTTAAAAGCAGGCAAGCTCAAAACTGGAGGTTTACATGAGCATTGTCATGTCTAGGAGGTCAGTTTTCATTATCAGAAATGGGCAGTGAAGAACAGAAGTATTTTGACCAACAAGAGAATAGCCCACCAGTGTGCCATGTGCTGGAACCTGAGAAGAGCAGGAGCTGCCTGTGTCAGGGGGCCCTGCCATAGGAAGGGACTGATAAGATGAGATATGACTTAGTGTTTCCACTGGCTGAGGAAAGCAGTAAGACTATAGTCCTTGCTAACGTGGTACAATGAAAATAATCCCTGCTGGCAGCAGATTTAGAGATCAGTATGACTCTGTGCTGCTTAGATACAGGAAGGTATTTGCAAAGGCTAATTTCAGCCTGGTGAGGCTCATCTCTCCAGGGGCCTCAGGAAAGGGAGCAGAGGATGAGCAGTCCCTCTGGAGGAGGACTCAGAGCAGGAGCCTAATTTAGCTGGTGTGAATCACCCCCCAGAGCCAGGCTCTGACCGGCTGTGGAGAGGAGGCTGGAGAGAGCCTGTCAGGCTGAAGATAACTTGTGTGAATACTCTTCTGTCTCCTAGAAAATATCCACCATGCCTGGATCCATACCTGTTCTTTATGTAAAATGGAGCTATTCAAACACATTTAGCCTGCTTTTATGTTATCTTCAGAGCGGTTGGTCCACAGAGGGATAACTACCTGACTCTCATATCTGCTTCTGTAGTCTGCCCTTCCCTCCAGCCCAGGTGATAGAGATGTCTGCTGTGGTGTGCCAGTCCTCCTCCAGGCACATACAATGGGATTTCTTTCTCTGTTAGGAAAAGAGGAGATTTTATGCAATTCACTATAATCTGTCCGTTTGTTTTTTTTTCTGTCAAGTGCTCTGAAGTGGAAGGACAGAACTGATATAGTGTTTGTGCAATGCTGTTCCCCTCCCTCGTGAGCCTGCATTGTGACACAGCCTGCAGTTACATGATTACACAGTATTTTTTCCACAGGGTGCCATTGAGTGAATGGCAGCTTGAGCTTGTTCAATATTTCTCTTTGTGCTCCTCTCTCGGTGTGTGTGCCCGCTCAGCCGGTTCCTGCACATCCTCTGCTCTCAGCTACGTGCCGCTGTCGCCTCCTCCTCGGAGGCCTCCCCGTGTGTTTGCTCCAGACGCTCTCGCCGTGGCTGCAGACACTTGGAAGTTCCTGTGAGCTCTGCAGCCCTCTGAAAAACAGCAGATGATGTCAGAAATCTGTATGTTAGATCAGCAATAACACTGCATACATATATATTTCTGAGCAGAAAAAGGGTTCAGCTGATGGTAACATGATTTTGCAGTAACTTAGTTTCATTGTAAAATATTATATATATTTAGATGTTAATTGATAATGTTATTTGAAGTATAGTACTGAGTATGGCATTTGAATTCTGGTCATGATTAACTCATATAGCTCCCTCTCTGGCCTTTTATTGCTCACCCATGGGAAATCCAAACTCTGTTTGTCCTGTGCAAAGTCAGTGCTCAGGTGTGTCACTTACCTTTGCTTAGGACAAACACCTTTCTGTGGTTCCTCACGAAGAGAAGGCACACAGAGCCATCAGACATCACTCTCTGTTAGCTCACCCCACTGATGGTGAGGTCAGTACTTTCCTAGAGCTGGTTTGATTCCCAAAGTCCAGACAAGAATTCAACTCACCCGTTTCAGATTCTAACAACAGCGGCAGGGTTAGAAACCTGAAGGAGTTCGACAGCATGGAAGGAGGACCTTTTTTGAATATCAAAGTGAATGTTTGGGGATTGGTTTTCTGTTGTGAGTCTTTTATTTAACTTCTACTCCCTTCACCAAACCCAATAGCCAAAAAAAGAGGAAAGTTGAAATAACAGTCCCATCTCTTGCAATCCCCATATATGATGCTTTTTGCTCCTACCTATCTGAACTGCTGCTCCCACTTCAAATTTCTCTTATCTCCCCTAGAGATGCTAACACAGATTGTTACCTGTGCACTTCCACATATGTCCTGTCAGCTCTGCTTCTTCAAAGCCCTCTAAATAGGGAAGGATTTTGCAAACTCCATTACAGTGTGAATATATGCTACATGGAGTATGTGCACTCTGGTGGCTGGCAGTTACTGTGTGTGTTTGTACATGTCCCCTCGAAGAGCTCGGCCAGGCTCTTGGCAGGATAGTTGCCCATTTTCCTTGTCACTGCTCCTGCTCTTGATGTCAAGCCCATCACTAACCCTTGTGGCTTCAGTTGCAGTAAGGCTGGAGTTTCCCCTTTACATTTGGAAAAGGGTTAACTGGGTGTATTGGCAAGCCTTCTGCCAGAGGGCAAAGGAGGGCAGACAGAACTGTGTGCCCAGCCTACGTTTGGCAGGGTGATGGCAGGGTGATGGCAGGGAAAGGCATCCTGCTGTGGCTTTCAAGCTCTGCCTTCATAGCAGTATCAGGATAATTTCAACAGGGCATCTCCTGGAATGACAAAGAAAAATAGAGCAGACAGGAAGAATTTTGACACCTGCAATTTTTCTCTCACCTTATTTTCCAGCTTTAATCCTGAGGAGGAAACTAAATGGGCCATTTCATGTTGATTTGTGGAGTTGAAAGTTGCACCTCCATAGTCTCTGCCCTGGGGGATATTTCTAGGGTAGTGAAGGCAGAGTAGACTCAGTACTTGGTCTGCAATATCCCATAGTAATGTAGAAATTTATCTGTTGTATATATTGGCACCAAGTGAGAGCCTCAGCACTCGGTGGGACTGGCAGCTATTCTTGGTGATATGCCAAGGGGGGCAGAAGGGAGAGTCTTCAGAGACTCCTTCAGCAGGAATTACTTGCACTAGCTGGGAATAAAACACATAGGGAACAACTGGAAGAGGGCCCCAAGTCATCTGGATTTCTCTCCTATGGTACAAAGAAATATAGTCAGGAACATAATGGTGTGTGGGATGAGCTCTGCCTGCAACGAATCATAGTGTGTCTCTGCTTTGCATGGACCAAGTGTGTCTGACTCTCTGTGCGTGTCCGAGGTCTGCAGGACAGGTACTTGCAGCATACCCAACTGCTGTAGTTATCATATCTGTCCAAAGCATGTTTGGAGGTGTTAACTCTTCACGGTGCTGGAAAGAGTGGGGGGAACTATGGGTTTTGTAAGTTGAGGATGGTGTCTTGCAGACCTGCTGCTGTCTTTTCCAGGATGTCAGATGATATGAGAGGACAATGTGATGCCTGGCCTGGATCCTTTGTGCACGTGGACTCATGGTGGCTTCTGAGGCCTGCTGGGTTTGAGTGGCAGCTTGACTGATGGGTTTTGAGGCTGGCAGTGGTGGAGGAGAGAGGACAAGTGAGTGCCTCCATAGAGACTGTGCCATAGCCTGAGGCAGAGAGCCTGGGAATAGCATCATTGCATCACCTGCCAGCGCGGCGCACGCTGCAGCCCATGGCCTATAGAGCAGGGAGAACATTGTCCTTGGCAGGACCTGTGGAAGGAGCATGCAAAGCTTCACTCAGCTCTCCCTGCAGAGCTGCCTGGCTGGGCCTGGGGGAGGCTGGAGGGGCAGGGGTAAGAAACTCTGAAAAGGGTCCTGAGATGGCAGTGGGCGAGTCCCCTCCTGCTCCTGCAGCACAGTGTGAGCTTCTGCTGCTTCTGGGGGGAATTTCCTTGGCTGGACATGTATTCAATAACCACAGAGACTGTTAGGGATTTGTCTGTGCCTTTTTAAACTATATATATGCTTTTAAAAATACATATATTATTCAAAAATTTTTCCTCTAGAATCTGTTTTGAGTTTTCTAATGTGATAGGTAAAAAAAAAAGTTCCAGAAACATTTTCACATCAGAAACTCGAGTTAAACACCTTATTTCTCTGTATAGTAACAAATAACTGGTTGAAAAAAATTGCTGCTTTTTTAGAGTACCTATTTCGTAAATTTAGGCTTTTTCGATCTTAATGTTTTACTGAACTTATGTAAATTTCACTTAGAAAAAAAGAAAACTTAAAATCAGTTTGGGTTTTCTCCTGTAGAATTAGTTACGACTGTGACCTTGTATCACTCCACCTAGTGAAAAATTAAAAACTGTCTTTAGCCAGCTTCTCAACGTATGAGAAAATACTGTTAGTCGTCAGTAAAATAGGAGAGGCATTTTCTTTAGATATTAAATGCTCTCTTTAAATGCAATAATAATAATGTAGGGTCATCTGAATCCTATAACGTGGATAATCAAGACACCCACTTTCATGCCCAACCTTCCCGAAAAAATTTTATTTGTAATATAATCTTATACAGTTGGATTATGGAGATTTAAGAAAAGGATTATTCTGCTTCCAGAAGAAAAGCACTTATAGGTTGAGGCAGAACAGAGAAATAGTTCAGAGGAAGGTGTTTCTTGCTGTGAGCCTTACAAAGAAAAAGAGAGGTCCCGTGTCCTCCCTCTCACACGCTCAGTCTGGCCCAGCTTTATTTACACATCCTGATACTGAACACGCATGTGCCATGGTGTTAATCTGAATTAGGAAATAACCCTTTACTTGGTGGTGGTGCTGCTTCTCTTTTATTGTCTTTAAAACCTATTTATTAAAAAATATAAAATTAATATTCCTCTGATGTATTAAGAAAAATCTAAGTGTGACTTCCAAGGGTGACACCTTTTCCTCTCTACTGAGCTGCTGTTTTTCAGACTCAGAAGCCACTAAGTATTTTTCAGAGATGCTGTAGGTTGTTTGGAGATCCTTTTTTGGGGGAATATGATCACATTGCTTCTGAAAACCCCTCAGGTTGGGAACGCATCCCAGGCTGAGGAAAATCAGAGTTTGTGTGGAGGTGTCCTGAGAAGCCTGCAGAGCTGAGGGCTGCCTGGCCTCTGCTCCCGGCTGCCACGGTTCTGGGGACATGCTGGCAGGATACCTGGTCTACGAGGAATATGGTGGAAAGTCTTCAGGTTGTTTTTCCTTCCCTAAGCAAACATGTGCATTTTAGAAGCAGAACCTAAAAATGCAGAGAAATTAAATTCAACTGCAACAAGTTTGAGTCTGTCCTGTCATCTGGGCTTTTGCTCACAAAAGGGGGATGGAGTCAGGCCTGAAAACAGTAACATGTTCTTGCAGAAACAGGATCTACTAGGTTGAAGTTCTTCTGTTTGTCTTCTCATCTTTCCTCTCTCACTTGCTTTCCTTGCCCGTTTCAAGTCCTTCTGGATCTGGACAGCAGCAGTGAGGAGGAAGGTTGCATGGGTGAGGTGTGTGCTCCCCTGGCCTGTCCCAGGCTGCAGCAGGTGGAGGGGGATTGGCATTGCCCCACCACACACCCTGTCAGGGCACAGCTCTGCAGGAGAAGGGATGGAGCAAATCTGCCCTAGGAAACAAACCCAGCGATATCCCAACTACAGATCTGAAAAAAACAAACTAGAGAAAATGTTTATGAGAAATGTCTGAGCTTTTCTTTTTTTTTTTTCCCATTAGTTATTGTTTTAGGTATCATATCTATGTGGAAGGCTGAAATGTAAGCTGACCCAATTATGTAAGTACTCCAAACTGATTAGAAGCAGAAATGATAAGAAGGAGAAAAGAGCCGTTAATGACTGAGGCAATGGTTCTGTTCTGCAGAGACCAGCTCGGAAGCAAAGTCACATGTATCTCATGGGTGTGTGTTTCCATGGAAATTTTTTATTTCTGGGGAGACTGAAAGTCTTCGTAAGAAATGGAGAAAGTAATCCAAAAACTCTGATTTGAGAATGCTCCCTTGGAATAATAATCTGAATACCCCAGAGCCACACGGAGCCTGCTTTGGCGTGGGAGCCAAGTGACATCTCTGTGCACATCTGAAGTGTTTAATTAGAGAAAAGTAAAACGTGAGAGAAGAGAAACATGTTCAGCTACCCCTCTGCTGCCTGCCGAAGCAGTGAAATAGCTCTTTGTAGTTGATTCACATGCCTTGAGCTTTGCTAAGGGAAAAGAATTTTCCCATGTTAATATTTTGATTTTCAAATATGTAGTAGCTATTGGAAAGAAATATTGATAACTTTCCGAGCCTGTGCCTCATACATGTGATTTCAGCAGTGGGATAAGGGCTTTTGAAAAGCATCTGTGCTGCACACTACAACTTCTTGACACTTTCTGAAGCTTTTGTGGTGTACTCTTTCAATGACTTGGATTTTATGCATGCTTTGGGTTCAATGCTTTTATCCCTGGAGCAGTGCAAAAAACAGTGATGTCTTGTAAACAACTTCAGAGTGCCAGCCTCTTCCAGCTGCAGATGAAAAACTGTTAGAGGAGATGTTCTACCTGTGCAACCCAAGATCAGCATTTTAATTAACATTTAGGAAACCCTTGACTGGGGTAGCAGAACAGGGAAGGAACAGGAAAGGTGTGTTGAACGGTTTTAGAAGTTGATCTCCAGTAATGAATAAACATCATGGTAGTTTGAGGCAGATGTATTCCCTGTGTTTTGGATGAGCTGGGCCTGTAGGAACTGCAATTTAGAGTTTATCTCCCCTTCTGTGCTCAGGGAGCATGTGTGGTGCTCTAACTGTGGACACGCTCTCACTATGAATGGCTTTTATACCAAGTAGTCTCTAATGTTATTAATATATACAATCCACTGTTAAGTTAATAAATGGCAAGAGGCTGAAATATTGAACAAGTTAATTGGGTTTAATACCGATTAAGGGGCTGTAATAGTTGTACCACAGAAAGAAACCTGTTACAATGAAGGAGAAAGTGCATCTCCTGCAATGCACAGAGTTCTTCTAGTAAGAAGCCAGTGATGAGTCTGTGGAGGTCCCTGGTGCTTGTCTGGGGGGGTGGCTGCTGTGGTGGTGCCTGTGCCGGCCACCCTGCCCACCAGGCAAGGCACTCTTCAAACTGTGTTCAGAAATCTGTGTGCCCATGGCTGGCAGAGACACCCCGCAGCAGATGAGACTGGAAAGACTGTAGTTCCCAATGCCTGGTTTGCCTTCTCCCAGCCACCCCTGCGTACCACTGGAGGTGGGAGAGAGAGGAAGCACAAGCTGGGGTATGTGTGACAAAGATGGATGTATTTAACTCAATAGGATTTGATGGAGGGTGCAGAAAATACTGGTCAAAGCGATTGGGGCAATTTCCTATAATCTATGAAGAAACATGGTAACTAGGGAAGGTTGTGGATGGCTGAGGAAAGGTTGCTATTACTACACCCATGTTTAAGAAGGGCTAGGAGGAGGACAACCAGGAGTCCAGGAGGCCAACCAGCCTGGCCTCAGTCCTCTTGCAGACTGTTCCCAAAGCTGGGAGGAGGTAGGCAGGAGCAGTAGCATACCTTGAGTGTGGCGTATAACCTGCTACGGTGAAGGGACTGGCTGTGAGTGAACACCCAGTGAGGAGTGGATACCCAGGCTCTCCTAGTTTACTGCCTCCACCAGTGCCAATGTTTATTTCTGTCAGTTATTGCTGCCAGGCCCTTTTCAAGCTAATGTAATACCTGGGTTATTTTAATACTGTCTTAAAATCTGTAATTGATGCCTTTGATTTGATGATTAATTGTATCTGTAAAATTCAATATGAGCATTGGAAAGGATAATTTTACTACTGACTTCAGTTCCCTGATTTAGTGTAGCAAGAGGTTCCTGCAAAGTTAATTGAGTGTTTAACTCACAGCTGATTGTAATCCCAGTAATCAGAAGGGGGAGAGAACCAAGGAGATCCTCCAATCAGAGGCCAGTGAGAGCCTTTGGATTAAATTGCTTCCAGGTGAAGCACTCAATCTAAACCAGTAGCTCACCAGCTGTGGCAGCAGAAGGATCTAGTAAGAGGTATCTGGCAGCCACCATCTCCTCATTGGGAGAGGGGACCCCACTGTGGTCCTCTATGGTGTAGAGTCTCCTGCTGAGTTCCTGCAGATCTTTCAAGCGTCCCTGGCTTGGTCACCAGCAGGGACCTGCTGGCAGGATTCAAAGCAAAGAACAAAGTCAGAGCTTGCAGGTGAGGTGAACAGATGGAAATGAAGTAACAGATGATGATCGAAGTGAGGAACAGAATATACCAAGGTAAGAAATGCTCTCTTTCCCTAGAAAGAACGAATTTGGGGGGACGGGGCGTTTTCTGTGTGAAGAAAGAAAAATGAGATTAAAACCTAGCTAGGGTGAGGAGTTCATATGGTGATATCAGCAGGAGTGAGGGCAGTAGAAAGAGAGGAAGAACACAGCAGGTGAGGTCTCAGGAAGAGATTTAGATGGGGAAAACAGAAAGTAAGTTAGTACAATGTGAAACAGAAATTGAAAAGACTGTAGAAAAAATGAGGGGAGGGGGTAAGCTTTGAAAAAAGAACAAAAAGTGCTTCAGTGATATCCTGCAAGTCACCCACAGAGGTGACTTAAGAGGAGAGAGTCACCCACAGAGGTGGGTGACAAATGGTTACTGTGTGTGTGTGAGAGGACCATGTTTGCTGGATTGTTTGGTTTAATTTGTAGTCTGAGGTGGGCAAGAACTTATTCCTACCTTAATGAGATGAGGGAGTCTCTTGGGTTGGAGAGAAAGGCACTGAGAATGGTACAGAGAAAGAGATGCTACCTTGGTTCTTTGTGCTCCTGATGTCCAGGTCTGCATAGTCCAAACCCAGAGTGGTTCCATGGCATCTCCAGTGAGGGCTGCTTTGTGCCAAGTAATACATCTCCTGTAACTTGGGCTACGTGTCTTGGGAGGAGAATAGGAATGAGATGCTGAGAGCCTGGAAACAGAGTTTATTGTTCGCAGTACAGCAAGAGATCTTTAATAGAGCACTGGGCAAAACTTGTGACATTAAGTAGATTTACAAAAAGACCTGTGAACCATTTTTATTCTTCATCCAGCTTAAACCCATGAAGAGCCTCAAAGGAGCTTCTCCACTGAAGCTAGTTTCAGACAAAAATGCCAGCTGGCCCAGTGTGCATTCTTGGTTCTTGATTTAAAATATCATAAAGTTTTCAATACAATTTTGAAATAAATTATCTATGTTTTTGCATTTCTATAGATGCAAATAGAGCTTTTTCATGGACAGAGACAAGTCTACTGGTGGTATCTGAGCTAGTAGTCAGAGATGGAGAACTTTTTGTTGAGGGACTTTCTATCTGAAGTTTGCTTCCTTCCATCTGTGAAAGCATCTTGGTTTATTTACTTTCAGAGCAGCCATGAAAACCCATTTGTTGTTCTTACATAAGGATCATGAGGCAAGGCAAGGTGCAGCCCACCTGCAGCCACTGGGTTAAGGGAGTGGTTCCTTTGAGCAGCTGTGTGCTGAAGATGTGTGTGGGAATGATGAGGAGGAGGGCAAAGGGTGTCCCCAGCCAGGGCTGTGGTAATGCTCCCTGGGGTCCCTCCTGAGATCAGTGATCGAATTGTTGTGAGAGGAAACCACCAACCCTTCCTCGCCTGGCCAGTGCTGAGCAGTGTGTGTGTGACAGAGGAGGTGCCGTTACCCTGGCAGGACAATGGCAACGCTGTCATTTGGTGGGTGCTTGGACTCACAGCACACTAGACACTGGAGCCTTGAGGGTTTAATGCATGCCTGAGCAGTGGGACATGAAGCTTGCCTACCAGGCACTGCTCGAGCTGTCTCTGCCCAAATACTGCACTTCAAAGGGAAGCCTTCTTACACACAGTCATTTCCCATAATCTTTTCAGTGCTACAAGGCAATACATGTCAAGAGATTTCCTTGTATTAATCCAAATAGAGTTCTTAATAATTAAGACAACCTAGTCAAGTCAAAATAATTTAATGGATCGTATTTAATATTCTTGTTAGAGTCCTTATGAACCAGGCAGAAACGTTAGAAAAAATTCAACTAAGCATATGTCAGTAGTAAATAATAGAAGCCTGGATTGCACCCAACTCAGGTCCTAAACTGATTAACACAAGTGACTGGCTGTAAGTCTTCCTTGAAGTCTGATGGGTTTAAGACTCTGCTAATACCAGTGAAGGAGGCACAGGGATGTATTTCAAAAGCTCAGTCCCACTTCTGAGGAAGCCAATGCAAAATCAGTCCTTGTTAGCATATCCTGACAGCCTGGGTACCACTTATCTTCAGATATGTTTTGATGATCAGTATTTAGTGCTTTTAGCATTTTCCCAAAGTGCCAGCTCTGAGTGAAAGCAGAACACGTTAGAGCAAGATGTGCTTTTTGAAGTGCTGAAAATAAGCAAGTAGTTGTGAAATAACACCATTTATTAAGTGCTTGTTGCCCAAGGGGCAGTGCAGAACTTGAGGGAGTTCAAACAGTGCCCCGAGTAAGGGACTGTATGTGACAGAAGGAGGTTTCCCTTTGCAGTGCCTTTCAGCTGTGAGCCTCACAATGCTGCTGCTGCTTTGGTGTTTCCACTTCATTTTCTGGAAATTCCCATGTGTCAGAAAATTTCTGTTAAATATTTTAAGACTGTAAGTCCCTTGAAACTTGTGGCTGTATTGCACTTCTCAGAAATCAATTGCAGTATCATGAGGATAGGTAAAGGCAGCTGTTAAATGAGAGCTTTGCTGCTCCCAGGCTCCCCAGAGCCATGGTCCTGGCCATCACCTCTGTGCTCTGCTCTTCCAGCAGTGAACTGGTGAAGCCTGCGTGTCACACATGGACAGAGGCTGAACTTCACTGTTAAGCATCACAACCTGTAGCATATAAAACAGCTGGGATACAAACAAGCCCTGAGAAAATTCAATGAGATGCTCAGGATCAAGCAGGGATTTTTCTAGAAAATGACAAGTGGCTGCAAATCTGGGTTTTATGGAGAAGTTATGACTCTGAAGATTCTTGATCTTGCTTTTCCACCACTAAACCTGTCCAGTAGCCACCTCTACTCAGGCTGCCATGGCCATTGCTTGAACCAGAGGAACAGCTTCCCCAGGTCCACCTTGGGTCTTTACATAGCACCCTAAGTAGCGATATTTGTCTCCTCCTCATTTATTTATTTTAAATGATATTAGCCTAGCATGGCTGAGTATGTGATTGCTGTTGAAGTAGTTTAGCTGGATTACACTGCATTTTTCAAATATTTTCTCTCTTCAGCTGCCTGCTCTGACAGCTCCCCAGTGCTCTGTCTCAGGACTTTAGCTATAAATGATCTTGACCAATTTGCTTTCACTTAATTATTGCCATAACTGCTTCAGTGGATTAAAAGAATGCACCTCAAGTAATGTGTTTGGATTTTAGTAACTCAGGTGTTATTTCCTCATTCAGATTTCCATTTCAAAATAAAAAGTCCCAGTTGGTTTAAATATGACCACAGCCACGTGGACTGGCAGCTAGCTGGAAGATTTTACACAACGGAAGGTGTCTGGTGGAGAGCTGCCAGAATCAATCGCAGGACTTGATTCAAGTTCATTGCTGATTGGGAGGATGTGTTAAACAGGACATTAATGAGATTTGCCACTGAAACTAGATTGGAAGGCATTGGAACACCAATGAAGAGAGAGGAATTTAAAAGGCATCAGTGACCATTAGAGAAATGAGTGGAATATCTACAAGGAATTGATCCATTTTAGGAAAAAAAGATAAAGTATTTCTAAAGGAATATTATCACATATAACATTGAGAGGGAGGAGAAAGCTTGGAGGTAGAAATACTGTCACTGGATGTCTCACTGCAGATCAAATACTCTATTTTTCTGTGTGTTATGCCCATCAAAAAGCCACTGTGTGTCTGGGAGCTGTGTCTGAAAATACCCTTTTCTGAGCAGGGCATTGACTCCTTTTCAACAGTGGCTTGGCCTGTCCCAGTGCAAGGAGCATACCAAGGGCAGGTGCTTGTTTTGTTTCTCTCTGGCATCTTTGTCAAGTTTCCCATCGCTTTCAAGGCAATGACACCCAACGGGGTTGTGAATTGTGGGGCTTGGCTTTGGTGTTCAAGGCACGGCTGGAAGTGCCGCTTGTGACTCCCAGTCTGTCAAAGAGCAGCACTGCTTGAATAGTTTATTAGAGAATACTATCAGTTATTGACTTCACTGGGAAATTATTTTTGAATAAATAATTCTCTTTCTGGCAGCTCTACAGAAAAGATCAACCCTCACTCTGTACCTAAAGGCAAAGTCAGCTATAATTACTGTGAGTTCTCTGTGTATAGGATCACTGCAGGATTCAGCTGAGACTGCAGAACTGCAGCAGATACTCTCCCATAAGCAATGGTTCTGGTTACTCATAAACAAGAAGTGTCAACTTGGAATGACCCTGTTTTGTTGTGGTTTGGTTTGATTTGTGGTTTGGTTTTTTTTCCCGAAAAGTGTAAAGTGTACTTATTTCCAATCCTTCCTTCTCTCCACCCTCAAGATAACAAACTTTCTTCTGCTTCACCAGGAGTCAATGTCAGAGCAAGTGTTATTGCTTGCTATTAGTAATCAGTGCATGATAACTGTGTTTATTAAAGCATTGATTATTAGTATGAAGACCAATAGCATTACAGACACCTATGCAGCCCAAACAGGACCTCATAAGAATTTGCATTTGCTGCTGGTGACCATCAAAATTCAAATTTCCTTCTGTTTTATGGTTTCTGTTTTATAGCCTGTGTTTACACAAGTGCTTGCAATCTGATCTGATATATACAATCAGAAGTGGCGAACAGCTGATAAACCTTACCACAACATGGGCTTGGGAACATGCAGTGGTGGAATACTTTATACCACTCTAAAAATGAGGCTTCTGATAAAAAAAGGAGGGGGGGAGTGGGGTGAATTAACCTGGATTTCTTTTTAATGTGTATATAAGCAGCACATTAAAAGAAAATATTTTTTAGAAAGAACGTGCCAGTGCGGAAATTACCCCTTGTGAAACTTTGTATGTGCAGACATAGATGTAACTCTGCCTAAAAATTATTGTTTTGGGTTTGTCAGTCAGTTTTCCTTAGTCATTCAGGACATAAAGTCGACTGAGATCTTGTTTTATCCTTAGTGGCTTTCAGATATTGCAAGGCTCACATTCTGCAAGCTGATACAAAAACTAGGGGAAAAATAAAACCTCTATTTTTACAGCAGTTGGACGATACAATTGGGCATGATTTTGATCTCCTCTCCCTCACGGAGCTTGGTTTTGTTTACTGAAGCTTGAGTGGTGCCATGACTGGCTGTGTTCTCTTTTAGGAATGGAAAAGCATAACAAAGGTTTTGATCAAGCTGCTTCCTTACTGGACACCTTCCTACATAACTTGAAAATAATAATGATCCTGAGGCCCACGCAGTCACCTTTCAGTCTTTGTTATGGAAGAGGTACAAGAGATGTACATGATGTCTATGTAGTGTGTAAGTCTGATGCTGGCTGGTTGGCAACTGGTATGTCAGTCAGCATCAGCTATGGTGTGAGGTTTCTGTGTGAGTTGAAAACTTTGTGTTTTGAGTACAAACACCTGATGAGGAATGCTGTGGCAATACCTAAATAAATGTTTGAAGTTAGGGATATTCCATCTCTTGTGCTCTATGGTGTACTTATGGGAGGTGGTGGAATTTCCTTCTGCTTATAGCAGAAGTAACCAGTAAAAATACAGATGTTATCAAATCAGAAGCTAACTGTGTGTGATGGAAGCAGCTGAGTTGTTTTTCTGATGGCAGTCGAGGTGGTATTTGCAGTTTCCTTCACTGGCTGCTGGTGATTAAACTTCTAATCAACCAGAATGTTCCTGGAAGATTTTAATTACATTTGCTCTTTCTAGGCTGTTTTGCTATCAAGTGAACTTTTAAAAAGCTACAATCATCTTCCACAGAAGTAAAAATGAATTGAAATTCTGCCATGCAATTTCGAGCTGACATTTTGATAATTACAGAGAAGCTACACAAAACTCATGTTCACACTGAGCGCTAGAACCCTGGGGCTGGCCCTCTGCACTGCCCTCCTGTTGGAGCCCTGGAGCTGGGCAGTGCCCTGCAGAGCCCTGCTGCAGAGGTACCCCTGGCCAGAAGGGAGAGGTGGACTGGGAGGAGAAGCAATGAAGGGCAGAAGTGTGATTTGTGGTTTGGTAGGCACTGTTTGCAGCCAGGCTGTGGGTGTGCCATGGTTGTGCTGCCTCTGCCATTGCTGTAGTTCTGAAACACTTTAAAAAGTGCTGGTCAACGCACATAAAAATAACCATCATAAAGCCAGGGAAACAGCAGCAGAGAGAATCTGCATGCTCAGTGAGTGGGGGGAATAGTGGGCATTTCCCTGTGGAGTTTGCACACTGGGTTGCCATACCAAATACTTGTTCATGTTTTGAGCAGCAATATAGGTAGCAAGCCCACAAAAGTCTCTACTATATTGGAAGTGTAGCTGGAGAAGAAGCAAGTGGCAACTTCAAAAACATGTGAGCAAAGTTAACAGCCCTTGTGCAGTAGCAATCTTACCCTATGGGATGTGCTGATCCCAGCATTCCTGAACCTGGAATGGTCTTTACCTCAGAATAACAAGTCTGGATATTTTGCAGTTGAATTTGTAATAAGCTCTAGTACTATAGGAAAGACATGCTGGTCTGTTGTGCTTGTTTGTTCAATAGCTCATCAGCAATCAAATAAATGCAGGCTGCAGCACTTAACTAGGCTGCAGGAAAATTATATTAATGGCAAAAAATTAAAGGGAAGTATTAATTGCAGTGTATAATTGTGGTACATCTGAAGTTGCATTATTATCTACCTCAAAGTAGCAATAAAGCCGTGATACCACATCCAGTTAGTCTTTCCTTCTCCCAAGGGAAACAATTAGAAAATATTACAACCAAAATAGCTCTTTGAATTCTGTGGAGTCACCATCATTAAACAGAAAGTGAGAGTGAATATTTGATTATATATGCAATCAGGAGGGGAAATATGGCCTATTACAGTGTTACTGCTGGTCAAGACTGTATTCACTGCAAAGTGAAATGCCTCTGCCTGGCAATCCTTCAAATTCAACCTCCCAAACAGCTTCAGAAAGGTCTGGGTGAGTGGAGGCATCAGATGTAATTACAAAAGAAGGATCAGAAGATCAAAGAACAACACTGAGCACAATGTAGGAGAAGGCTGCAAAGCAAAGCTGAAAGGAGAAAAGAAGATTGCAGAAAAAGTTTAAGAACTCAAAATTTTTTTCAGGCACAGAAGGAACAAGAGGTCACTGAAAAATTCAGCAGAGCTTCAAGAAGCAATTTATTGGCAAAAGCAGCAGGCATTTCTGAGAGGGGTTTGATGAATTCTCAGCCTGGACTCCCCTGGCAAGGTGGAGGTCAGGCACCAGGAAGATAGAAACCTGCTGTGCAGAGGTGAGGAAATGCTGGAGGAAACGACTCTCACCCAGGACTGGCCAAGGTATAATGAGCCTGTGATGCCTCCCAGCGCTCCAGGAAGACAACTTTCATGAAGTGGTGCTTACCTTAGGGCCAAGGATCAGACAATTTTAAAAAAGAAAGATTTTTAAATCCTCCTCTCCTGTTTTTTCTTTCATTCTCTGCGTGCTCACTCTCCCCTCCCCAATTCAATATTTAATATGCTGTTACCTTTTGCTGATGAATCTAATCGTGAGAGACTAAGGGCACAGCCTGGCTTTAACCAGCATGTTGGGTATTGTGTTGATTTGGCTCATCCTCCCATGGGATGTCCTACAGCTCAACCCCATCCTTCTTTCAGCTGCCTTTGGTACGTGTTGAATTCCAGTTTTATTGCTGTCTGACCTTGGACACAGAGTGCAACTGAGGCACAGTAAACAGGAGGAATATGAACATGAGGTAGTGTTAGACCCTGTCCTCTGGATTGAGCACAGGATGAAGAGTGAGTGTCAGATATTTGGATGCTGATCAGTAAAGCAGGAAAGATTTGGTGTCGGTGCATGTGAAATACGAAGGAGTTTATTCACAAGTAGAATTTATCTAAAATTGTTTCAAGGTTACTGTTTGTAATGGTTTGTTCACTTATGGAGTTGGCTTTCTAAAGCTGGACCTCTTCCTTTCCAGCTTCTGAGCTGCAGTCAGCATCTTGCAGGGGCAGGGGTGTAAGCTCTTTGTGGAAAATGGCTTTTCTTAGAGTTAGTTACTCTCTACTCTCACTGACCATGAATTTCTGTAACTTCATCCAATGGAGCAATTTTCTGCCTGCTGCCAGAGCAGTGAGCTCTTTTTCAGATTTATCTCTGACATGGCACAGCACATTTTCTATGACATCCCTTTTTAAATGTTATTAATATGGGATTGGGTGTACTGACAGAATAATTTCAAATGCACGTGCTGCTGCTCATCTCTTGCTTCTGTCTGGACAGAATTTCCACGTGAGAATACTTAGGTTATGCTAATCCCTGCCTTGTCAATGTATTTAGTATCAATTAGCATAAGCAAGGTTGTTGAATGCCATAATTTAAATGCTAGGCAGAGCTATTTTGCCTGTGACAAGAAGGCATGAAAAATATATTTAACAAATATTTGTAATCAAGAAACAACAGAGAAATTGCTTTTGAATGGCTGTATAGCAACCAGAATACAAGTCCCAATGGCTTAGATTTACAGTGCATCAGCTCTCTAACCAGCATGGGTTTGCAGCCAGAAAGGTTTGCATATTTGCCAACATAAAAAGAAATGAAATTATGAGGAATGCTTTTCATTCCTCTTTTTTATTTATTTATTTTTTTCAGCTACTGCAAAATGTGTCACATTGTAGCTTTGTCACGTTGATTCTGTTGAGCTGATATGCCAAGTAGAGAGGAGTGGAAAAGCCCCTTTGGTCTCAGCTCTTGCTTCAAATGGAGAACTTCAGCAAAGGTTGGCTTAGCTGACACCAGCACTTCTTCTGTAGCAGCTCAGCACTGAAAGAACCATTCTTGGGATCTATCCATCATTCAGATTATGGGCTAGTTAGGTGAAAATTTTAATCCAATTTGAAGTTGCAGACAGACCCTTCAGGGGTTTTGGGCTAGGAACTAACTCCATGTGTATATGTTACACAGAACCATGGGTCTGTAAAGGTGTGAGCAGACCTGTGTGCTCACCATCCAGCACAGGGAGCACCTGTGCAAGGGCTCTGCTCACAAGGGTAAGCCTGGAGCTGTGTGTATTTGGGTGGTTTTCTATATCCAGCTTCTAGAACAAGGGCTATATATGTCTTTAGGTTTATCTTAAGTATTTGGCAAAACATAGTCTAGATTTCAGTCTGGGATCTGAGTTTTTATCTTCATGCAAATGGCAGTTAGGAGAAAACTAAGTAGGAGACTTAGGAGGTTGTTTTGTTAGCCACAGATGTATATTTAGAGTGAAGATTGATGCTAAAATGGAATACACTCAAGTTTTACATAACACTTGCTCAAATTTCAGCAGTGTATGAAATTGTCATTGTGACTTGTCTCAAAAATGAGTCTGGTAGAATTAGACCAATCCTGGTACAACAGGGATCTCTTTCCTCCTTTGTTTCATTTTTTCCTTCCCTTATTTGAAATAATTCCGAGTTATTATAGGACACTGTCTTGTTTGGATTGCCAGGCCAATATTAGAAGGCTAGGAAAGGTCAGAGCATCCCAGTAGGTGTTATTTGTACATGGTTAGGTGAGTCTCGGATTTATGTTCCTGGAGTGCTCTGATATCTATAGCAAGAACAATGAATTACTTTATTTCTGCACTTTTTACTGTTGTATCTTACAGCAATGAAGCTCATAACTCCACTAAGATCATAAGCAGTGAACCTTTAATCCCATTTTTTCCAGGTGCTGTTCAGTGAATTCAGAATTTTTTCAATCTTTCCATCTGGAAGGGCAGGAACATATTAGACTTTCTTATCTGGAAGAATTAAGGAGAGAAAATAATATGTATTTTCATTTTTAAAAGGGTACTGTAGTCTGAATATTGTCAGGAAAACGATAACCTCATGCATAATACTTCTGTGTTTGTCAGGTAGGGGTTTGCAGCTTTATTTTAAGGCTGATTTCTGCCTGTCTCTCTCTGCCCCTGTTCATACACAAACTTACCTGCAGCTTGCCCCTGGCACAGCCAGTTAATACAGTTGACTCCAGGGGCTCCTGTAAAGGCCCAGGGAGAGCAGCAGTGGCCAGGAGCTCCTCTGCCCCTGCAGAGCCCATCGTCCTGGCCGGGCTGGCAGCAGCCACAGCTCTGAACCAACCTGCAGCTCTGTGATTCCTGAGGGCTGGTTGATGCCAGGGCTTTTACTACTAGATTAATGAAATCTTGATGACAATCTTCATAGCTCACAAAAAAGGATTGCTGAAGATTTGTTTCATACGAGCTTGTTATTAATTTTTTTGCTGCCATTCCTTTGGCAAGAATTACATCTAAATCAAGGAGTGGGTCTTCTGCAGAAGCCAAATGGAGGGGACCTGGAAAGAAAACCAAGTGCTGACTGGAATGTACTAATCTGTGTCTGATGAGAAGTTATTCATCAGCTTTATGAGAAAATTGCCAATGCTGTAGTTGTCCAGCTATTTAATGTGCTCTCTGTGGTACAGCTGAGGTTTGTGTAGCTTTTCTTCCACCCAGAGGCATTCCTGGTTACACCCTGCTACTCTGCAGACATGCAAACATTCCCACCCTGTACGGACTAAGCAGGGTTTTACTGAGGAGGGGTCTCTGGGAACATTAATTACTCGCCCACTTTCATAGAATCATAGAATTGTCAGGGTTGGAAGAGACCTTAAAGATCATCCAGTTCCAACCCCCCTGCCACGGACAGGGACACCTCCCACTAGATCAGGTTCCTCACAGCCCCATCCAGCCTGGTCTTACAAATTTCCAGGGATGGGTCTTCCAGCACCTCTCTGGGCAACCTGTGCCAGTGTCTCACCACCCGCATGGTGAAGAACTTCTTCCTAACATCTCATCTGAATCCCCCCCCCTCTAGTTTTGACTCATTCCCCCTAGTCTTACACTACTCGACAGCCTAAAAAGTCCCTTCCCCTCNTCCTTTTCTTCAGGGCTTCTCTCAAGCCAGTCACTGCCCAGCCTATAGCGGTGCTTGGGATTGCCCTGACCCAGATGCAGGACCTTGCACTTGGTCTTGTTGAACTTTCCAACACACGAGTGAAACATTGGCTCCCTCTCATGAACACCAAACAGGTCAGTCAACAGCTGACTAATAACATGTTTGCTGCAGTAGATGCTTGGCTTGCCCAAAGGAGGTTAGTGCTCACTCTGGGTGTGTGTGCAGTCTGTGTTTGTGTGTTGAAATGAGTCTTCCTTGAGAAATAAAGGAGGTTTATACTCACGCTAATCTAGTATAGGTCAACTTCTTAGGCTACTGGAAAGTATGCACTGGATGCTGAGAGTTGGTGGGGGGGGAGGAAAAAATAGTGGTACAATTTTCTGTGTGTGTGAAAAATACCCAGTGGACAAGACTAATTCTGTTTGCTTTGGAAATTTTGTTCTTCAAACAGAAATGAATCCTTTTGACCATATATATTTGTCTGGGGGCTCTGCTGGAGGTGTAGAAATATTGGCATGAGTCCTGTGTGTGTTAGTGGGCCTGAAGCAGTGTGGTGAGCTGACCCGTCCTCCAGCTGGGGGAAGCCCTGGTAGCACAGCAGGGACACTGCTTCCCTCTCAGCCTGGCTGTGGCTGCAAGAAACCATGCTCTACCTGCAACTTGATGTCTTCCAAAAGTTATTGATACACAGTTCTGAATATGCCCTTGACTGGGTAAAGTAAAAAAAAATATAGATATTGTCACTTGAATATCTGCATTTGAGTTTCGGGTCCGTTGGCGCTAGCTGGGGTTACTGCACACACCAGTGTGCTGCCAACGAGAGAAGTTGTGCTGCACTTTGTCTCAGAGCTGTCTCTGCCCTACCTTTGGTACATCTTGAAATGGAATGTTTTTAATTAGCTAATAACTGCAGAGATTATCTGGATTGGCGTATTAAACAGAATTTGAAAATAACTGTCACCGATGATGTGATTTGGGAGCACTTCAGCATCAAGATGAAAGTTATTATATAATTGTAATAATAATAATAATTCAGTCCACCAGCTAGCACTACAGGAATGGCATATATCCCTTTTATTGGAAGCATTCTTCATGTACTGTGACCTTGACGCGAATTCTTTCACATAAATGAAGTTAAGATGGAGTTACGGATAGAAATACTGGTATTGCTGAGAAAAACACATTACAGGGATGCTGCAGTTATTCCCCAAAACAAGTGATCCTCTGCCAAATGCAGAGACCTCCAAATTTGTCAAGATTTTTGATTGTCTTAATGGTGTATTTTTCACATCGTACCTTTGTAGCTTTATGTGGTTCTGCCATGTAATAGTGCAACTGAATTTAGTCAAAAACTAGCTGCTTAAGAAACCAATTTTCCAAATCTTTTCTTCCAAGAAGACTGTTTGGTAGGATTTGTCTCCCATTATGGTTTCAGGATTTCGTAAATCCTGAAAGCATTTACTGAAAATGTCAGTGATATTAACTACTTAGGAGCTTTATGAATTTTTTTTTTTTCCTGTGAAACCCACTGAAGAAGAAACCTTATTTTGTCCCATGGTAAGGAGGTTTCGATTTAAAGATCATGATATTACGTTGCGTTCTCAGTCATCCCGAATCCCATTTAATTTCCATTTACTTGTATATGTGAACTGGAGTATGAGCTGTATGGTGCAATCTGATCTTTGTTTTAATTTGTTGAATGACTTCAGTATATTAACTGCTGGCAGTAATCATCAGACCTGTCACAGACCTTGAGGTTTCCATAGGGACGATGTAATTCCCCTGGTTGCTTGCAAGGATACTGGTGAACCACTGCCCTGCCCACATCTGACATCTGTTCCTAAGGTCTCTGTTGTCTGATTGCTGTAGCTGTGGGGAAGTATTGGACATAATCTGGTTTTAGTTGGGTATTCAAGGCCTGTTTGTGTCCAGGCTGCAACAAAGAGTTTACTCCATCTTGCACAAAAGTAGTGTAATTATGGAACTAACACATTAGCAACAATAACACATTAATGAAGGATCAAAATACTCCCACCCAATATGCTAGAGTGATGCTCATGTACTGAGGGGCACCTTTGTATCAAACCCAAACTCTTCACTCACTGCAGACAGGTTGTGCAGATGGAGCATCAGCAGACGTACATTTGCAGGGTGGAAAATTCAAAGAGATGTAAACCTGGCTGTGTGGTGAGCAGGGTACTAGGAGTTTGGGGAATGTTGGTGCTTACCTTATCTTAGTGAAACTTGTCAAGCTAATCTCCTTTTTAAAGCATTGTTTTATTCAGCTTCAAACAGGAAACATTTTAGTGAAATAATCCTACCAGGTTTTTTCCAGAAGGAAAGATTGCAACATAGAGATGTAAAATTATGAATCTTCATTAAGAAAGTTGTGCTTATTTTGAAAGTTAAGAAGTTATGCAAAGAATGTTGGACGTCATTTCAAAGCGTGATGTCATTAATGATAGAAACACCTAAAAATTTGAACTTTTCTAGAGCACCTTCTAGTAGGACTTGGCCAGAGGAACATCCGTGCCTGGAGTGCATTCCTAGCACATTGAGAATGAATCATTACCAATGCACTTGCCCTGGTGGCCGAAAGGGCTGTCTTGTATCAGCACTAGTGTGGCCAGCAGGACCAGGACAGGGATTGTCCCCCTGGATTGGGCAGTGGGGAGGCTGCACCTCGAATCCTGGGGTCAGTTTTGGGCCCCTCACTCTCCAAGAAGGACATTGAGGGGCTGGAGTGTGTCCAGAGAAGGGGAATGAAGCTGGGGAAAGGTCTAGAGCAGGAGTGTGGTGAGGAGCAGCTGAGGGACCTGGGTGTGGTGAGCCTGGAGAAAAGGAGGCTCAGGGGAGATCTCATTCTCTACAACCACCTGAAAGGATGTTGTAGCATGGTGGGGGTCAATCTCTTTTTCCTAAGTAACAAGCGGCAGGACAACAGGAAATGGCCTCAAATTTTACAAGGGGAGATTTAGGTTACACATTAGGAGAAATTTCTTCTCTGAAAAGGTTGTCAAGGGCTGGCCAAGGCTGTGAAAGGAAGTGGTGGAGTCTCTATCCCTGGAGGGGTTTAGAAACCTTGTAGGTGTGCTTCTGAGGGACACGGTTTAGTGGTGGACTTGGTAATGCTGGGTTAACAGTTGGACTCGATGACCTTAAAGATCTTTTCCAACCTAAACAATTCTATGATTCTCTGTATAGACAGAATATCCTCTTATTTAACATATTTTTCCCATGATGTGATTTAATTTGACACGAGTTGAATTTACCTAGGGGTGTCTAGTGGCTGCTCTTGTTCACTTTTTCAAGACCCTATGGTGAGAAGTGAAATGTGAAACAAAAATAGCTGCTTAACTATCCACATTAGTTACCCAGCAGTATGTGCAGTGACCTGAATTATACATGGTTAGTTTGGCACGTTTCTTTGAAGTGCAGTAAAGCAGAAGGAAAAGAGAGATCCAAGATCATCTGAATGTCTTCTCTACCCACTTCTCCTCCTTAAAACAAACTCGCTGACTGTAGAATTGTTTGGAGTCAATTTATCAGTCATTCATGGAAATACTGCATAGTTAAAAATTGCTTTTTCTTTCTCAGGGAGACCTCTTTGACCATGATCACAAGCCAGAAATGAAACTGCCTGTTAACCTGGATTGACGTTTATTGTTCACTCTCTTGATATAGTTTTGACACATTCTCTTTAATGCTTCTGGGAACAAACCACCACTGAATTCCTACCTGTCGCTCAGCTTGTGAGTTCAGACAGCGTGGAGCTGATGCTGGGGATGTGAGCAGGGGAACGAGGATGTCCCAGCTCTTGGCAGAGATGTCCTTGTCATCAGCACACGGCCAGGGCATGTTCCCCCAGGATCTTTTCCTGTGCTTGGTCACAGTTTATGTCACTGAGCTTGTTAATGTAGCTGCATGCTTTCTCTGTTATGTTCTGGCTGGGGATGTGGCAGAAACACTCACGTATTAAGATAAAAAGGTGGTTTACTGAGTTTTGGGTGTGTGCATGTACCTGGTACTTGTTGTTGGCTGCTTGATGTTCCCTGCATTGGTTTTGGCAGCCAAGTGCCTATTTTGTGAGTATAGCCATTGCTGCTGTCAGTGCCATCATGGGTGCTGGGACTAAAAGCCTCTCTGGCAGCCAGGTTATCTCATTCTCCTTACCCAGGCCAGTCTCAATCAGGCTTTGTGGGGCACAGTGTGAAGCTGTATCTCTGTCTCAGCCTCTCTTGCAAAGGGAAAAAGCTTTTGGGATCTTGCTTTACCACTGGTGACCAAAATTCCTTTTAAATTCCTCCCCTCGCTCTGTATGTGAGACCCTGGAGAAAACATTATATTAACCATTATATTAACATCCATGTATTACTGTTAACTCTTTTTGGTGCAGCTGCCACAGTGCAGCCATTGTGTCCTGCTTCTCAGCCTTCCCTGTGGCTTGGTCTTCTGGCTCATATTCCTCAGGGTTTTCTGCTTCAGACCGTCTTGAAGTTTCTCATGTATGGATCTTATAATTTTGAAAGGCAAGGCTTCACTTGGCACGATGTTTATAGAGATTTCATAGGGTAATAGATGGTTTTCATTACAGAAATGCCAGCTTTTTCATCCTCAGGCATTACTGTAATGGCATCCTGGGAGCAAAAGGTTGTGGTGCTTGATTCCTCTGTGTGCAGCCTCCTCCTGGGTATCTTTGGCTGTGCCAGACACACTCTGCTTCTGAGTTCTCTGGCTCCACAGCCTGGGTTCAGGACTGATCCCCATCTTTCTTCCCTTCCCAAATGGATGCTCTTATGAAATTCTTCTGGTTTTTCTATTTCCCTATCACTAAACCTCACCTTTTACTGATGGTTTCCTTGTCAAAGCCTTGTGTTTTGGGGAGCATTGCAGCTGTTTCCTATTCCTGCTTCCTGGCCTCTGGTCAGCTCCATGCCTTCACCAGATGGGTTCACATCACTATTGTTCATCACCCTTCTTTTTATTTTTCACACTGATGCCGTCAGTCTTTTCTAATCATATCCTGGCTCTCTCCCCTTACGCCTGGCTGAAGTTTCTTGTTGTCACCTTTACAGGATTCAGTACCGTGTACCCATCTGCCAGCATTCCCTCCTCTCTCTGGAATGCTGTGCCAGGACAACCCAGCTCAGTGCTCCAGCATCCCTCCTCTACTGCCATTGGGCATTTCTACATGCCACCTTTTGGGCAAGTGCTTTGCCCAAGTTTTGTGTCTCTCCTCTTCTTTTAGGTTGTTATCTGGAAGCAGCCCCACTTTGTTTACAGAAGAAATACTCCAACCAAAGTTGGAGCCAGTAACTCCCTCATGTTTTGTTGAAGTTGTCACTAGAAATGTGAAGTATTCTCTTCCTGAGCTCTCAGCTATCTATTTTGGAGTGTGACATCCTTAGGGCAAACATTAAGTCTGCTTTGTGGAGTTCTGCCTAGTTTTATTACTTCAACAAAGAAGAACCAGCAGACAATAATGCAGTTTTATTTCCAGCCCTCACTCTGCTGCCTGACATAGGACGAACAATACCTTGTTGTTTTTTCTGTTTCCCTGAAGTACACAAAGGTGTAAGTCCAGCACACCTATGTGCAGCTGCAGTGCTGAGCTCTTCTGGTGTTTGCAAGAAGAGAGGCCAAAGCAGAGACATCTCATCTGGATTTCAGGGGACTGGTACTTGACTGCTTGCTCAGAACAACAGGATGCAAAATGCTAGCTCCATTCTCAGCTCTCCTTCTCAGCATGTTGAAGAAGAGGCACACCCTTTATTGCTCTGCTCTCAATGCCTGGCTTTTTGTTCCCTCTTTGTTGGCAGTAAGTGTGACTGCATTCATTTTGTTTGGTTTTGCATAGCTGTATTTTCTATAGACTGAAAAGCAAGTGGCTTTCCAGTGCTCTAATGTTGTCACTGCCTTATTTACATGAAAATCTAGGTGGTCCTGAAGCTTTAAGCCTCATCTATTCCATCAGGTTTCTCAGCATTATTATTCACTGGCTTTCATGTCATGAAAAATATATTTTCATCAAAATGGGCGGGAGGACCTCTAGCTTTTGAGATCTGACAAAGCTAGCTAGCATGAGAATTTGCTTTGGGCCTGTGGAGGTGCAGTAATGAATCTTTTAGTAGCTCCTGTTCCGCTGCCTTGTCCTTACAGAGTGCAAAAGATGTCTTTGAAAACATCCCCATTTATGGTACTGGCCTGTGAGTGGAGAGAAAAAGAGTGTGTCACTGCTTTTTTTGGAAGAAACATTTCCACAAAATAGGTACTAGGAAAAAAAATACATATATGGTGAAGTCTGACTTTGTGAACATCCAGACTAGGAAGACACGATATGTCCTTACACTGATAAAAAAGTAAATGATGGTCAACGAAGGCCCCCAAACACTTTTTACAGGTATAGAACAGCAAAAGACCTGCCTCATCTTGCTCTCTCCATGATCAAGGTGGTTTCCAGTGGCAGGGCAGACTGTTCCATGCTGCTTTAATTTATCCCTGGAGGTCTTTCCAGTGACTGTGTGTGTGTTCCGTTGGTGGGCTTCCCTTAACTCTCTGCCTTTCTGCTTGGAACTGGGACAATTTCAATAAATTATATCTATTTGGCATAAAGAAACATACCTTAAATGCATTGGTTAGTGTAACTGAAACCTTAGCAGTCTAATGAAAGAATTATTTTTTACTTTTAATGATAGTAGAGAAATAAAGAAAAGGAAAATGGTGACTACTGCTGCAAGAGAAATGGTGTGCTTGCTTTCCTCCTGCTCCTCCGAGTCCTGTGGATTTAGTCTGCACTAGGGAGGCTTGTCAGCATCCCAGGCTCTATGCATGTGGTTGTGATGGTGATGATTTCTTCCAGGGTCCAGCTGGAGCTATTTTTATTCATTTCCTACCATGCTTTTGCGCTTTGGTCTTTCTTAGTTTGTCTGTGACTGTGTGGAGTGCTTCTGTCTGTGAGTGTGTGGAGCCTCAGCACCAAGATGCCCTGAAGGACAAGTCCTTCAGTGATACTGGGGGAACAGCTGGAGTCCTCTGGCATGGTGGGGTAGATGTGGTCTCTGTAACTCCTTATCCAAGCAAGCAATGACTCTGCCAATGGGACAGGTCGCAGCTCAGAAACCTCCTGGCAGGTCTTCTGCAGAGCATTGGGTTTGGGGTCAGGCAAAGCGCTTTGCAGAGTATGTTCCAGCACAGCAACTGGTTAAAAATTTGCTAAGCAACAGAAACCCTCATTTCATTCTCTTAGAAAAGGAACATTTTCCTTCTTGCTTTTGATTTTTGTTTTTTTTTTTTGCCTGTATAGCCAAGTCTGTGTCTCATGAACTGCTTTAAAAATCAGAGCTGGAAGAGAGGACAAGAGCCTGTGGGAGATCTCCTGGTGCACAGGCAGCTCCTGCAGTGGGGCTGCCGTATCAGTGTCTGTGCAATCAGCACAAAATTCCCCCCCAGCTGGATTCCTCATAGAGGAATCCATGCCCAGAGTATCACAGGAACAACCGTGTTTGTGCTGCTGGGAGGACCCAGCTTGTCGCTGTGGCCGGAGGCAGTTCTGTGCCAGAGCACTGAGCAGTAATTGAGCCGGTGTCAGTGGGTCCCAATTATGAACATCTGACCAGGCTACAGCTGAGTGGACAGAGCTGAAGGCAGGAGTCCTGGCAGTTCCATCTCGGTGCTCTTGTGGCACTGTCCCAGCCCCAAGTCTGCTACTTGTGTGCTCTTGGTTGGTTGTTGGAGGGACTCAGTTTATATTCAACCTCAAGAAAAACAGCAACTGCTCAGGTAAACCAAAAGTCACCTCTGCCTTCAAGGGAAGCACTCCTTGTAGATGTGAACTGCTTCCTTGGTACAGGTTAGTTACTGGAATGGGAAAAATGAAGTTCCTTTATTCTTCAGCACATAGAAAGAAACTCTGGCCAATGCTGCCTAGATCTCATTCCTAAAATACCTGGAAAGGAAAAGGAATTAGTCACTTCCAGCTCTATTTAGGCTTTTTAAAGCAGAACCGACCTGGAACCACTCAAAGCTGATAGACACAGTGAATGACAACGGCTGGCTGTGAACACAAATAAACCTGAAAACTGCCTGTTCCTATTATGCAAATGCTCATTGCTGCACTTTGGGAGAAAAAAATAATACATTAGAATTAATTTCTCCAGTGCCTTAAGTTCTAAAATTTGGGGATGTCAGAGATGTTCCCTTGCTAGTTCTCTGGATAGACATTGCCAGTTTTGCCTTGTAGTGAGGATGGCTGAGAAACCAGATGACATCCCTAGATACTGTGCTTAGGGAGGGTGTCTTCTCCTGGCAACAGTCCATGATGAAAAAAACAACCTCCCCCTCTACTTCCCTGTATATACCCACAAAAACACCAGAAATGCACAGTTTAGGATAGATGCAACTCAAGTGTGGTCTGGCTCCATTTCTCACCAGTTGTCCTTAGTGGGAAAAGGACCTTATCCTGTGTCGGGGAGCAGAGCTGTACCAATCCTTGCAACCTTGCTCCCAGGAGATTTCCATCCTGTACTGATAATCAGGTAGCTGGTGATATGATTCCTTAATTTAAGATGCTATATTTGCATTTATTAAAAATAATGAATTATTCTGGCCAAGCCTTCTGGCTACATCCAACAAATAAGCACCTACATCACTGTCAGTGTCTGTCTACTTTGCTCTGGTGTTTCAAAGCCTCACAGATGCTTATTAAAAGCAACACTGTAGAGTTAAGAGGTGGAAAGAAAGCAGGAAGAGGGTCAGAGGATAGTATCAGGTCATGGTTTTGTTAGTAGATGGAATTTCTTACAAATGATATATGGTAGTGGCAAAAGGATGGAAAGGGGTTTAATTGGTGGCAAATAATAATGATGGATTAGTGGTGACCTGCAGGGACTTGTCTGCCCTGCTGCTCTAGCTCAGGAGATCAGCACCCAGCGTTGAGTGCTTGGCTGAGTGTGTACACAGGCTTCTGCTGGGACAAGTTTACCCTGATGCTTTCTGGGTGTTACTGTATCCGTGTGTGCCTGGTGTGTGCCTGCCTATCACTGGCGTGAAGCACTTGTGGCCTTGTCCTATGGAGGACTCCTCTCTCCTTGGCAGTGGCTACTGGGACTGTCGCACAAGTCACAGGCTGGGTGAGCTGTTTGTGGGGAAGTGGATGGATTTAGGCATGGCACTGGCACCATGGAGTGGACCTTCAGCTGCGCAAGCAAACGCTTGAGAACTGTGTGGAATTCATGTGGTGAGAGAGCCCCATGATGCCCAGCCATAGCTTCTCACTGTGCCCCCACCGGCTGGGCTCTGGTGCACTGTGCATCATACTGGGAGCTGCAGTCAGGTTCAGCACAACGCAGGATCTCCTTCACCTGATATACCTGTGATCCTCTGACAGCAGCTTTCCCCAGGGTGCTGGCTTAGATACCCACACAGCTAGAGCTGTGCATTGCATCGTCGCAGTCAGAGCTCAGGCTTCATCTCACCTCTGAAGAAAATACTCTGAAAAATATTGAGCTCATCAGATAGAGGGTGACCATCAGCACTTATGTCTCAAGTATGATCTCTTGGTTTCATAAATTTGGATGGTTATCTTTAGGAAAGAAAATTCCTGGCTGCTACGGCAAATACAATAACTCATTAGTGTTCGTGATGCTTCTGTTCCTCCTAGGTCTTGGTTTTCAGCTGCGAGAGAAAGTGGCCACTTTTGAACTGTTGATCTAGAATTCTGTGCTCTTCTGGCCAGGCACAGATGTGATCCCTCCTCTTGTCCCCATTTTGGTATATTTGAGTCATGTAATGGTTTATCCCCATGATGGGGATCTGTCAATACCGGTTTCCAGCCAAGACAAATATTTTTTTTCTTTCAAGTTTCAAAGAAAACTGAATATTCACATTTGCCCTCCGCCTTCGTATAGCATGCTGTTTCAAGTAAACAACAGTGCAGCATCAAGGATGCAATTTTATGTTCTTAAACTCCTTTTTTCTAGGGTATCTCACCATATGGGCAGCCTAATCTGTCACTCCCAGGCCGAGCTTTTTCTGTGTGGCTGGGATCCAGCTGATGTCAGGAGGAACCCTGAAGTCAGCTACTTTCTAAGTGCTTTTTGCTGAAAGGAGGTTGTAGCCAAGTGGAGGTCAGTCTCTTCTCACAAGTAACAAGTGAGAGGAAGTGGCCTCGAATTGCACCATGGGATGTTTAGGTTGGATATTAGGAAAAATTTCTTCCCTGAAAGCATTGTCAAGGCCTGGACCAGGCTGCCCAGGGCAGTGGTGGAGTCTCTGTCCATGGAGACATTTGAAAGACATATAGATATGGCACTTAGGAACATGGTTTAGTGGTGACCTGGCAGTGCTGGCTTAAGGTTTGGAATTGATGATCTTAAAGGTTTCTTCCAACCTTAATGATTCTATGATAATCTGTGTAGTTCTTTGCAACCATTTACTTTGGAGCTCTTAGTAGTATAACACAATTTTTC
This sequence comes from Brachypteracias leptosomus, assembly GCA_013401335.1. Lineage (NCBI taxonomy): Eukaryota > Metazoa > Chordata > Aves > Coraciiformes > Brachypteraciidae > Brachypteracias > Brachypteracias leptosomus. Next base: position 354,653 of record VYZX01007730.1, on the reverse strand, counting down.
CCGGTGCACGAGGCAACCAACGTGTGGTTTTGTGAGTGGAAAATGTTGCAGAGGCTGTGGCTTATTTATTTCTCTTAGTGACAGCTGTGCCTAGGTTGAGAGGCTTCCCTTCCTGACATCTTGGGGACACCACACCTGGGAGCAGAGGGCAGGGGAGCACAACGTCCCACCGGCAGCTGTTGCTTTTGGTGGTAGGATGCTTTTAGCTGTCTCAATGCCAATAGAGGAGACCAGAGATGGCACTGAGACCTCCTGCTGCAGGGTGGCAGGACCACCAGTGGTGGAGATCTGATCCAGCATTGACTGCTCGGTTGCAGGAGCACAGCACCTCAAGATTCGTGACTCATGGAGGCTCTGTCATGGCACCCATGTAATGGTAGTGATGTATCACTGAGGTGACAAAGGGGCTGCCAACCCAGCATGCAGAACAGGAGCCTCACCATCCTTTTGTTCCCTATTTGCATGAGAAATGACATATCCAGGTGCATCCTCACCTGCTGGTTTCTCATCTTGGAAACCACGGTGTGAAGCAGCTGCCGTTACATGAGGGCACATCTGCTGTGGCCTCTGGTCACCTCCCAGCCTTTTTTGTATGCCCAGATACCAAGAGCGGTGATTTTTTCCCATGTGCACTGTAGCCTATCTAATATTTTGATGTGTAAACACAAATAAAATATTAATAAAATAAATATAAATATTTAAATAAAAAAGAGCTGAAGACTCTCGCATGGCTCTTTAGTGCCTTGTGGAGATCACCTCAGTCTGAGGGGTCCTCATCTGGATCTGGGTGGCTGGAGAAGGCTGTTAGCCCAGGAGCTGTGGGACCACAGCTGTGGCCAGCCTGGGGGAGGAATCTGGGGAGGGCAGGGGGTGTTGTACAAGCCAGGACACGTTCCCCTCATGATGACAGTGGCAGCACTTTGTGCCCCAAGTCTCAACACTTTGCACCTGCCTGCAAACTGATGTGTTTCAGGTCAGGACTTGGGTATCTACACAGGACATTACTTCAGACGTTCCTCCGATAAAGTTCAAATGCAGTGTTTTGACTTGTAAAACGAGGAAAAAACCCTCAAAATTATTTTGTGTAATGTATTTTGTGACCAGCAGCTACTGGCACACTCTTTGCTGGTATGCTCTGGGGATGCAGACACACTTGTGCATGCTGAGACAGCATTGCTGGCAGCGTGTGAGCAGAAGGTACCTGGGGCCGTATCTCCAGGGACAGAGATGCTGTGCAGCCTCTCATCCTGGGAGCTCTGGGATCCGTGTTTGATGAAATCTTCACTGCAAAGTTAGAGGAAAGCTCGTGAAACCTGTTGAGATGAGGTGCTTTGGTCCCTGGTGTAGGAATGAGTGTCTTCAGAGAAATACAGTGTTTGCACAGATGCTGCCTTAATCTCAGTCACCGTGTGCAAATAGCAAATTAATTCTGGTTCTGATGGTTGCCTCAGTGTATTTAACTCTCTCTGTACCTAAGCACTTGCTGTTTTACCTTCCAAGAAAATATGTCAGGGTGCATAGCTAATTTTTTGAAATGTGATGGAACTGCTTGGAATTGCCCTACCTCCTCTGAGCCTCTGGATGGTTGCAGAAATTTGTTTTGACACTTGGTTGCTTTAATTACCTTAAAAAGAATGCTTCATGTACATACTTTGCAGAAAAACAAGTTACTAACAACTGTCTTGCACGTGCTTCTGGCACGTGAGGAAGGATGCGAAGGAAAAGGATGGTGGTGAAATCTTCTGTTTTCCCCCGTTGCACTTAGTTATTTTGCCCTGACTTTTCTGCTGGAGAAGACTGTTGGAGGTTGCTGCTCTCTACCTTTCTGGCAGACTCTTAATTAGCAGGCACACGCCGTCCGCGCAGCTGGGGCTTTGGTGCCTCACTCACTATCGGTTCCCACTCAGAAGATTTCCATTCATCCCAAATTGGTACCCAGCCCAAAGCTCTGGCTTCCCCCCCGAGCCCCTGAGCGTGTCTACAGGACTCCAGTTTAGTATTCACTGGGAGAGATGTGCTGATGCTCCCCTTCTAGACCTACCGGCTGCTGGTTGGAGCCATAAGGGAATGGGAGGAAGAATTAGCCTGTGTGTTTATGTGGCTGTGCTCCAGTAAATATTTTGATGCATCTGCTGCCAGCTCTGGTCTGAGGGAATCTACCTAGCATTTAAATTTTGATGGGGAGCTGTTTTGAATAATAACAGTGCAGCCGGCTGTGAGTCAGTGCATGTGTGTTGACTTAAAAAAAAAAAACCCTCAAAGCTGAACGCTTGCTGAACGCTGAGCTGCAGTGCTTTGCTTTTTCCCTCCTCCTTTCTTCTTTTCTTTTTTCTCTTGACTTCCTCTGGTTTGTTCTTGGGGGCATTTCACATAGATTTTTGTTCACTGTTGGTGGGGGGGGGGGTGAGAAGAATTAAAAAAAAAAAAACCCAGCCAAAATAAATCCCCCCCCCTTCCAAACTCACAAGTATCTTTTGCAATGGGTGCTGTAATGGGTACATTCTCTTCTCTACAAACGAAACAAAGAAGACCATCTAAAGGTAAGACCTCTTGATTTGCTTTTCCTGTCTCTTCTATATGTTTCTTAAGAGAGAAATTTATATTAGGAAGGGAGGAGAAAATGAACATGTGCCACTCGCAACCCAGCAATGTTTATGTGAGGTGTAATTTGCAGAGAAGAGTGGGATTGTGAGGTGGTGGAGGAAACGTGTGGGCATGAGGAAATTGCTGTGGAGGGGCTTGGGGTGTGAAAAGCATCTGAAATACTGTGATCCTTGGTACAGGCATATATGAGGAGGGGAAACTCAGTGGTTCCATATACAGAGCACTTGCAGAAGCGACCTGTTTATTTTCAAAGCCCATGCTTTATAAACCCTTTGAGGAGGGAATAAAATGTGGATACACAGCAAATTCCACCCAATAGCTTGTGGTTTCTTTCTCAGAAAGTATTGTTAGAGTCAGTGTTGCTTATTCAGTAATTCCAACACGAAGTGTGCAGTGCTAATGATGTGTGCTTTATAAGGATTATCAAGAGGGGGAAAAAATTAGGATGCTTTCATAAAGGAGGAGAGGCGGGGAAGCTCATAAAAATTGAGAAAGTGAGCAGCAGTGCCAGAGATTTTAATCCTTAAATCCATAAACATTGGCTGTGAAATGCTGATTTTTCAGGAGGTCTGGTTTGTGTAGCGTTTGCTTAAGCTTTGCTCAGTTTTCTTCAGGGTTAATTAAAAAATTCCAGGGTGCTGCTGAGCAGAAAGTTGAAAGCACTGTCAGGGGCATGTCCATAGTGTACTGAATGAGTATTGTTTAGAAAACAAAAAGGAAGACTCTGTAACTTCAGCAAGTCTTTCTGCTTTTTGGAAATATTCCCTGTCAGAACCTCTGCATTTAACAGTCTTCCAGTATTTATTTCTAGGGTATGTCTCTATTTCCACTGGATCTGTTGCTCTGTTCATTTATATGCTTCTGAATTGCAACTTGGTATGGATTTTCTAGCAATTTGAATTAAAAATTGTTTTAGGAAATGTCCAATATCAGGTAGCCAGGGGAAGGGCTGTGCAGGGGATTTGATTGTGGCAAGTTGATGAGCAAGTGTGAAAGTCTGTGCTCCTGGTACAAGGCAGGTAGGGCAGGGTCCATAAGAGTGTGTGCACATAGTTTGCAGTTCACCTTTCTGTGTTATGACAATGCAAATGTAATTGTACAGTTGTTTAGGGTGTGTATGATGTTTTTATACTGCAGACATAACTGTATAATTCTCTAAGCCCAGAGTCACACCTGAAGCTGTGCGGGTTGTGTCTAGGCACTGTGAAGTACACAGGAGCTGAACATGGAGCTCTGGGCATGGTGGCTGCTGTGGCACCAAGGGTGGCTCACCCACCTGCCACAAACCTGGGAGCTGCGTCTCATTTCTGTTACATCTAGATCATCTTTGGCTGAATGTATCTGTTCTCTACTACTTGGTTATCTAAACTCTCCAGTGGGTAGAAGAAATTGCTTTCTGTTGGAGCTCGTGAGCAGTAAAAGTCCAGCATCTAGTCACACATTTGAACATTTACAGTGGGATTCAATCTTGCTGGTGCCTGCTGGCAGTGGTTGTTCGGCTATATTTATCAAAACTTGTGTTTCCAGAGTCATCTCCTCTTGGCTCTGACATGTTATCCATGTGGTGTTGCTGGTTAGTAGGGCACCCAGTGGGAGAGTGCAAGTTGGAAGACGTTCCTTTGATTTTCTTGCCCATTTTCAAAGCCAGTACAGATTTCCACACCTTTTAGTCACTATTTACCTGACAGGAAATAGCTTTACAGAGCAACACTGTTGGTTTTGGCTGACTTCAGCCAGTTGCAGGTGTTCCTCTAGACCAATACCCAGAGGGTCCCCGATCTCCAAACAGGATTGTAAATGCACATTTGCCACATGTGCCTCTGGGCTGCTTGGTATGTTTTACACTGGCTGTGAGTGATTCACCTTGTCAGCAATGAAACACTGGCATGTGCTGGGCTTGAATACAGCCTGAAATTGTCCCTTAGTGTAATAAACTAAATGTAAACCCTGTGCATGTATGTTGTTATATAGGTAGCATAAACGGGCCATGTCTGAAGTGAGGAGCTTCCAGACACTGGTTGGTATCAGTGAGCACGTGGTGGATCCTGGCAGAGTGGCCAGCTCTGGGGCACTGGCAGTGGGACTAGTGGCTGGTTGGGTTATTCTGGCTGCAAGCAGCAATGCTGGAGGATATATTATAGCACTGTTCAAGAGTACAAGATTTAATTCCTGGTTTTAATGAAAATGGGGAGCCTGAATCAATAAAGGCAAAAGTAGCACAGAAATTGTATTAAAGTTGAAAGTAGTGGTCCATCAAATACAAGCCCTTCTCTGGGAGTGGACAGTGTTGTGGGTTTATAGAGGAGGAGGTCATTTGTTTGGCTTGAATGTGAAAACTTAACACAATATAATTGAGCATTTTGTCTAGGCTGGTTACAAGGCATGTGCCCCTGTCCTGCAGGATAAAGATTTCTACTTCTTAGACTTGCAGTCCTATCAGTAAAGCTGCAGAAGCTTTCCCTGTTTGCTGGAGTGTCCCTAGATAGTTTATGAGGTTTGTGCCGTTTGCTTCAGTAGAGGCTTGGGGCAGTTCCACAGATTATCTGTACATTTCATTAGAAATTATTTCTTCTGATCTCCTCAACTGATGGCATTTTAAATTCATTCGCTGCTGGAATTCTTCCTGTCTGCTTTTCCAGCATTCTGAGTTGGCCTGGTAAAAGGTAATTCCTCTTTCTAGCACGTTTGTTTCACTCCTATTTCAGACCAGCAAAGTTGCACAGCATTCTTGGGGTCCTGGTGGGGTCTGGCTGAGGTCCTGGGAGACAAGCTGGTGGTGAGCCAGCAACGTGTCCCTGCAGCAAAGGTGTCCAGCAGCCTCCTGGGCTGCAGGAGGCAGAGCGTCGCCAGCAGGTCAGGGGAGGTGATGCTTCTCCTCTGTCCAGCACTGGTGATACATCCACAGTGCCACGTCCAGAGCTGGGCCCCAGCACAGGAGAGATGAGGACTTTCTGAGCTGAGTTCACTGAGGACCTCTGAAGAATATTAAGCGATTGGAGCATCTGGCATACGGGGAGGGGTGGAGAGCTGGGATTGTCCAGCCTGCAGTAGAGGAGGTGCAGGGGGATCTTATCTGGGTGTATAAATACCTGATGGGGGGGAATAGGGGTGATGGAGCCAGGCTGTTCTCAGTGGTGCCCGGTGACAGAACAAAGAGCAATGGGTACAAATTTAAATGAAAGAAATTCCTCTTAAATACAAGAAAAAGAAAAATTACTGTGAGGGTGACTGAACATTGGAACAGACTGCCCAGAGGGACTGTGGAGTCTCCATCCTCGGAGATACTCTGGACACAGTCCTGAGCAACCTGCTGTAGTTAGCCCTGTCTTGAGGAGGGGATTGGATGAGACAGTCTTCTCAGGTCTCTTGCAACCTCATCTCTCCTCTCTCTGGGATTGATGTTGCTTTAAAAACTCTAAAGATATAAGGACTTGGGAGTAATGGGAAAAGGAAGAAACATTGAGAGCTCAGTACGAACCAAGTGGCAACAAAGCTGAGAGGAGTGCAATGGTCCTCTCGTAGTATGTTAGCAGTTAGCATTTAGGTACCAGATTAAGATGGACTTGAAAATTTCAAGTTGCTTGTATATCCTCCAGCAAACATAAGCAATAAAAAGATACATGAGTTGGGGGAAAATAAACCAAAACCACAAGAAGACAACAAGGCCCTGGCAGAGGGCCAGCACACACAAATGCACCTCTGGTTTCAACTATCTGCAGAAATAGAGATTGTTCATGTGTTTTTACAGTCCGCAGCCAATCGTGACCAAATCTGTGGCTAGAATCAGCCATTTCCATATTCGTCATGGAAACGTTGGGATTAGCAGATTGCTGAAGCCGGGGGAAGTTCTTGTTTTGACTGCTTTCCATACCTCTGTGGTAGCGTGCGGTGGGGATGCTTGATCTGCTGTTTGTGGGCAAGTTCAGTTACACTAGAAAAGGAAAATTGAGAAGTAAGGGATTAGCTACTTTTGCTCTTTCTTTTCTCTACTTATCACCTCCCAGTGGAAGTGAAATAAAATATTTCTCAATACCTGAAGCTCGTTGGCCGTAGAGCTACAGGCCCCAGCATGAGCAGAAACAGCACCACTTGCAGCTGGGAATCTGAGTCTGTTGGATGGGAGTAACCATATTTTGACCCAGGACCACCTAAAATGTCAAGGGGAGCCTGGCACAGCTGTTTTATTTTGCAAGAGCTAACAGCAGGAATTCACTTTGCTTAAAATGTCAGTTTCTAGACTTTTTTTTTTTTAAGGAAAGTTTGCTGTGAAACAGCTTCTTGTTCAAAAGCATTAGATCTTGTATCTGACCAGCTGTATTTTCAAATGGTTTACTTAGAGGAGACCACTCAACATTGCTTGACTTGTCAGTCGTCATAAGAATATCTGAGTGCCCTGAGCCGGTCATGGCTGTGCCCTTTCTGTTCCCTGCACTAGAGCAATCTGCTTCTCTGCTCAAAAGGAGAAGTGGTTCAATAGTGTCTCAAGGAATCAATCCTGTTCAGCCCTAGACCTACAGCTGCAAAATGGAAATGATAGATTTGGGCAGGGGATCTGCCCCGGTATTTACTTTGCCCAATACATGCCACAACAAAAGAACTCTTTGGAAGCTGTTCTATGGCAGCTTTATGCTCCATAGGCCTTTGAAATTCATCTGGTGAAGCAACAGATTTGCCTTTATCCCTCAAAAAATTGTTCAGGTTTGGCAGAAAAAAGCTTTGAAAGTTGTCCCTTCTCTTGCTTCTGCTCCTCAAAGAAACTTGCCAGCCTGCCATAGCCGTGAACAAATCTGTGTGACCTAGTGACTGAGACTGCACTGCCCTGCGTCCTGGGGATTTTGCTAACAGAGAGAAGATACCTGTTCCCCACCCCTTTTCCTTCTAGAACAAAGAGAGCATCCTTCCCCCTGAGCCTGCAGGTGGAGAAATGGTTGGTTTGGTCTCTTCTGGCTGTGCCCCAGAGCCAATACACAGCACTGACATCTCATTTTCTCTGCCCAATCTTTTCTGATCATCATCTAACACAGCCTGACAGGTCAGGTCCATGGTCGGCTGCCTGCACTCAGAACTGAGGGTTTGACAGGCAGCTTGTACTAGGGAATTGTCTTTGTAATGGGTGTGCAGAACAGAATTCAGCAATACACCTGTTTGATGTAAGTAGTCAATCAGAAGCAATTTGGAAAAATTATGATGGCCAGTGTTGGTCAGAATATGCCACTTGATGTGAAATGCTGGGGTTTCTCTGAAGTGCAGAGAGGTGCAGGGGAGGCTGCTGGACTGCACAGCACCCAGACATCCCACAGGGTGTGCCAGCCATGGGTGGCACAGAGCTGTGGGAGCTGTGTGCACCCTGCTCCCCGTGTCCTCAGGAACCCTGTGCCAGAGCTTGTGTGGCTGCAGGGTTTGCTGAGGGGTGGATAGGACTTACGGACTTGTGAATCCTTCCACTCCCCTATCTTTTATCCACAATTCCTTTAGCTCCTGTGCTAAACTATAAATTTCTTCCCTTGCCTTTTGTTTGATTTTTTTGCTTGCTTCCCTTTAAATACAACTGCTGGCAGCGAGGCAGAGGGATTTCAAATACTTGGTTTTAAGAGTGGAGAGCACTGATTAAATTAAAATAAGCTTTGTGTGTCCCCAATTGCTTCCCACAGGCATATAGCACCTGCCTGAAATGCTGTAGTCAGGCCTGGCTTGGAGGTTTTGAATAAAGAAAAATCTGTGGAGGAATTATGTTTTATATATATAAAAAGTACAGTATATACATATGTGTGTGTGTGTATACATATTATATAAAGAGAGAGTGTTATATGTTATTTTACATTAGCAAATGAGTGTGCTTATTCCCAGCCCTTGGGTACAGGTATGATGTGCCACTCATAGTGCAGCACATCCACGCAGAGCCATGAAATCTGACCACAAAAGAGGGGATCAGAGGCTTCAGCTTTTGTGTCAGTAGGCTGCAATGCTTTGAAGTTTTGTTTTGTTCTGCAATAATCCAAAAGAGTAAAACAGAAAATATTTTCCAACTTTCAACTTCCAGCTTTGACAATCTTTATCATTGTGAGGTCTTCCAGAGTGAATTACTGGATATCAGATGTTTGGAATGGGCCCTAGGAAGTGCTTGGATTTTTGCAATTGAAAATATTTAACACTGTAGATGTGAAAAGCTTTGAACTTAATATTTAGGAGAGGTGTTGGCTGGTTCCTAGCTCTATAGTGGTCCATTCCACCAAATGTGTAAACAGGAGTCAGTCAGGGTTGTACCAATTTTTTGTGGAAAATCTTCTCTCTAGAAAAACAGAACAAGGTCAAGAAAAACAAGTTTTAAACTCATGCTGATTTGGGTGAAATGTGAGGGGGAAAAATAAAAATGCTTTACTTTGCCACTTCTAAACCCATATTTAAAATGTTTGTTTTGGTATTTATTAAAAACCCTGAAGACATAATTTGAGCCATCACTGCTCAGGATAGGCAGGTTGTGGTGGGGCTTGTCTAGAGAGTTTAAACGAGCCACAGGAGAAAAGGGAGGAAGTTGACAGGGAGTCGGGGTGGCTGGTGGGGAGGCAGGGAAGGACTGTGTGCCTGCGGACAGACAGACACAGGACAGCAGAGCTGCCCCACGGGACTGAACCCGCACCTGCAGGGCAGGCTGAGGGGCAGCCCGGGCAGGATGGGAGCTGGCCCAGCCGTGTTCAGCCAAGGTTTAAGGAAGATGTGAACAGTGGGTAACAGGGCCATCCTTTCCTGGCACAGCTCTGCTACATCTGTTTGGCTTTCCTCAATCCAAACGTTACTTTCTTGACATATTCAACAACCGCAGCTCTTCACACACACCCGTGTTTGCTTTCCTCTTGCTCCATGAATCCCCTCCTCCCCCGAAGCTCATTTGATGGGTAGGTAGTGTGGAAGTGCCCAGAATTTCCGTAGATGGCCACAGCTATGGTCTCTAAAAGCCAAAGGGTAGGCACAGGACATTTTATTTGCAGCTGAGAACAGCTAATAGAGCACATGATTGTGAGGATACATGTTGTGCTGCTGGAGGCAGGTTTCCAGGAAACCCGAGAGATGCCAGCATCATTCTACTGAAGAGTCCTTACTGGAAAGGGAGAGTGTCACCTTGGAAGGGGGGAGCTGAAGTGTGGTGTGCCAGGGATCAGTACTGGATGTCATGGGCTTTTAGTGCTCTGACAAAACAAATGTTTCTGCCTGTCAAATTTGTATTATTGTTATATGGGTGAGGCAAGCCATGTTCATAAGATTTAGCCAGTTAGAGCATGGTTTCAGAAGTGGAGTTCAAACATTTTGACAACAATTCTAATTTTGCCTGCCTGCAGCTCTGGGTTGAGCTCCCAGGTACGTGTTCCCAGGCTGCTGTTGCTTTCTTCTAGTGAATGATGCTACACATCAGCCCCATAGATTTTCTGATTATCAGCTGAAACCTCAGGCAAGGCCCCTGATATAGCCCATCCAGCTGCATGAGCTGAGGCTTGCTCTCTGTAGGGTGTGCACACAGCCCTGCGACAGGTAATGCCGTGAGCTCCCCGGCTGCAGAATGTCAGGAGCCAGCACAGCATCTATGGGAAAGGACAATTAGCCTTAGGGAAACTGTTTCATCCCGTGCAGGTGATGCAGTGGGGAGCATCAATGCCCCTTTGTGTTCTTCATCATCACAGTTTAAGGGATGTGCATGTTGCTGTCTGAGCTGGGTAAAGCACGTGAAAAGAAAAAGTGGGAAGCAGGAAACTTTAGTGTGAGTGCAGGGAGGATTGCTGCCTGCTAATCCTAATAAGCCAGTGTAATTGAATTGGCACGCTGGTTTACATGCTTCTCTGGGACAGCCAGCCGTGACCCCGAACCGTGATACCGGTGCCCCAGGAATTGAAAGCATGTCCTTGTGTGCATCTGAATCCCTGTAACGTGGTATTGTGTTTAGCTGGTGTTTGAACATGTGAGCTGATGGAAGGTCTCGTTTGCAGTCCTGTGCATACAGAATTAGCTGGGCTGCAGGCAGCTAGACAAAGAGCTGCATTAGGACATGAGGAAAACCCTGCCTGCATGGATGTTTGTACCTACTGAATGATGGGGGAAGGCAAGCATGGGCAGTTCCACAAAGGAAACCGTCTCTCGAGGTCCATTCCTGTTTGTTTAGGCAGCAACTGGACCTGCATGCAGAGCGGGTTTGGTGCTGGGACAGAAAGCCAACCAGAGACAGATCTTTCAGGAAAGTGCCTTTCATTTCCATGGCCTTAAGGCATTAAAATGGGCTGTTTACAACAGCAATTTGGAACCTTCTACTTGGCAGGAGTTAAGGACCTCACAGCTGAGCTACCTCCCTATCATTCCTAACCCCCTCTGCAGTGGAGCGTGGGGTTGCATGTGGCTCACCCAGCCCTCCAGGGAAGTTCACTGTCAAATAAAGGGAGTTTTCTGATCAGGCCTTTTCTGGGCAATGCCATCAGCTGTAGCACTTTGTATAGCTATATTTGCGTTTTTTTAAACTGATGCTGCCTTTCCTCTGTCCTGACTATTGATGGAGGTAAGGTACTGGCAGTTCAGGACCCCAGAGTGCTGTCTGCTTTTCTCAGGCACTGGTTGTTGCTACTGTTCAGCAATGCACAAGAGAGAGCACAGCATTGTGCCATTTCAATGTCATCCACAGCCCAGCTCAGCTCTAGGTGAATGATGTGTAAGTCGAATGTGGGGCAATATCTGTTGCAGTAAATGCACACTTGTCTTGTGCATACTACTGGTCTGTAAAACCTACAGAGCACATTAGCTGTTAGATTAAAAGTTTGGTCCAAACCTGAAACTTTCTGTTATCCTGTGGGGTTTGTGAGATGTTTTGGAAACTTTGGAAACACTACGACTTAGAATGAATTTTGTCACATCTCTTTGCATTGTTTGTTTTTAGCAAAACTGTCCCTTTAGAGCTGTTGCCTGGAAATTACTGATAATGGAGAATTAGCTGGTAAATGTTCTTACCCTCTGGATCAAAACCAGATGGGCAATTGTTAGAGCTGCTGGGGTGTGAAGTTAACAACCCAGCCCCATGATCCCTGCACTGACAGGCTCTAATCTCTTAGAAGACACAAAGCCCTCCCCGCTTCTGCCTTGGCCTCTTCCCCTTCGTCCCTCTGCACCGCTGCCTTCACCTCCCTTCCCACTCGGGCTCCAGCAGTGCCAGAGCCAAGGCCAAGCTCGTGGCCCTAGCAGGACTGGGCAGCACACATGAAGCTTTACTTCTCTGCTGTGGTGTTGCCTCTGGCATTTCTGAGGGACATGCTTCCACTTGGAGACTAGTGCCTTAACACGCTCAATATAGTTTATGGTCAGTCCCTGTATTTTCAGTTCATGTGCCTGAATTGTATGTGGAAAAACAGCTAAACAAATATAAGCAAATACCAGAGGCATGTGCATATCTGGTGATGTTTTCCACCAGTAAGTATGTTTTAAACTCTGCTAAGTTCCTGAAAGAACAAAAAGCGAGGAGCGAGCCTTTCATCCTGTCCCTGTGTTGGTGTGAAGGGGTGCCTCCCCAGAAACCCACACAAACAGGGCTCATGTACTCAACACCTGCCTTTCTGTCCTGTTAGCCATGAACGTAAAGCAATCTGTTTAAAGAGCTTCATTTCCCTATAAATTAAACTTCTGAGGCAGGATGAGGTGGGGTCAATGCTGCAGGAGATATTGATGCTGTGTGTGCTTTCCCTGTGACCTGGTGCAAGGTGTCAGGTCTATGTCTCCTCAGCACCTGCTGCTGTGGGTTTGCTGGTTTGGGGATGTGATGCTGCCAAACCGCAGAGCACCAACACCCTTGGTCACCCTCCCCAGCTTGCTCTCCTTTTTTGTGCCAGAACTGTTAGAGCTGTAGAGCTTTGCCTAAGTTAATTGCTTGTCACTTGCCTGCTTGCTGTGATTTAGTTTTATTGTATTTTGTTAAGCATTATGAGATAGCTCCCAAGCATGTGAGATTTAGGAGAGTGGGAGGCCAAAGCTAAGGCATCATTATTCATGCTGTGGGTGCTGTTTTCCAGTGTAGAGACCACCCTGCCAAGTACCACACAAGGTAGACGTTGTGCACACGGATTTGCTGTGGACAGGGCATTTGGCTCACAGGAGCTCGCTGTGGCTACTGCCGGTGACAAAGGACAAGGATGACATGAAGCAGCTAATCTGGCACAACATTCACCTGCAGAAGCTTTTCCCTGGGGAGCAACACTCCTGCTTTCAGTCAGCTAGCAGTGACTGATGTTATGTGGCACTGACAGGAGGGCTGGAATAACAAAGGCCACTTTTGAAGACCACGTCCTAGAGTCACTGCCTTACGTAGTGTCACCACCTGCTTTGCTTTCTGCAACCAACTAGTAGGTTTGGTGTTGCTGGTAGTTTCAGGGCTGTGCTTTGAGATGCTGACAATGCTCTGGAGAGGCCATGTGATACTGAGATAGCTACAGGCAGAGGCCTCTCCCCAACGTGGACAGGGAATTGTTTATTCCCCATCCCATAATGGGAATTATGACCCTTTCCAGCAGTTCAACAGAGTTAATTTCCTGTGTATCTCTTGGGTTCAGGAACTCTCTTACTGAATATGCAGACAGGAGAGAATGAACCAGTTTTGTCATCTGGAGATGAAGGAGCTCGGGGCAGCGTGATAGTTGTTTTAATACTGGTGGGTTAAGCAACATTGCAGTGTAACAGTTCATCTCCCAGCACAACCTCTCGTGTAAGGGTCTGCACTATTCTGTGCCACATCTGGGTGTCCTTAAGGGTGCATTAGAGAAGCTCCCACACCACATTGAGTAGCTGGAGGATGAGCCTCTTGCACAGTAGAAGGGATTTAGTGCAGTGATGTTTTGAAGTCAGGAATAGTTGTGGACAGTGGATGTAGGGCACCAACGAGAATATTTGTGGCCACCAACAAGTGGGAATGTTTGAGCATGTCCTTTGCCTGGTGTGAGAATGGACAAAGAAAGCTGGGAGCCTACAGAAGCAGGCTGGGCCACGTGTGCATGGAAATCAGCATCACCCTCCTGAGAGCTCTCTCTGTCATTTACCATAAAATATTGTACAGAGCAAATGGAACTGCTCGAATCCATATGTTTTAAATTCTCTGTGCATTTTGAAATATGGCCTTATTCTGGCTGTGGGCAATGCACTCTTAGCCAAGTTGGAGTTACCTCAAGCTAAGTGGCAGGGTGAAGTAATGGAGATTTGCTATTTCCTTCTGTTTCTCTGGTTTTCTGATTCTGATCTTTCAGTAAATAGCATTTTGGATTTTAACCTGTTTGCTGCTATGAAAGGTAGTGTGAAGGAACCTACAGTGGAGAGGGAGCAGCTCAAAGACAGATGGAGGCATTAATGTCTGTGCTGGAAAAGACAGCAGAGTATGACTTAAATTCTAATGAAGTTAATATTAAGGTGGTTTCTAGGTCTGGTTCCCAGAGAACAACGCATTTGTTAACCGAATATTTCTTCTACTAGTAAGAGAGCCTTGAATTGATCTGCACTTCATGGTCCACATAAATGTGGAGACACTGCCAAAATTGTCTCTTTCCTTCCTCCATTTTCATTGTGAGCATTCCAGAGAAAGGAGCAAAACGTTTTCCCCTGCTGGTTGGTTCTTTGTTTCATGCATATGCATTTCTGGGTCACACACTCCTGGAGCACGCAGCCGAGTGCACATGTCTGGAGTCTCGGCAGGCTTGCGGAGCTTTGAAGCTGGGAATCTAATGCATAAGTAAGATGCTTGCAGAATTAAAGAGAATTTAGAGGAACAACAGTAGAGATTTTAAATTCCTGTAAATAAATACAGTCTCAAAAGCAGAGATAAGTTTTCAGCTGCCTTCTGTTTCCATCTTAGAGGTGTTTATTGGACTGCAACAGGAGTGGAGATATTTACAGAATTAAACTTCTCACAGATGTGAAGAAACTCACTTGTGTTAGTGTTTTCTGTTGATGTTCACTGTAATGTAGTTTGCTGTTGACATCACATTACAGAAGGGATTTATTGGCTAACAGTCTTGGGTGCTAAACCTATTGACATGTGGCAGTGTAGGGGAACACTGTAAATCATTTAGATGGCTTTATTTTTGCAGCACTCTAATTAGTCACCCTGAACACATTCATAAAATAGACATGTGGATCTGTAAAATCCAGCCCCAAAATCTCCCTGCTTCCCAGCTGGAACATATGCAGGATTCTCAGTTGGAACATCTCAAGCTGGCATGTGTCTTGTTTTCCCTCAGCCTCAGCTTTCAAACTTCAGCAAATATAGGAAAAATGTCAGCCTACCTTGTACAGAGCCCTTTGAGCCTAGGAGAAGAGTTTGAAGGCATGTACTAATTGCCCAGGAACTTACCAAGTCTTGTTGAGCTTGATTCAGGCTGGCAAGTTTGGGGCTGGCTCTGCTGCTGGTGCAGCTCTGCTCAGTGAGTCCTTCCCGTTGATTCTGGAGTTGCACACGTTGGTACTGCAGGTGGGCAGGAAGATGATGAACATTACAGGTTAATTTACAGGCTCTTGCTCCCCTTGGTAGCAATAACCTACTTAAAGGAGTGGAAGCAAAGTATCTGTCTGCAGCTTCTTCCAAGTCTTTGTGAAGGGCTGGGAAAGGATTTTTTCTTTGGGGTGGCTGCAGCCCCTGCCTATACTGGCTGTGCTCCTGCTGCCCCCCAGTACCCCACTGCACAGGGGCTGTGCTCCTGCTGGCCCCACTCAAGGGTGGTGAGTGGTCCCCTGCCCCCCATCTGATTTTTCAGGGATGTTGCAAAACCAGTAGTTGGAAAGCAAGAAGGAGGCTTGTCTAACAACAAATGGTGTAATTAATCCTTATTCTCTGTGTAGAATTATAGTTTGTTTAAGATCTTCCCCTCTAGCAGCCTCCACAAGCTCCTTTAAAGCCAAATAGGACATGTCCTTCTGTGCAAGTGTGGCAAGCAGAAGTAGGGCAGAGTTTTGACCTTTTGAACTATTAATGCAGATCACAAAAATGTACCAAAAGAAACAGAAACTTTAAAAAATACGATGAAACTTTGGAGATCATTTATTTCTTATTACAGCTAATATTGTGTTTGGTGTAAAACACAAAGCATGTTTTTGATACCTTGCTTCCCTGGTGGAAAAGAGGGCAAAAAGGAGAATCCAAATTCACTCTCGATCAAAACCTCTTGAACTCTTAGATGTCATCTTTTTCCCTAAAAGGTACTGTTCAAAGAGATGTTTTTCATTTCTAAAGCCCAAAGAAAAAAGAAAGTGTGGCCAGCCCAGCTGAGCACATGCTGCTACTGTCTTCTGAAGGAGTTTTAGCAAGTGTGTGGGATGATAAATCACCCAACATCAGTCTTGGCACCTGCGCAGGGTTGAAGAGGGAATACAGCTTCACTCTTAGGTATCCATTTTTTCCTGCACGAGGCAGAAATCATATCAGCTATTTTAAAAGAGCTTCTGCATGTACAGTGTCTACAGAATGATTGAAATATCTGTAGATACCAGCTGCCCAAGGAATTTTGTCTATCATGACTCGCATCTTATATTGTAAATGTATCTGTAATTGTCATCTTTCACTGAAGGATCCACAAAATATTTTCAGTAGTTAATTGTAAATATTAGCTCCATTGTCAGCAACCACAGTTTGGATTGTTTTATGTAGGAAAGTGGGAGGGAGCCACTGTTTTGGCAAGTGACAAGCAAATCGGATATTATTAAAAGCCAAGTGTTGGATTGGAGTCATGAAATCCAGTAGCAGTAGATATGTAGAGTCAAGTTCAGTGATGAATTTCAAGCTTGTGATGGCAGCTGTGCTGCATGCATGAGTGAAATGCAGGTTGGTGTTCCTCAGAGAAAGCTTTGATCTGGACCATGTGGGTTCACCTGGACCTGTGAAAACTAGAGGGGTTTGGTGCTGCTAGCTTTGCCAGAGCACCTGGCAAGTGTTTCTAGAGGGTGGACTTTTTAGTTGACTGCACGTAGTGGTTTAGCCACTGCCCGGGCAAATTTCATTAAAGAAAAAAGTCATTGAACCACTAAACAAAACTTATTTCAAACTTGTCTCCAATCTAGCCATCTTCTGTGGGATGACACTGAGCCCTGCCTCTTTGTGTCCACTTCTCCTCTCACAGCTTTTTTTTCACCTGCCCTCCACAGGATCTGGGCCACTTGGTTATTGGCTCTTCTCTTCCATCTTGTTGTTGCAGGTTGTGGCAGAACTGGGCTGCAGTTTGCCAGATGGGTGGACGTGTTGAAAGCTCCTGGCTTTCCCATTAAGACACGTGGGGGGGTGGGATATTGTACCTACACCCGTTATATTGTTTTCATGTACAGTTTGTGTTGGATGCAGTCATTGCCTGTGCTTCATAAATAGATGTGGTACAGATTGTAGACTGCCTCCTTAGTCAGATTACAACTTGGTATTCCTAAATATAAGTAGATAGCAGCATGCTATAGAAAGCCTCCCGACTGACAGGATGTAGGGGGGCACATCTTTTGTTGCTTGCCAAATTAAGATGCATCCATGGTTTCACCTTGAGTAAAGCAGCTGCATTGCCTGAGGCTGTAAATACAATTCCTGCTCTCAGTGGCCTCAGGACACTGGCATGAGGTGAGCTCCCTGGTACCACTGTGAGGTTGGTGAGATCATTGTGCATCCAGCTCAGAAGGCTGGTTAGGTGGTGTTTAGAAACTGCACCATTTTGTGCAGAGAAAGATTATTGAAGTTACAAAGTTAAAAAGCAAGTTTTTTGTTTGTTTAAAAGAACCCTGTTGCCTTCACCCAAAGATCTCTAGCTGTAATGTAGCCATTATGGGGGCAATTTTTTTTTTCCATCTTTGTCCTATTTTGTAGCTTTTCTTTTTTTATTGTAATCAAGCATGGCTGCAATAGGAGTGATTGATATTGAGAAAAATTTGCAGCTATCCAAACTCAGAAGTACACGTCCTATCTCTGAGTATTCTGCTTCCTCTTTTCATCCTTTCAAATAAGCAGATTAGATTTTGCCTGAACTCAAACCATTAAGCCTTCAAAAGATGAAGGTTCACTTTATTAAGCTCTTAAAAAGAAGCCAAAGGTCTAGTCCTAACTCCTACTTTTTATGATGGGCTGTCCTCACTGTTTCACTACTTACTGAGCTTCAGGGACAAGCTAAGAAAAGAATATAAGGGAATGAGGTTTTTGCCCTTGGCAAAATGCATTTTTTCACTCCCTCACTGCCATGCCTGGAGCTAACCTGCCTGGGGAAGCCATGGTAGGGAGCCAGGGCTGACATGACTGAGAAGGAGGTCAAGAAGTTCCAGTCTGAGTTCCAGCCCTGTGTATCCTCAGGGTAGATTGTCCCTGCCTTAAGGAGCATGGTAAGAGGTTAAGTCCAGAATAAGGAAGGGCTGATGGAATTTCCTTGAGAAAGAGCTGCCTCTCTGTGAACACAAGTGTACAAGCTCATGTCTGGAGCACACATGTTTATTTTTTGAGGTATGACTTTAATCACTTGCTAGGTCAAAATTGCCTCACCAGGGTTTATATGTGTTTGTAAGTTTAAGTGCAATCTAACAAGTGCTATACAAAGCCAGCTCAGTGTTTTTGTATGGATACATGCAAAATTGCTCCAAGGAAGGAGCAACACTTTTTTTTTCCCTATTAAAAAATTATATGAATTCCTAGTATTGACATTTTTCTGTACGTTCCCCTGTCTCAGTCAAGGGAAGAGTTACTTGGTGTCAGTCTGTGAAAGGAAAATGCAGAAAGGAGGAAAAAAAAAAAGGAGAGAAGTATGTAACATTTCCAAGATGGCCAAGTGAATACAAATCTATCTAGCTCAGCCAAGAAAAGGCAGGGAAAACATGTGCTTCTATTGAAGAAGGCTGTAGAGGTGTGTGGGCAGGTAGGACACATCCCAGAGCAGTCAGGGTGAGCTTTTGGATTGGGCCCTAATAAACCATATGTTGTAAAGCTGCTTTGAGATCTTGATTTTGGCTGGAGAAGGAAGTGATTCCCCTGATGGGTATTTTGCTTATTCTTAATATTCACGCTGTGTTATTCTTAGTGCTTTGTCTCATGCACCAGAAGCAAGGAAGTCTCTGGAAAGGCAGTTGGCCAATGCAGCCTGGGCTATTGTATTACCCTTATATAAAGAGAGAGTTTAGGGTTTGGAAGCCCTGAGGTCTATTATTGTCACAAGCCATGTGAGATGGCACAGGTGGGGACAGCAGCTGCCTGGGCAGAGGAATGACCTGTGGTCCTTCTGGATGCTAATCTCTTTTCCATGGCTTGGTGATCAAGTATGGCTATAATATATAGGGAAAAATTAACTTATGTTATAGACCCCATCCTTAGGGTAGTGTAAAAAAAGATTCCCTGTAACCCAAATCCCTCAGCTTTGGATCAGTGGTAGGCTGTGCAGCGTGGCTCCTGTATCTTATTTTCAGCAGTTAAACTGCAGAAACAAACTGCTGAGTTAGATCTTTTGCACATGAGGAGGGGAGGAGATGGTCTCTGAAAGCAGGACCAGGATAAAAAGCTGTGCGTGGGCTGGGCTCTGTGCTCAGGGTGTTACTGAATGCTTTGTTCAGGCTGGCTGAAATAGCTCAAGGAGAGCAGGTGCCAGAGTTTCTGCTGTGTAGCCAGGTTGGAATGGGACAGGTGGGGAACTTTTAAGGCTGATGTTTCCCATCTCATCCGCATGTAAATGTGTGCAGGAGAGCAGGATCTTAGGTGCTGTGTGACTGACAACACAGAAGTGTGAACGTTAACATTTCTCCTCAACTCAGCCACCTCTGTGCATCCTTCAGATACATCTTTTGATATTATTTTCTTATTTTCTAAAGTTTCAGATGTGAGATGAGTCAGTGAGGACTTGCTGGGGTAGTGGTGCAGAGCTCCCTGCTCTCCTCTGCTGCCGCTTTATTACCTTCCTCTGCATCCACGTGCAGGGTGCAGCACAGTTCTCTTCAATGATGAAGTTTCAGAGATGCATACCTGACAATCATAATTGCTTAGCTTGATGTGCAGTGTGTGCAGCACCATTTCCCTCCCCTCGCTGTCCCTCACCCAGCTGGAGGAGCAGCAAAATCCAGAGAATGGGGAGATCTCAGCAGCTCAAACTGAGACAACTACTTCAGTTGTCAAAGCTCTGGGTTCCTTTTTCTGAAGGAACCTCTCTGGATGTTGTGGAGAATGACAGTGTTGTGCCACTGTCCATGTAGACATGGGGAGTGGGACATGGGCTGGTCAAGCAGCGTTTTGGGTAGTGGGATGTTTCCTTTGCTGGGGCAAATGCCAGTGTCGTGCTTCAGGTGGGTCTCTGTAGTTGTTCTATAGGGTTGGGGAGCTTGTACATGCATAGGGCATCTCTGGAGGCCGTTAACAAAGCACTTAACTCATTTTTACTCTTCCATACCAGCTTCAAAACTGCTGTATTTTGAATAATAAAAGGGCCTTGGTGAAGACGTTGTTCCTGATGCAGATTCTGACAGGGTGCTGTCCTGCTGCCAAAGCTGCTGGGGCGGTCTCCAGGCATTTTGGCACTGATGATTTTAATTACTCCTTGATTTCAACAGCCTGCTCTTTTCTAAACCTCTCTTTTGAAATTTCTACTTTTCCAGACATGTGATTCTCCTCCTTTTCTTCCCTTTTGTATTTCCTGATCCTCTCTTCTTTCTCTGGATATTTTGCTGTCTCCTTTTTACCTTTCCACCTCTCTGTTCCTGCTGTGGGGAAGTGATTTGTGACTCCCTCCCATTGCTCTGATGCTGTGCAGCTGCTCAGGAGAGCTGGGGTTTCTTTTAGAGTGGGTGGTTTGGGAGAAGGGGGTTGGATTACACTCAAGAAACAGCGAGCCCCAGGATCCCACTCCTCACTTGCCTTTGCTCTCTTGGTTTTGGCATGTCTGTTTTCCTCCAAGCACAGCAATCACTACAAATGTTGCAGTCTTTCTGACCTAGGCTGCCCTTGCAGTTCTCTCCGTGGGCCATATTGAGTGGCTTGTGGATTTGAGGCACTCTAAACCTGTCAAGAACTTTACAAATGTCTGCGCTAACTCCTGCACTTCCCTTCCATGCCAAGTTTCTCTTCCTTGCTTATGTTTTTGCCCTTGCTTCTTTCCACTCCTTCCCTTTATGCAGTGTTCAGATGACTTGTAGCTTCACCTTTATGCAGATTTAGTTCCTTCTTTACTGCAGGGGCTCTGTTTTTTAGTGGGATTTTAAGTATTTAACAAAACAGACCCAGTAATGAACTCCAGTTTAGTTCCTCCTGCAAACCTGTCTCTATGATAACCTGTTGAAAAGCGTTTTCTGCACTGCTTGACTTCTAAGCACTGGGCCATCCAGGAGGGAGTCAGCTGGGTGTGAGTGCAAAGCCTTTGGAGTGTTTAAACCTCACAAAGGAGCTTACGTGGTTCGTATCTGGTATAAAACCCTTGTATTCTGGCTTTTTGGGGGCCTGGATTTTAACCTTAATGAACGTTTTGTAAACATACCTTTCTGACTTGGTCTAAAACCATAGCAGAAGAGCTTGGTGTTCCTGCTTCGTACAGGATTTGGACAGATTAATTCTCCATAAATACAATGTAACCACTCACGGCATTGACATTTCCCATACTAATGATTAATTCCTTAATTTTACAGGTTCTTACATGCCTAATATAGCATTCTGAATGCGAGACTTTCCTTTTTGACTTGTCTTACCAAATCGGCTTGTGATGTTGAGAGGTGACATCTAGCCTGAGAATTGTTCAGTGCTGCTCATGTCCAGCTCACGTAACATGGGGACACTGAGTGACAGCAGCTGAGAGCTTCAAGGACACTGCCTGTCTCCCTGCTCTCCACATCAAACAGCAGCTGCTCCTTTAGGGGAGTGTTTTCCAGGGTAGAATGGTGTTTGAATAGGTTTTCTTGCATACAAAGAGCAAGTTCTAGGTTGGGAAGTCCCTGAGTCACCAATAGCTGGAGCCTGGGCAGACACACCTGTGCATTTCCCTCCTATGTAGACTCTTCCCAAAGCATTTCCTATCCTCATTGCTGTCTGAGTTAGTACTTAGGTTCCTCTGCAATTTTTTTTCTTCCTTTGAACTGGATTTTAGTGTCTCCTCCAAAAGCAGCACAAGTCTTTTGGCATACTCCAAATGTCAGGGAGCAAAAAAGTTCAGCTGGTGTCAGGTGTGGTTTGGATAACACACCTTGGTTTTGGAGTTCCTGGACTTGCTCAGTAAATGGTAGTAGAATATCTAGCAGACTTGGAATTGGTTGGCTGAAGCTTGTAAGTGCACCTGGGAAATATCTAGGCACAAAATAGTGTTTAGTCATTCAGAAGATGCAGCCTTTAAAGCAGGTTTGTGGTTTTTTTAGGTGGATATGGGTTGGAGGTGCACAAGCCTTCTGCATTTGGGATCCTGTGGCCTGTACCAGGGAAAAACTGAAGCCTGAAACATAGGACTACGTGGATGTAAGAAGAACACTACAGTGTTTTTGAATTCTGCTAAGAACTGAAGTCCTTCAGAGACTTTGGTGCTGACAAATTTGCAGCCAATAGTATCAGCAAATGGTATCTGCAATTATTCAAAGCTTTGGAGATGTGTAAAGAAGGGTTGGGGTTTTGTTCTTCTTTTTTTCTATGTAATTTTTGCTACGTAGTGACAGTGATATCTCTTTCTGCCTCTAGTAATATATTTCAGATCTTTTTCATAAAGTAACTGTAAGTGTACGTAGAATCATAGAATGTTTTAGGCTGGAAGGGACCTCTAGAGGTCTTCTGGTCCAACCTCCCTACACAAGTAGGGACATCTCTACCTAGGTCAGGTCACATCCCTGTGTGAGAATCAAAGCTTGCTCGTGTCAGGAGAACCCAGGGAAGTGCCAGCTGTGTCACTGCCTGCGGAGCTGCTGGAGCTCATCTCCTGCAACCTGCACTGTGCCCAAGAGGCCACTTGCTTCTTAGTCCCCCTGTATTTTTACCAGTAGACGGGCGATGCTCAGCTCTGGAGGAGCAGGCAGAGGATGCAGGAGACAAGAAGTAGCTCTTTCTTTGGTTGAGCTTGTGGCAGTAGCTGGTGGGCACAACTGTGCCCTGGCTGGTAGCCTCTTCCTAAGGCACTGAGTCACTTTTCCCTGGCTTCCTTGTGTCCTGTAAATCTCCACGTATGAACCACCTCATCTCCAAAGACCTGCAAACCAGAGGAGTTTGGTGGGAAATGTGTTCAGCCATACAGAGGGGTTTCAGAATATTGCAGCATTTTCTTTTGTTCCACCTAAGGATGAAACTGAGACAAACCAGGATTTTATAAAGCAGAAAGATGAGGGTGTGAGGCAACCAGAGCAACAGCCTGGTAGTGTTGGGGCTGAGATCTTAGTTTGAAGCAGGCAGGATGGAGACATGTCCCTGCATCTTCTCTTGCCCAAGTGACAGTTTCAGCTTCCAGCTATTGACGTCTCTGTGGAAAGTCTGGGCTTGCTTATCTGTCTTTTAGCCTGAAGTTGTATTTTTCACCTGAATCTAGAAAGTGTTGTTTGTTTTTAAGAAAAAAAAACCTCTTTTACTAAAGTCAGATTTTAGCCAGCTCTATAAAGACATCCTGCCTGTGCTTCTAGACACAAATCTCTACTGGGAGCACTGGGTCACGGGGTGGCTTGTGCTGCAAACACGTAGGGATTGTGCCTGTATGTACCATCCACTTTATACCAACCCAGCTCTTTCACAGTGGGGCACAGGCTCTGTAGGGTGTTTGATCTGTTAAAGGTGAGTTCCCTCAAACAGTCATTGCTTTGCCCAGCAGAGCAGCATCTCTGCCCTTACACCCCTGAGGTGCCATGACAACAGGGTTCTCTCTCTCAGGTGCTCGTTGTGACTTTGACAAAATGTACGAAATGTATCGTGGCTATATTTTAAATAAAGTAACAAAGTAAGGAACTGCAAAAATATGGTGGGTATGAAGAGCATTTCTGCTGGCAGGGTTGGAAAGAGCTCTGTTTACTGTTCCTGTCTGAAAAACATGCCTGAAGGATGGAAGTGTAGTCCAAAAATCCTCAGATACATCTGTACAGAAACAAAAATAGATATGTTGGTAGTGGGTGAAAAGAATACCAGTGTTCTGCAAAATCTGGTAAAAATGATGGTGAAATGCTCTGTGACACATTATAAGGGAAGAGGGGAAAAATTCTTCCTCTGTCTTGTGCTTTGCAGCTTCACTCTATGATACTTTCTTCTGGGGCCTGCAGGTTTGCTTCCCAGCTTATGTGGTAGAGGTGGGTGGCTGCACAGACACTCAGAACGTTCCTCCTGTCCCTAAATCTCATTGGGCTGCCCTAGTTTGGTAGCAGCCTGTTTTGAGACAGATTTTACCTGTTAGTCAATTAAAACAATAATCCAAAAGCTTAGTATGTGGTAAAAAGCATGGGCAAACCCCTTTGGTTCCTCTGTGGCATAATTTCTTTTGAATCCTTTAGAAATTTATCCCAGATACGTTCCCAGGCAAGGATTCCTGTCGAGCATACACTTGGGTCAGAATATGAGAGAGTAGCAAGTGGAAGCCCTCTGTATTTACAAAGGTGCTTTCTCATGCTTCAGCCTTTGCTTGGTGAATGTGAAACACCCACCTGCATGCCCTGCCTAGAGGAGGAGGATGTAGGAGAGGAATGCCACTGACAAATGGCTGACAAATGCTTTATGCACTCTGCATGTTGTCAGAAGAGGTGACAGACTCTCTGTCCCAGCTCGTTGCTCTGTCCCCTGGGCCCAAGCTCTCGTGGTTGATTCGAGGCTGTACCAGCAGAGTAGTTAACACAAGGCTGCAACATTATTCCCAGAGTTTTGCTCTAGCTGTTCTTGAGAAATCAGTATGCTGCCAAGAAGAAAGCATCTGAGAAGGGTATTTCTTCCCATCTGCAGCAGCTGCCTGTCAAGGGTTAACCTGGAGCAGGTTCCAGACAGGCATTAATGCTGGTTTCTGTAGAGCAGTAAAACTCCTCTGAGAGATTTGTATTGGATGCTGGGCTGTGCTTGGAGGTATATTATTTGGAGATTAAAATCTTTGGGATGTTTAATGTGTGTATGTATAGCTCAGGGCATCTGTAGCAAAACCTCCAAAGTGGATGGTCAGTTTGAGGTCTCACAAATGCCACAGAAAAATGTTTTCCAGTAACATAAGTGGACAATTTCTGCATCTGCTGTCCTGAGCTGTCCATCCCCGCAGCAGCCGGTGCCTTGCAAACCTGAACACGTTTATCCTGGCAGCACTCCAGCGTGGTGAGGCTGGGATCACACCGACCAGCAGCAGCCTGGGCTTGGCCGTGCAGGGAGAATATCCATTGCCTCACTTTTCAACTTACTCCCTGTTTTGTAGTGCTTTATAGGATCAAAGTACAGCTCACATCAACTTCAGCCGGAGCTGTTGAGTACTCGGCGTTGTACAAATGAAGCCCCAGCCTCTCATTCGAAGCACAGAATGATGAACATGCAATTAATGACTATTTCTACAGTTAGCAATTTAGCAAGATCTCTGTAGCAGAGGTGTAGCCCGTGCTCCAGGAGGCTAATGTCCAATTTTGAGACCATTCATTCCTCTTCCTGCAGTTTCCTTCTCCCGTTGTCTTCACCTTTCACTCCTGAACTGGGGGAGAAACTGATGTTCCTGGATATGACAACCTTGCTGCTTACAGCGCATGGGGTCATTATCAAAGCTTTTCCATCCCCTCTGAAGAGATAAAACCAGGGTCCTACCTAAGAATAATATCTGATTGAGGCATATTCTGATTCCAAATAGTATTGCACAGACACCTTTCTTCTCGTGTTTTTTGAACTTCTGATGAAATGACCATGCAGTAATTATTTTCTTATCATGCCTATTTATTCAAGTTACCCTAAACTGCCAAATATCAAGAAGAAATGACGAAATCTGCTACTTATCAGTGCATTGTCATTCATAAGATGGAGCATCAACATGCCTTTAGTATCAGAACCCTGGTTCAGACAGGATGGCTGCTAGAAAGAGTAGTTTTCCTTTCTGTCTAAGTGTACCTTGCAGGTGCTGCCTGTAGGGATGTGACTGCAGCTCTGTGGGCTCTGTAAATAGAGATCTAACTTCATATTAAAATACAGTCCTTGGTAACCATTCACCCTTCCTAGGTTACAGCTTGGCAGAGTGCATTCAAGGTGTGGTAGAAGTATTGCTCTCCAGAGACGGGCTGAGGGTCCATAAAGGGATTTGTGGGCCTCTCTGGGGCCTTGATGCTGGCCAGTGGAGGTGAAGCTGTCAGATTATAGGGCTCTGATACAGCTGTACAATACCCCATGGGGAAATCTGGTAGGGAAACCTTGACCTTACCGAGTCATGACTAGAAAGCAAGGTAGGAATAATCTCCTAACGTAATATGCCTTGGTCTCAGGTGTGTTTTCTCTGCCTTGCTTCTGCTCTGCTGCCTTTTGTTATGGGTCATTTACATTAATGAGGATAGAGAAAATTACATTGCACTGGTTAGCTCTACTAACCTGTTAGCTGTTACCTGTTAGCTCTGCTAACCTGTTAGTTTGCATCTGAATCCAGGCTAGTCCACCTTGTAGTTTTAAGCTGGTACCTTGGTGTTAGAAGGGGAAGTTGTTCCAGTACATAGGAAGCTGCTGAGTCCACCTAGTTAGTCCTGCCCTTTCCCAGCTCTTTCAGGTGCTTTGCTGGTGAAGTCACAAATAAAAGTAGAGACAGACTTTTCTGCAGCTTCAAGTTTATCTTTCTCAATTATGCTGAAGTGTAGCAGGGTTTGCCATGCACAGTGTGTCAGCAGCAGCCTGGACAGTTCACAACTGGCCTATGAACATTCACCTCTGATGCAGTAATTCAGATTCCTCTGAACTTTCTATAAACAGAAACATTTCTGAATTTTCTTTGCTCCATGTACCAGTTTGGCTTGCCAGCATCACAAAGATGTAATTCAGAGCAATACAGCGATTGTAATCACACCTCTGTCCTGGGCTGGGAAGCATTTTACAGAGTGATTAGACTGTAAAACCCCTTTGAAATTAAATAGGAGGCGGCTGTTAATGGAAAGTCAACTGTTACACAGAATAAATAAATGAGCAAAGTGATTCTCTCACCAAAAAATGGGCACTCAGTCATTAGCCCCCCCCTTCCTGTTCTATAAAATGTCATCTGATTGCTTTATCTGCTGAATCGAATTTATTTTAATTGTATTCCAGGCAGTCTGTTCCCCACTCCTGTGTGGTATTTTTTGACTCTATCATTATTAAATGGTGCTGCTGCTTATTTATATAAGGGACTGGATCCAACCTATTGAAGCCAAAGAGTCTTTCTGTGAGCTTATACAGGTTGTGCTTTCCCCACCCCACTAAGCTAGCAAGCTTGCTAAGATGGTACCAGAGTCCTTAAATGGAGGTTTGCAAGTGATTGCATTTATTATTTAAAAACAAAAGCCAAACCAACACATTCTTAGGGCTGTTTTTAATGCTGGAATCGTGTGTCTCACTCTCTGGAACATTTTAGAGGCTACAGCAGGGTCAATACCAAATACTGAATGTGCCTTCAGCAGTGCTCCTCTGAGTGCTGTGCTTCCCAGTAGCTGTGTGGGGCTAGAAATGAGCTACATCTCTGTAAATATCTATCTTGTTGCACTGCTGGTTAGATCTGAGTTTGTACAGTGTCTTGGGAAATAACAGTTGGTTTTGAGATGTTCCGCCTCACACAGCTCACATCCTGCTTTTCCCTCCTCTTGGTTTATGGGTTTCTGCCTGAGGCCCAGAATGTGTTCGAGAATGTGTCTTTAAATGTCTTCCTTTGCATCCCATATCCTAAGTTTGTCTCCACTGCAAATGTAGTGATTTGAAGTTGAAATTTCATCCAAACTGTTAAAAAAACCCAAACAAAACAACAACAAACCCAACACCACTTTGCAGATTCCCAGCAGAGATCTGAACCAACTTCATTGTGTTTCCTTCTTAGCATCTTAAACTCTACACGAAAGGCAAGAGGAATCTCTGTTTGTTTTTGTTTTGCTGGCAGTGGGAAGGTGACAGTGAGCTGGGCAGTGCATCCCTCACAGGTACCATTACACTCGTGTGTGTTTTCCACTGCCGCCACCTGCAAGTGCACTGCTCTGCAGCGGGGGATGCGGCCACCCATGGGGACATGATGGCACCTCATGGGTGCCCTGGGCAGCCCTCGCAGGAGCTGGGGAAGCAGGAACCTGCCCAAGCCACAGCCCAGCAGGGACCCAGCTGGTGCAGGAGGGGCTGTGTTGCCACTTCCATCTCTGTCCCGGCTTGCTGCTGTCTGGAGGAAATCTTTCCAGTTGTGTTTTGCTGGATGTGAGCCCTTTCTCCCTCTCCAATTCCTTTATTCTATATCATGTCCCAGGTCACAACTGTGGTTTAAAAATTAATGCCAAATCACAGAATGGTGCAAAGAACTGGCATAAAATTTATGTATTGACTGGGAGACTTTCAATCTGCTTTTCCTTTTTTTTTCTTTTTTCCTTTATTCAAGCTTTTCTCATGCTTCATCTTAAATAATATTACTTCCCACATGCAGATGATACAATGAGGCTCACACTAGTTGCAGCTTTAGGAAGAATTCTAATTATATTTAAATACCCGAGGCTAACAAATATCTCTATTAGCATCGGCAAAGACTGCTTGTAGTTGATAGTTTGTTCCTGAGGTTATAAATAGACCTGTCAGAACTTTAATGTGTGCCAGGCAGATATTTGATCTTTAACATTGACTGAGCTTGCAAGCCTAGGAAAAGTGATTTATATCTAGGAAAGATTGCAGAGTTCACCATAATGATGTAGTCTTAAACAACAGGAGCTTTTAATGCATTCAATGGGTTAGATCCTGTCCTGTTTCCCGATGGATGCAGGAGAGCACAAGGGTTGAGGAGCAGTGCGGGAGCTGGGGTGCAAGGCCAGTGGTACAAGGGGAAACAGGTCCTGCTGCCTTTGGCTGCTGTCTGATGTGAGTACTGGCTCTAGCTGATGCATGTCCCCATTACCACACAGCTGTATGCTTGAAATAGTTGGTGGCTGCAGTTCTTGCTGGCTGGTGGCCGCACGCTCCAGGCACGTACATCCATCATGTCCTCACCTGCCACCCTTAAACTGAGATGTATACACCTTGCTGCTAGTGTACACAGCACAAGCCAGTAGATTATCTGTAGCTTCTCATGTTGCTCCAGGTTTTAGGTGCATATATGCATTATGTGATTCTTCAGGCACTCTCTAGTACAAAGCACAGGGTCTGTGGTGCACCCAGTGGTAGGGAGTGTGCCCTCCCCCAGCCCTGGGTCCCTCACGGTTTGCCTGGGGCTGGCAATGACTCTACTAAGCACAACTACCTTCTGCTGCCAGCTGTTCGAAGTGCCTTCTCATCATGGCAAGCACTTTATATCCAAGACAGAAGGGGAAAAATATTCTGCCAAGATGAAAGATTGAGACAGACAAAGCTTTGAGTCCTTTTTTCTCATTTTCCAAATCTGTGTCCTCAGCAGCCTCTGCTCATTCCTGTCGCTGTACTCCCAGTTTCACCACAGCCCAGGCAGGTGGGACTGGCCTGGATCTGATGAGTGCCTCCGAATGCCATGCAGACCTGTGATTGTTCCCTTTGCTACTGTTGAACTCAGAGAATCAGGCATGTATTTTATATTAAATCCTTACACAGTGGTTATGTACTGCCTGTTTTCTGTAGAATTTTCAAAACAAATACCCACTTTAGCAAGGTAAGTTCATACTTTGTGCTAAAAGGGAGAAACATTGTTCTATCCAGTGTTAGTCAAACCAGCAATATTCTCTTCTTCCTACTCAGTCATGTATCCAGCAAATGTTGAGAGAGGAGACCTAATGTATTTCTGGATGATCTCCTCCCCTGGCAGACAATGCTCTGAGTGTTTTGTGCCTGAGTTGTCTCTGTTGTCTGTTCAGCTCTTCTCCCCTTTCCCAGGGTGTTGTGCACTGGCAGGAAGAAGTGCCTGAATGTCTGAGATGCTCCAGAGCATCTATGTAAAAATGTATCTTCTCACACATGCCAACAAAAATATTTAGAATTAAAAATCTACCATAACTAGTGTTCTTTGGAAGATGCAGTATAATAATAATAATACGTTGGCAAATTTTCATAAGGTTGATGGCTTGCAGAGCTGTCAATTAATGACAGGGTTTCTTTGCTGGCACTACAGGGAGACAATTCATGAGGAAGAAATGTAACTGAAGTCAAAGCCTGACTGTCTTAGAAATTCACTCTGTCACAGTTACAGCAAAATACCGAGCCGGCCCTTGCTGCTGCATGGTGTGTTTGGAGATGCCTGCTGAAAGCATGTGGACATCTCCATCTTAGTTAACTCTGAGGCTGTCTGGAAGTCCTCCCAGGCTGGAATTGAGTTTTGATCAACTAAAGCATCATTTTCTGTCTCATATGTACCACATTCAACAGCAGGCTCCATGGGATTCCTTGAGTGGTGTATGAGGCAGCACGTGTGCTCAGCCCCTCTGGTAGAGGATTAGATACTCAAATAATGGATGTAATGTTCACCT
Organism: Brachypteracias leptosomus; assembly: GCA_013401335.1. Classification (NCBI taxonomy): domain Eukaryota; kingdom Metazoa; phylum Chordata; class Aves; order Coraciiformes; family Brachypteraciidae; genus Brachypteracias; species Brachypteracias leptosomus. Next base: position 324,533 of record VYZX01007730.1, on the reverse strand, counting down.
TCTACACCCTCCTGAAGCCATTTGGAGCATGTTGTAAATATAGGAGAGGTTAAAATATACTGGGGTTTGTTTATTTTAACTATAGAAACAAGCAGAAGTTTGCAGAAGGGTGGTTTCTTGAACAATCATTTCTTTGAGTAGAGATTTTGGTCTGACTGGTAAAGAAAGTTTAGTGAGTTCAATACTTTTGGCATTAGATTTCAAGTTTATACTTGGATAAGAAAATCAATAAAATAATTGACATTCTCAATAAAAGATACCCCTCATTCTAAATGATGCTACAGGGCCCAGGATTTGACCAGTGTTTTTGAACAACAAAGCAAAAATTTTACACTTTCTGGCACAAAAATGTGCCTATTATCAAAGTATTCAGCTATTACTTCAAAGCTACTACTTCTAATCATCTTGGGATGTGGGTTATTTTTAACGAACCTTCATAATTTCTATTTCTAGAGTCCCAGGAGTGGCTACCTTTTAAACTCTTATGTTTCTTTATTTTTAATTTGTCTGTAGACAACTGAAACATTCAAACAAAATGCTCTGGGTTTCCAGTTCGTTTCACCGTGGGGTTTCTCACCTGCTGTAGTCAAGTGACTGGTTGGCTGATGTTTGGATGGAAACTACAGGAGCACTGTTGCAGAGTTATTTTCTGGTGCTTTCTTAGGAGATGAACTCCCCATAGGCTGATTGTTCTGCATGAGGTTTTTGATGTTCAGTCTGGGTTCCCCCCAGCCTGTGCTGTATCCCTGCCTTGAGCAAGGGAGGATGCGGGTGGCACCGTCTGAGGGAAGCTTGGCAGCTCAGGGCCACTGCTTTTAGAAAATACTGTCTGCACCAAAGGTTCTAGTCCCCCGTGGTGATTTATTATCTCTCTTCCAACTTGCCAGCTTGTTTCAGCCCTTCATGTAGAGGAGCTGGGCTGCAAATCAAAGCTTTTTCTAGCAAAAACTCATTCACTTGTTTTGGATGCTTTGGCAGAATCACATAGATAGAAAGAGATGCTCCCAAATAGGTTATCTTAAGAAAATAAAATAGTGCAGTTGGTCTGTTGCTCATTTTATAGCAAATTATTCTATGACAGCTGTGACCGATGGCAACTCCAGCCCAGTGCAGTTCAGTGTTGCAAGCCAGCAACTTTGGGGGTCTCCAGCAAAAGCTCCTCTTTGTCTTTGGGGCTGGGGTTTGAAAGAGCCCCAGGTAACATCCCATGTCAGAGCTGACTAATTAATCTTTCTGTGCAAGGATTCCCTCTGGGGTTATCCACAGTCTCACTGTGTACAGGTGTTGCCATGGCAATGATAGAAGGCTACTCTGGCTGGCTGCCTTTCTCCTCTTCCTGTTTTTCTTAAGAAAAATAAAAGCTGAGACATAGTTTAGAGCAGATCCTGCTACCTGTGGAAACTCTGATCTTAGTTGAATGTCCTTTTGTCTGTCCCCAGCTACCTCTGCTCCCTAATGCACCCCCCCGATTTCAGACAGACTCCCTTGGCTGGGGCTGCCCAGCCGCAGCAGAGCTGTGGGGCTATGGCTGTGAAGCGTCAGCCTCAGAGAGCTGGGGTGGGGACTTTGATCCCTGGGAAGCTACAGACACCCCCTGTGAGCATGGACGAGTCCTTTGAGGTCTGCATGATCAAAAGGATTTAGGTCCAAAATGTTTTATACAGACAGACACTGGACGGGAGGTTGGGTTCTTTTTCCCCTTGAAAGGATTTGAGCATTTTCCATTGCTTTTTATCTCATTTGAACACCTCACCAGCTCTGGCACATCTTAAAATACAAGCAGGTGCCTATCTGACTTTTCAGATGCCTAAATACGTTTAAAAATTTGGCTCATAGTACATTCTGTTTGTTTTCTCTGTGAAATAGAGTAGGAGGGTTCAGGAAGGATAAGGTTCATTCCTAACAGTTGAGGAGTGGTATGAGGACTATTTTGGGAATAAAAAAGCATCATATGTATATGAAATTGCTGTGAAGTTTTTTACCCAAATAAGGTGTTGAGCAGTGACTATTAGAGACATCTTTCTGTTGCCTGCCATTACTGCCAGCACATTACTGATATGTGCTGTGACTCCTGGTTAGGGAAAAATAACTGGTGCTGAAGTGTACCTTTATACCTGTTCAGTTCAGCAGCAGCACAAAGATGATGACTGACCTATGGCATTAGGAGAGAAGTCAACCCATAAACATGCTCAGAATAAAATCATAGAGATTGGTATCATCTGAGCTCTGGTATAACTCCTTTGGTGGTATCAAAGGAGTTAATATTTGGAACAATACCTCTCAGTAGTTCCCTGAAGCTGTTCAGACACTCCTTCACTCTTTACCTCCTCAAGAGAGCAGAGTTTCTGTCCAGAAAGGAGCACTAATGCAAGCTATTTACCATTCTCCTTGCTGAACATCTTTCCTGCCACTTTTGCCCTGGTGAAAACAGAAGGCTTTGATGGAATTTTTTGAATTCTGGTGGCCATAAGGCTTTTATACAAAGCTCCCAAACTCATTCTCCAGAGCTGGTGCTTAATAAAACCAGCAAGGCAGGTTTTTCCTTGGGGCCGTGTTACCCTCCTGCCTCCCCGGGGCTTCCTTGTTTCAGAATGCATCCATCAAAACTCAGGGTATGCTCTTTTGCTCTTGGAACTATAAATAAGGCTGTTGACACCAGAAAACCTTTTCCAAGACTTCATTTTACAAAAACAAAAAACCTGTTAAGCAGGATCATTTATGACTTTGAAGTCCGCATGTTCTATGTGAACTTAAAGCTGCAGGATTTTGTTATCTCTTTGGGCTAAGCTTGGAATGATAAAAAGCTAGGTACTCCATAGCTTGAGGGGATGTATCTAGAACCTTTGAAATGTCTTTATCTACAGAAAGATAGCCCTTCCCTTCGCAGATCTTCAAACACTTCCTTAGCAACCGTAATTTCAGAGCCTACAGTGTTATCAAGGACTCTTTTGCCACCTTATGCACAGTAACACTTCTGCAGTTGTACAGTTCTGGACTTTTTCTTGAATAGACTCCATCTTTTTAATTTTTTCTATTAATATCTTCAAGCATCCTGGTATCACCAGGTGTGCAGGGAAGAAACACAGCTATGGCAGGCTGCTGGCCCTGCTCCTTTCCTCTTGTCCTCACATCACCTCTGCCCTGCGAGGGGAAGTTCAGAAGTGTTGATGTTCCAACACTGTCCCACATATCTCCCCAGCCTGGTAGGTGACACATCATTCCACCTGCAGGCTGAAGCTTTGAAAAGTCTCACCTGGAGAGCAGACTAAGCTCTATATGTCTCCGTGGTTGTGCCTTAGCACCAGGTGAGGGACAACTTTGTGCTCAGGGACTCTCAGAAAAACAACATGAAAGCATTTTCATCAGGAGTAAAGTCAATGTGCCAGTTACACTTCTGTGTTTAGGGCAAGTGGTCTTGAATGAGAAGCTGTACTGAGTACCCCAGTGTTCGTGTCCCCAGATTGGGCAGATCTCAGGAGGCCAGGCTGTACCAGGACACAGCAGAATTTATTTTTGGTTTTTTGTCACACAAATGAAGAAACAGGAGCAGATAGACTTGAGGTGAATTGCAGTAGAGTGTGAGCATGTAAGTGATGTTCCCGGTAGTCTGGAGCAAACTTAAGGAAATATTTGAAGGTATTTTCAAGAAGAACGTTTTTAATGCATAAAAAACAATGGCCACAAAACTGAATAGAGAAAGAAACATTTCAGGCATCCTATGCTGCTAATGTAACACAAAAATTTTGAACTCTCTTCATGTTAAAATATCCAAAGGTCAATGCCAATTTAAAAAAGAATGTGCTCAGTTCATGGAGGGGTTCTGAACAAAAAATCAGTACCAAAGACTTTGCAGATACTTCCCCTGTTCCAGATTGGTTCATAAACGTTACAGACAGTCTCCTGGAATGCCAGAACTCACCCTATTAGCAGTAACTGGTGAGGAGTTTTCATTGTGGAAAAGCTATAAAGCAGTGGGTTTAGCTGCTTCTCAAGTTGTGATTGCCAGGGCTTGGGCACAGAGCTGCACAGCCTGCTTGCTTTCTCCATGGTCAGATGAGATGTGTCCTGTGTCTGCTCTGGGGCTTGTTTGTCATTGCTGGTGAAGGTGATGTGATCTGGCCTCGGCTAGCAAAGTTGTTTCCTATAAATAATTGGGGTTTATGTTTTGGAAGTGAGCTATGGGTGAAACCCTGTCATACTCTGCTTCTTGTACTAAAGCCTCTATTCTGAAATGCATCTTTCCCTCATTGCTGCATCCAAGTGATGAAAATAAGGTTGAGTGGTAATGAAGCAATGTCATAACAGGTATGTCAACAAGGAGAATGGGGGCAGTCCTGAACATCCCTTGTTTTGTGTGCTGTCAATCAGTAAAACACCCTGGGAGTGATGGAGTGAGCTTGTAATCAGTGCAGAACAGACGTGTGAATCTAGTTTAATCCTATTTGACTTGTCATTTTAATGATTTGGGTTTGGGGTGAGCTGTTGCATAGGACTCCAGGAGATGCTGCCACCTTTAAATTCCTGTGGTTTCACATGTTGTGTAATTGCTGAACAAGCTGTAGTCTGCAGAATTGGCTTCCTGTGAATTCTTTAGTTATTTCTCCTGTGCCTTAGTTACTACTCATATCAAAATTCAAAAGCCACATCAGACTCTAGATAACGAGTTGAAAATGCCTTATCAGAAACAAATTTCCATCTAAAATCAAGATTTGCCTTCATTTAAATGTGCTTTGCATTCTGCATTTCTTTTAAGTCAAGTGATTTGGGGACAAGGAAGCCTTTCTTGCTGAATTGCTTGGTACTTAGATGCTCTTTGAACCACTAAGTAATAGATCATCTGAGCTGCACAGGCTGACAGCAGTAAGACAGCTCTGCTGTGCTTGACAGCAGTCATCAGCTGCCTCCTGTCTGTCTTGCTCTGCTGCCATTCTCATTATGAGGAAAGGTTTGGTTCTGTAGTTGACTTTTTGGATAAGCAAGAATGGTGTTTTCATCTTTCTGCTTTTGATGGTCTGGAAGGGCATCAGGAGAGGAGATCAACTGGAGAATGTATGGCTTCTCTCACAGTTCTGTGGTGAGAGAGCATCCAGAGCCAGTAAAGACTGTGCACTGGGTCAGCTGCGGCAGCCCTTGCTCTGTACTTTGGTTTATTCTCTGGTGGGAAAAAAAAGTCTCCATTTCTTTTCAGCCTCTTTAAGCATGAAAACCCCATGAGATGGATCTTATACAGGAGAATGAGACTGCAGGACAGAGAAAGGAAAGCTAGTCTCTGCTTTTGATCATGCTTCAGTGGCCAAAGCTGGGGAACTTGGCAAAGAGGAACAGAACTTGTGTAGTAAAGTGGGAGTTATTGGCCTTTGGGGGGGGGTATGTAGAGTTCTGCTTTAGTGCATTAATTCTGAGAATCCTAATTGATGAAATGCACCTTTTTTCCTTATTTTGAGGGCTAGTTGGGTCAAATTTTCAGTACCGAAGGAGTGTGCAGTTTGACTCAGTTTTACTGTAGTTTTTATTTTCTTTTGTTTGTAGTAATTTTGTTTACATCCCTTTCATACCTCATTTTATTAACCTGTCACTGAATGTTAGAATGGTGACATGTGCATAGATTACTCTCTCCAGGGACCCTCCTCATAGCCCGGTTGCCACCAGTGGCAGTGGGTGGAAGCTGGAGCACTCTGCCCGGCCCCGCTCACCCCAGTGCAGGGTTTGCCCACCGTGTGCACTTCCCAAGGCTGCCCGTGTGGTCACTGAGATGCCAGCAAACCTGGGAATCAACCTCTCAGAAAATGCAAAATACAAAGTGTTGTTGCAGTTCACTGCGCCCATCCCATTCCTGTCTCTTATAGTAAGTGTCCTCTAATTGTAGACCTTAGGGCTTTTTGATCTCGTGGCTTTAGATACCTCATACCTTTAGATATGAATTAGATGTGAATTACCCTTCTAGTTCAAGCTCATACTGCCTGTAGCATTGGGAGGTATTATCCATTCAGGCTTGCATTTGAATGTTAGGTACTAATTTCAGACAAGTGTCTATCACTTGAATATAAAGTGTGCAGCTGCAGCAGCCCCCAAATGATTATTACCTCTAAGTGGCAGCCATTTGGTGCTTTTCCCTTTTTTATCCCTGTAGTATTTGTATGAGTACCCACGGTATGATTCATTTCCCCTACCTCCAGCTGGCTGAAAGGTAGATGTTGAGATCAGCTTTTACTCTAGGGCCCAGTTAGAGTCGATGGGGAGTGATGTGCCTCTCCAAGGGATAATCTGTCCATCAAAGAGAAAATGGCATAAATTGCTTATTGCTCTTCACTCACTAGTTTTTTGACTCGATGTCTAAATTTTTTGGTGGGCAAAACAGGAAAAATGAATCCCAAACAAGAAAATTGATGTGATAGAGAATGTTTGTGTCACTCTGTGTTACTGGTAGTTAGTAAATACGGAAATGCGTCTCCCTGTCAGTGAGGTAACTGCTCTGCTTGTTACTAAATGTGACCATGGCTTTTACTTCCATCTTTTAAAACAGTATCTAACATTAGGCTTCGGGATCCTTCTTTTGTGGCCAGTACACAAGAGCTCTAGTTTAGAGCTCCTGAGAAACTAGTGATTCAAATGGGAACCATTTCTCTTTGTCATTGGAGATGTGAGGTAGGATGCCATGCTTAGGATCTCATTTAGCAACTGCAGCAGCTACTAATTGAAGTGCAGGGCCATGTGCTGGAGTGGCAGGCAGCTCTTACGTGTGTGTAGGAAAATTAGCTCTTTCTGGAGGCAGTTGAGTTTCAATTATTTGTTCAACCGGTGATTGCTTGCTGACTCATTCAGAATTTGGCATTATTCAGCTGGGCTCAGTGTTCAGGTTGTAACTCAAATCACAGGCTTCATTTTCAAAGCAAAATGAATTGCAAAGCAATGCGAAGGTGTGTAAGCTTTGAGAAGGTATGAGAAAAACCTCAGCAGAACTTGATCTGGGTATCTTTAAAAAAAATTTAAAACTCAGCTAAGCATACAATTTTATTAAAACATAGGGGTTTTTTCATTTTTATTGAACACTTTACTAATGGATTGATGTAGTTTCTGCTCAATACCATGCTTATTACTCAGTACTATGTCATTCTGCAGCTGTTGAAACCATTGGTTCTCCTGCGTGTGATTCCTTACTTAGCAACTTTACAAAAGTGGGAAGTGATTTCACAGTTAGATATGGAACATGAAGGTGCATCACAAGCATGCATTTGAACCAGAAACACCTTGGATGTGTGAAATGTTAAGCTCAGAGAAGGGATTTTTCTTGCAGTTTCTGTGCAAGTGCTCAAACTGATCCCAGTTCTCAAGACACAAAAAACCACATTTTCTTTGGTCTGAATTTTAAGAAGCATTTGGTTTTAGTGAAAAAGATGCAGTTGTCCCAAAGACCTTGGAACTCCTGATTTAGGGACATTCTCTAGAAGTGTGTTTTACCACTGATTAATGCCCCCCTGTGAGTACAAGGCAAGAAGATCCCATAGAAGTGCCGTGACCCATATACCCTGGCAATGAGCACTGTGGGCAGCTGAACAAACTGCAATGGGTTTAAAAATGATGACCAAAATAGTCCTATTTATTACTACAGTTGTCTGTCCCCTGATGCTTGCATGTGTCTCAGCACATTAAAAACCGTGGCGTGCACTGTGAGAAGGGAGCCCTGATATCTATATTTGTGTGTAAGTAAAGGCAATTTTCAGATCTTAGTTTCTACCTTAGTATTTAACTTTTTTTCTTTTAAGTGAGCTGCCTTGACTTGCACTGCACTTGTTATGATAAATCACTCCTGTTGACTCGTGTTGTGGCTTGCACTAGGGTGCTGTTAGGAAATAGTGATGCTACAGATCTGTGTTCTGAGCTGGCTTTGTAGGCAAGAAACAAGTGCTCCTGTGCACAAGCAGTAACTCTACAGCACATCCTCCTGCCCCTTGCTTTTGCTTTCAGCTCAGCTCTCCCATTTGTCTTCAGTGTCTGTAGCCTTATTATCTGGTGATGATGATCTTCACCTCTGCTGTAAGGCATGCTCTGGCTGTCTTTATCTGCTGCCTTGGCTGCAGTCACTTCTTTTGTGGACTCCAGATCTCAGGTTGTAGGATTTCTGCATGTGGAGGATGAGGCCGTTGCTTCTCTCAGGCTCAGGTTCACCACCTTTACTAGTCATTTAGTAGCTTGGAAACTAGCAGAATGGATGTGGCTACTGCCTGGTAAGGGACAAAGCTCTGCACCTCAGGAAACCATTGTTTTGGAAAACATGTTTTAAGCTTACAACTCATTTTTTGTAGTCTTAGATTTCTTGAGAACAGCCTGTATTATAGTAAGCTCTACATACCTGTGCATGAAATGAGATTTCAGATAGCAGGTTTTTTACTGAATGTTTTTATTTAGATGAAGATTTTCCTCCAGTTATTTTGTTCTGCTAGAGACACAGGGGTGTTTATTCATGTTGGTGTAATTCTAGTAGCATGAAGTCAACTGTGCTAATGACTAATTTGCCCTGTGAGGATTTGGACACACCTGTCAGGGAAATAAAATAAGAATTTTTCTGATACATACACAACACAAGAAAAGTAAAGATGTTGCAGGGAGATGATTTGCTGTATTGTATGCTTGCACTGTCATTAAAAAGAATCAACCAAAATCTTGCTCTTCTGAGCATTGTGTTTTTCTAGATCAATGATGGTTACATTATGCTTTCATACCATCTGTGAGAATAGGCCACAACTATTTTCCTACAAGCACTGGATTGATTTTTTTGGTTGTTTCTGCTTTTCAACTACATCATAACGTAGGTTTATCAGAGGGGAGGCCTTAAGGCAATAGACCTTCTTGTCTTGGCATGTACAGAGCCTGGGAGATACAGTTTTGTTCAGAGTGATAAATCATAAGCATAACGAATAAAAATGCAAGAATAGGATTCCTGTAGGTGCATGTCTTCATTCAGAGACGTCACCGAGATGATCTGAGCACCATCTTACCTGGGAGGAGAAAAGGGCAAGGGAGGTCCTAGTACCAGTGGGAACACATTGTAGGGGGGGCTGCTCACCTCATCCCATGTTTCTTAAGGGCTTTGGTTGGGCAAAGCTCAAGCCCAGTTCTTGTGCTTCTGGCATACAACAGCAGTGTCTGTGTGATCTTCTCCAGGAGATCCACAAAACACTGATAGATCTTGCTGGGTACACTTTGCAGGAGGAAGCTCCTGAGGGCTCCCGAGGTGCCTGAGTGCTTCTTGCTGAGCAAGCCTGCCGGCTTCTCCTGTTCTAGGGATGCCTTGTGTCCCCATAGCTGAGAGCCTGGGGGGAACCTGGGGCAGTGCAGCCCCTGGGTCAGTCTGACACACTGTCAGATGGAAATTACACAGACCTGTTTGTTTGCTCTTGTTGGTGAGAATGGGCAGCCAGCTCTGGGCTATGGGGGCACTCCCTGTGCTGGGCTGCTGCTTGGCTGCTGTTGAATCCACAGATTTCCTTGAGAGCAGAGTTAATACAGTGCTTAGATGAAGCACTTCCAGCATAACTGCAACCTCTGTCAACACATGCCTCTTCTAGATGTAGTATTGCCCACAAAGAGATAATTTTTCTATTTCTTCTTCCCACTTAAAACCTTGATTTTCGGTGCTTGCTGTCTGAAAGCACGTGGCACTGCAGCCCTTCTCTGGCAGTGTGGTGTGTTCAGAGATGGGGAGATAAAATGTCAGAGCTTCAAGACATTCACAGTCTACTGCTGGGCTTCCCAAACTTCACCAGGCTTTTTGGAATCGTTTCATCAACGTGCTGCTTTTTCCCCTGGGGATTATCTCAGCAGCATTACAAGCTCCATGCAACGCAGGTTCAGGGTTTTCAGGACACCAGCTTGACACCCATCCCTACACACAGGGCCAGCTTTTGGCAGTTGACCCCTAAAAGACTAGAATATTCTTAGAAAGCATTTTCATTAAAAAGCATCTGCAAAACTGAGAGGAACATGCCTGAAGCCTTGGCAGAAATTCTAGGCTGGAATCAACCTCCTGAGTGCCCTGGACCACGGGTCTGCTGGAGAAACTGAGGCCACCCAGGCTTTGGGGCAATTATAATGTTTGACATCTATATTGTGTGTTCTCTGTCGTCACTTCAGGGGGAGTGATGGAGTTTAAAAGCTGACGTTGGGGTTAGGGTCCAGGTTAGAGAGAAACTTCTAAAAGAGGGGAGGGTGGTCTCTCTTGCTGGCTTTCATTGTGCTACTCTCACTCCTGCCTCTTACAACTGCAAATGTGGTTGTTCAGAGACCACTGTCATCCTGATTAGCTGTAATTAGGAGTAGGAATGACTGTCCAGCTAATGGCTATTGCTCTTCAAATGTGCTGCATTTTTCTAAAGTCATTTTGGAATCCTGGGCATCAAAACAAATTTTTCAACCTTTTCAATTTATTAAAAATGAAAACCCAGCCTTGTCTGGGACAGCATAAAAACTTATCGCTCTTCAATTACAGCATATACACTTTGAAGTTAATCACATTTGAAAACGTTGCCTAGACACAAGTTATTATTTCCTGACCTACAGCAGAGTTTATGGCAATGTCACTGTGCCTGCTTCATGTGTGAATTAGATGTCCAGAGATCGTTACCCTGCTGCAAATGAGAGCAAATGAAGCAGCTTTAGAGAGAACAGTTTTAGCATGACTTAGTGCAACTTCTTTTCCATTTTCAGGTTTTATCAAGAGCTCCAGGCAAAGCTGTGTCTGTCTCGGGTCAGGCTTTCTGTCTGCCCTCCCTTCCTCTGCCTTCATTCAGGCTCCTCCAGTAGCTGCCAGCTTTGCCAGTATGAGTTCATTGCCACTTCTTTATGGCATAAAGCTTAGGTACAGGACTGGATTATATAGATCTCCATTGCAGACTTTAACCCAATTAACTGCTTTGTTTTATAAACTTACTGAAAGGTTCAGTGGTGGGATTCATCTACTCCAAGGTGCATCCTTCAATCTCATTTTCACTTTTGCAGCTGTATTGTGTAGCTGAGGTGTTGTCCAGCTCACCTTCTTTTGTCCTCCCACACCAACAAGCTTTTATTAATTCGGTGGCTGTCTTGCAGAAGCCAAGACTTATGCCATTTCTCTTGGTTAAGAATCACACTTTCCCAGTTATTTCCATGCACTGCTTCCAAAGATTATAAAGAGATTTTGCAGTAGCTGTTAATTCTTCTTAGCCCATCCTCCATGTTTTACAGAGTGGTTCTGGAGAGATGAATGTGCTTCAGTGTAGTGTTAATGCAACCTTTTACTGGGTTTGGTGCTGAAATATAGGCTATTGTCTCAGATAATGCTACCCAGTCCCAGCAGTTTTACTCCTGGCTAGGCAGGGGCTTGCTGTATGAACCCTAATTGCTTACGGTGGTTTTAAGATTAAAGTAAGTTCCATTAATCACTTTTTGCAAGTAGTTTCAAAGTTATAAGCCATTGATCAATAAAGGTGAGAGAAAAGACTGGGGCCTTCGGGGAACGGGTAATACATTCATTACTTTGAACAAATTCAATACAAGGAATGAATCAATGTCATAACTTGCCAGCAATGTATTACATATTGTCCTGCATAATCTAGTGCAGCCCAGACTGGTGTTTCTTCTGTGTGGTGTCTGAGAAGTGATTGTCCTTCCTCTGGTGAATTGTTGTTTGGTATTTTCTGTGGAAGAGAACATGAAACAATAATGAGAGGGCATGTGGCCACTTGCTCAAATCTGCAGCCTACCTGCCAGCATCTCTCCATGTACCTAAATCCTGTATTGATGGGATGTAATGCAGAACGGCAGCCCTGAGCCACTGATACCAAGAGCAAGGCGAGTGCATTGCACACCACAGGAAGGGTAGATTAAAAATTTAAAAAAAAAAAAAAAAAAAAAAGGGCAATTATTCAGGAAGGAAAAAGGCTGTACTGGGGGATGCCTACGAGGATGTACATCAACTGCTTACTGTGCAGTGTCTCAAATTCTTCTGAATACACATCTCAGTTATTCTGAGTTGTCTTTTCCCAGATTGTTTCTTCCATGCTGGTCTCTCCTCTGCAACACCCCCGTGATCTGCTCGTGAGGAGAGCTGAGCAACCCTCACAGGCAATTCCCAGGAGCTTCTCTGGCCCAGCCTGGCTGGGAGAAGGGAGTTGTACAGGTACCCGGTCCAACATCTGCCTCCTTCATCTCAGCAAGTCTGCCATCAGTGAGTGTGTGGCACTCATTTCTTAGGTGTGAATAATTTTGAGGTGATCATTTCTTGCTCTCTTGACTCCTTAAAACTAGTGTGTCCTTTCTTGGTAACCCTGGACAAGGTGGCACTTTGGTCTGTGCTGTCCCAATGCAAACAAACAGCAAAAATATCTCCAGTTAGTTTAGCAGTGGAAGGTCTCTTACCTTGGAAACTCATCCTGCAGGTTTTATGATTGTCTTTTTGGGGTGCCTTCTTTCTGAACTATACAGTACAGTAAAAAACCCAAACCAGAAAATTCCTGGATAGTTTTGAGTCTACTGTTGCTCTACAAGGTATCTTGATTAGCCTCAGCTTTGTAGTACTTTTTCCCCCCTATAAAGACAGGGAAGTCATTGAAAGTCTGCTGGGGAGAATACCTGTGGGAGGATTTTGAACAAACATTTTTCTCAGGAGTGGTCTAAGCCCTATATACTACTGAATGCCACCAAGTGAAAAGGAAAAAAAAAACCCAACCAACAAAAAAAATCCCAAGCCCCCCAAAATTGCTTTCACATCCAATGTGAAAAATGTGCAAAACTAGACACCTTGTATGAAGGTTCTCAACCTACCTTGTGTTTTTATTACTCTTTGGGTTCTTTTTCTTCAAGGGAATGTAATACATGTTAGCCACACTAATCCCTTTTCACCGTTTATCCCTCCGGATAAATTCAGATTTATAGTGATTGTTGATTAAAACAACTCAAAACCTAATCTATGTTAGGGAGAGATGTGGTTAACGTTTTGCTGGGTGGAGTAGTAGAATGGAGTAATAAAAAAAGGAAAAAAAAAAATCATCCCACAAACTCTTATTTATTGCTAGTGGTAAGCAGATTAATACATTCATTAGACTGAAAAGCCAGACAATGATAAAGTGAATGGAAAAAAAAAATTATTTAATGTGCATAATAAATACATAAATCAGACAGTGTTAGGCTCTATCAGCAAAGAGCTGAGTGCCTTCTGTGCTGACTTCTCATTATTGACTGATTTGCTTGAAGCCCAAATGCTAAAAAAAAATCCCCTCTAAGCACATATCAAAACACGTAAAAATAGTTGAGAACTTTGGAGCATTTTGCACAAACTGGGCTCTCTTTCACCGTTTGCAGACCATATGGTTCCTTTCTGCTTTGCTTTGCTTTTTCCTACTTCGCTGTTGTTACACAGGGTGGGATCCTCAGGGGGAAGTGGTGCAGTTAAGGCTTCCTCTCCTTGTGGTCTTATTTCCAAACTGGGCTGGGTGAGATGTTTGTACATCAGCTCAGGAACACCAAAGCTGCCATGTGAGGACCAGGAGCGACTGTAGGGCCACACCAGCAGGTCAGGCACCCACCTCAATTGCTGCCATTTCAGTGGCTTTGCTTTTAGAACTGGTCCAGCAGCACATCTGAGAGCTGGGTCCTGCTGCAAGGGTGAGAGCAGGTCAAAGTCCAGCCTTGTCCATCCCGCTGTGCCCAAGGTGGTGGCGAGAGCATCTCCCTGCGCTGCGAGAGGCAGCTGCACAGGGCCCAGGGCTCTGAAGAACTGTGGGAGGATGCCTGGGTGTGCCTGCAGTAATAAAGGACTTCTTGAGGCTTCACATGGCAGTTTAGTTCATAATTATATCTACTTACAAGTCTTCATAGCCTGTCATGTAGCTTTTTACACTCGTAGTCAGCTCCAATACCAGGAGTTGCGTGAGATTCAATATTAACATTTCTGCAGAAAAATTCTCTCTACTTCAAAATCTGTCATTAATCCAAATTATTCCAAATATTAAAAAGATTAAAAATCTTTTTGATCTAAAGATTTTAAAAAAATAAATCCAAAAAGATTGTATTCAAACAAGTCTTGAAACACAGCAGACAGTTGTCAAACATCTTTTAAAAAAAATTTTCCTTAAACTCTGGTAGTGTTTGTGCTTTGCAACATGGAGCCCATGATATCCAGCCAAGTTGAGAGCCCAGTGGTCACGTTGTTACGTGTCCCATAAGAGAGTTCAGCGTTTGCTTTGCATCAGACTGTAAGATCTTCCTGGACTAGTGATTAGACCCAGTGTTGGTTGTAGCAGCGCTGAAGCTTGTCAATAAAACACCAGATTTGGTGTTGGTGGTGGAAGCTGAGCTGTTCAGTGGGGTTAACAGCTGCCTGGGCACTCCTGGGGTCCTCCCTCCCTCCCAGCAACTCTTCCTTCAGCAGATCTGTGTTTTGCCACTCCACAATGTAACATTTATTTCTTAAAACGACATTTGAGTGGTTTCCAGCTCTGGCTGAAGGGATGAAATACTTTGTGCTATTTTTCAGTCTGAGTAATAGCAGCAAATCAGTGACCATAGCTAATAACAGCAAAAGGGATTAAGGGGACAATGAGCATCAAGTACAATTTGCAAGGGCATTTAGATGTCAATTAATTGTAGCTGAGATTCTGTTGGGGGTGTTCTTGCCTCGTGTAATCACTGAGATAAAGATAGGGTTAGTGCATGGTGGTGTGGTTTCACTGTGACATAAGCAATGGGTTATTTCTCTTGGGTTATACCCAAAAGCAGCAGAATAATGGATTTCCTACCCCTCATTCCAACCCTACACCAGGTCCGTTAGTAGTGAAAAGCATCACGTATTATCTGTCAGCACGAGTGCCCAAGTTGGCAGGGAATGCTTCTGAGGACAACTGATCCAGGAAAATGTCATCCCTTTGTCTCCCCAGCACAGGGCATGCTGTCCAAGATCTGTGATGTACAATATGCAGCTCTGCTGCAGAGAGAGCTTTGGACATATTCTTCTCATCCTCTTGAAGTATTTTCTCTGTGTTTTAGTTCTCAATAAAATAGCAACATTATTTAGCTGCCATTTGCTGTTCTCTGCTTCACAAGGTGCTGCTATCTTATTAGGTCAGGGAATTCAATAAGGAATAGAAAGATTAAATCAGATCAAATGAAAAGTATACTTTGTAGGAAGGAAGGTCTAACGGGGAGGAGATGTCAGAACACACAGGACAGTTTAATACTCAGAAAGGTGTGGGGTAAGGCACAAGTGTCTGATTTGGAACACTGTCAGTGTGTCTGTGGAGCAAACAGAGGTTATTGGGGTGTGTGCAGGCAGTGCTGTTAGTGTGACTCTAGCACTAGCAGAGGAATGGGAGGGGGGTGTCAGGGGGAGCCCCAGAAGGTTCTTGCAGCACACATTGGCACCTGGGGCCCTACTGTTGCTTTTATCCCTATCTGTGCTGCCAGACTAGAGCCACACAATGTCCACCTGCCCTTGCTGTGCAGCTGTACCCGCCGTGCCCTCCGGCCACCTTCTGCTTTTCTCCTCCTGAACTAGCGAGTCGGTTTTCCTGCACCCTGCCAGCCCAGCTGGTGAGAGATCTGGATTTGGTCTCAGGAGGTTGTAGCCAGTGAGACCTCTTCTAAACCAGCTGTTTCTGTGCCACCATGTCATCTCTGACCTGAGTCTTCTCTGTCCCTTGTTCTTCCCCAGTTATGTGACCTTTGTGACTTCAAGTGACTCTAGCAGAGAACATGTTTCCAGGGAAACAGCAATTCACTACTTTGTGTGAGTTTAACAACCCTTGGTCCGTTCATCTTCTCATTGTTTTTGTTAATAAAAAACAAAAGGCAAATTGCACACCAGATGAAGAGCAGTGGTTGGTCCTTTAGATCTATACTGCGATAGGGAACCAGAGAGGCTCCGTATCCCTCATTTGATGACAGGTAGCTGTTCCTGGAAGGACTTAGACCCCCAGGTATTCCTCGAGCTCTGCTGAGTATTTATCACCAATCTCTGCTGTCCTGCTATTTGGGTGGTTATTTTTATGTTGGTTGCTGCACTGCAGTTGGGGTTTCAGTATTCAGACCGGAGGCTGAGGAGACAAGAGGAGCAATCATTTCTGCTGGCACACATTCCCTGAGTGACCATGTTGAAGTGATGAATTTAAGCTTTTGACATGTTCTTCACGGTAATATTAATAGCAGAGATTACTGCAGATGACAGCAAATTAGATAAGGTCCCCCAATGCTTACTGCCTGCCACTGAATTAGTTTTGGCTTTAATATTTCACTTGATTGAAGAGAGCTTCTTAAATTTTGTACAGTGTCCCATATTTTTAACTTGTTTCAAGAAGCAGAAAGCCAGGCTAGGGCTACACACAGGACATTGACATTCACATCTGTGCCATGATTTCCTTGGGAACAACTGATTGAGTTGCACTGGCTGGGAGTTATCACCACAGCAAATCATGTGGAGGTCAGAGGCAAGGAGAAGTCACAACTTTTCTTTCAGCTTAGAGACCAAGGCCTGGTTTGTAAACATGGGGTTTACAGGGTTCAGCAAAAAAGGATGTTTATCAAATCCTTTTCCATGAAATTTTGGATGTGGGACTTTATGGTGGTGATGGTAGGGCTTGGGGGTTTTTAAGTTGATTTTCCCTTGCTTGGTTTGGTAGGGAGAGGCAAGGGACAGCTTTTTGTTTTCTGAAATTGGTTCTGTGCAAATTTTTATCAATACAAAAGCCAGAGTAGCAAGAAAGTTTCATCCTCAAAAGCTAAGTTGGCCAAAGACATATAACGAACACTTCAAAATGCTTAATGAGAAGGCAGAACCAAATAGGAAACCTGAGGAATTCTGTTGTATTGGGTCAGCTGACAGGTGACATTTGTGCTGTGTGGAATACAAGGAGCAGGCTGGCTGTGATCTGGGAAAACTGGTCTGTGTGGGTAGGAAGACACTCCCTTGGAGCTGCTATCTCTGGTTAAACCATCTCTCCTTGAAACTATAGGGTGCTTTGTGGAGCTGGTGTGAGGGTATTCCAAGTAGCTTTAAGAAGACAGGCAAGGCAGGGGTTAGCTGGGCACCTTACCCGAGCAAAGGAGCATGAATTTTCCATGTGGTTCACAGCCATGGCAGCAGTTTCCATGCTTGTGTGACTATTTGGCTTCATAAATATTTTCAAATAGAAACTATTTGTTCCATGATCTGTGTGTTGTGTCATGCTGTAGGTACACACCTGAGCTCCAGGTGTCAGCGTAGCTGAGTTAGTCCATTTGTAGGACCCAAGAGTGATAGCAGTGCTGCATTGCTAGAACATCTCAGCTGTTCTTTCTTGACTGTTGTTGATCAGACCCAGGTTGGTGTGACTCCTCATCCCAGTTATAGAGGACCATTAATTTGATGAAAATTTCATTTTAAAACTTGTTCTCACAACAGGACCAGGGATAATGGACTGACAAAAGCGTAGCTCTGCTGCACACAGTTTATTGGGAAGCAGAGTCCTTGCAGCAGGAAGGGGGTGAGCACAGTGGCACAGGGTCCTTCAGGACTGCTTGGTTTTTGTTGAGACGTTGACTGAAGGAAAAAGTTTATAGTGAAGGTCTCTCTCCTCTGCTTTTGCTTTAGTTGTTTGTTTGGGGGTTTTGGGGTTTTTTTGCTGATGCTCTGCTTTTGAGAAAGGATTTAAATACTTGATCACTGTTTGATTGTGGAGAAGCCAGCATTATTCTACCAGGAAAAGACAGCACGATCCAGGACCAAAACCAAGACCATCACTTTGTGCATAGTTTATACATCATTTCTATGGGCCTGGCCCTCACACACTGTCCATTCTCTTTATTTGAGACACAGATTGCACAGAAGGGCTCAGGTAAAGTCATCTATTGGCTTTCCTTATGTTTTCCTGTTGAAAATCTGCTCCCATTCAAGTATGAAAAAAACCCAGTAGAAGTACAACTATTGCTAAGAAACCCTCCTTGGATTTATTATTGGGTTTTGGAGAGGTTTTATGATTGCCATCAGTCAATGCCTGGTTGTTACAAGTTGCTGTGGCTCAGCAGAGCTCCAGTAGCATCCAAGAAGCAATGATCAGGAGTCCCTGGCACCCGGGCTCTGCCATGGCACATGAAACAGCTGCTGTCTCTGATGGCAAAGGCAGGAACAGGATGAGTTCTGCAAGTGTTGCATGGTTCTTATTGCACTGATAATGTAGTGAAACTGATAGGGTTGGAAGCAGAGATATCAACCCTTTTGTTTTGCTGAAACTTAACAAGAATCTAATTGAGATTTCAGTGTGTTAAGAGCAGGGAAGTTTATATTCATGACCTAAATTATTCTTTTGGGTTTTTTTTTTTTGTTAATTGATGAATGATTTATTTGCACATACGTTTTTCCCTGTGTGCTTATTTCCATAAATACACCAAAAATTACAAAGGCTTTTCTGGATTTATAGGGAACTGGTGTATCTCTCTCTGCTACTAAATACTACATTTTCTTGACAGCTGACATGACTCTCTTAGCTGAAAGGGTGTTTTGCTTCTCTCTAAAGTCCTGGCTGGCATCAGCTGTGGACAGCAAGTGTCTCCTTACAGAGGTCAAAGCAGAATGGTAGGATAAAGTCTTAGTTTAATGCAATCAACCATGATAACACCCATATAAATATTACTATCCATTACACACTCCACAGGTTGGTCCCACATTGACTTATTATTCCTTGGTTTTATTAAACTACAGCAAAAATGTATATACAAAGCCTTCAAGTACTTTCTTCTGCCTTCCTGAAATACCAGTTTTTATGTGAAAAAAGAAGGTAAGTGTAGCATCTAAAGGCTTCTAACATATGCTTTGGTGCCTTTGGGCCTGTTTGATCCTCACTGTAGTTGGCTGCAATTCGGCGGCTGGTGGGTACATTTGACTGCTTACCTTGAGCCTTTCTCTGTCTCACACAGTCTTTGGCTGTCCCTGGGAAGGGCAGCACAATGTCCTGGCACTGGCTCGGCTCTGGTGCTGCCATTCGGGGTGAAGGTGCTAGGGGAAAAGGGCTGGTAAAATCTATTTCTTCCTAGGAACAAACACCAAGGGGAAAAATTATAACTCTTTTTGCATTTTGAAATGGTGACACTGAGGATTGAACAAAGGTGGGAAGTAGCTCCGAAGTCCTGTAGACAGTCTGTGTGCAAATAGATGAACTAGAGAAAACTGCAACCAAAGGTGAAGAGTTGGAGTGAGAGCTGCTTGTTGAAGGGTCTCATTTTCAGAGCCAGGTAGGAGAGACGAGCGCTCAGCAGCATGCAGTATTGGGTGCAACTCTTTGGGCAGCCCATGGTTATGATTGCTTATATATAACTGCAAGGTTTGGGTCAGCCACGTGCAGACAAATGTCTTGTGGAATAAGCAAGTGGAAAACAAGCTGCTGTCTTGCAGGTTTATCTCCTTGGAGAGGCCAGAACAGATCTGACACTACTAACAGCTCTGTGAAAACACCACAGGAAAATAGAACTTGACGTTTATGATGTTTCTTAAAGGTATCTATAACTAAGGAACAAGAAACAGCAGCTAAGTCCTTCTTATGTTGATTTTAGGTGGAATGATAGTGCCACCTCCTTGGTGGCACCATGAGAGGGACAGGGTGGTCTGGTATGCCTGCCTTGCTCCCTGTACCAGGTGTTAGCTGCACACTGCTGAGGTTGTTGCTGTCCATGCTGCTGACCCACTAAGGTGACAGTAATGGCAGCCCTGTAGTGATGGAAGTTTTGGATTGGCTGTCAGAGGATGTCTCCCAGAGTCCCTCCTCTTGAAACAATAACTCCAGGAGCTCATATCAAATAAAGTCAGTGGCTGTGTGGCTTCTGCAAACCCACCCTAAACTCTTGCACTGCCGACCAAGCCTGTGGGGGGTGGCAGTCCAGAGAGACTCTCAATGGGTTTTTACTTGAGTATTGTTAAGCATGGTACAAATTTAAGTCGTGTATCATTTATGAGTGTGATCTCTTCTGCAAAGCTTTCTGGTGTTTAGCTTCTAGCATCTGTGAAGGGGCTGTATCTGAGGAGCTGAGGTGGTCTCTATTGAATGCTTTCAATAGCACATTTTTGGTTGCAAGCCAGCCTGTCTCGGTACCACTTAGGAGAAATTGTGCAAAAATCTGGGTTAGAAGAAATGCACATAAATGCTATTATAATATATTTTCCCTTGACGTTTTCTTTTATTTTTTATTGGGTATTTTATTTGTCCTGGCTTAGGCTATGTTTGCTACTTGATGTAGTTACAGAACACATGTGACTGTGATTTTAGAAAGCCTTTTCCTCATGGTATTTTAATGCTTTTTCAGAATCATTTCAATTCATAAATTTACACTGGGATCTATAGGTTTAAGTCTTATCGATTTCAGTGGCAGATGCATGATTGCACCTGTGAACTGAATCAGAAATAAGGGGCTCAAGCTATTGGTAGAGGGGAGATGTCCTCATTTCCCTGACAGCTTGATTTGTTTCTGCAACTCATTCTTCCAGATGAATGAAAGAAGATCCCGCTTATTACATGACTAAACATCCTATTCCAGATAAGACATCACAGCTATGGCTTAAGCCCTGGGAATTTGTTATTGTGGCAAAAGGAGCCCCTTTGCTGCACTCCATAAAGCACTTGCTGTGGAGGTTTCTCTGGAGTAGCAGAGAGGAAAGGGAATTCTCAGCCTCATTTGTTTCCCTGTCTCCAGGTGCATGAAAAGTTTCATTTCCAAACGAGGGGACAATATGGCTTGTGTGTAGAGAATTCCACCTCTGGGCTGAGAGCTGCGTTTCCCAATCAGAGGACAAGTGTTAATCTCACTCCATCTATCTCAGAGCCTTAACAGTACCAGTAACACATTCAGCACCATGAACGTGCCTCCTTTGAAGCCCCCAGATCAGTATGCCTGGGCTGTATGCCCTCTTCATTCAAAAGCAGGTTTTATTGTAGTGGGTGATTTGCCTTCAAAACACAGGGAGTTTCTGTAGCACTGCTATTTGTTCAAATCCTCACTGTAGTGTAACCAGATCGGTTGCATGGCTTTTAAATAATTCATGACTTTTCACTGTCTTCTTCACCAGAAAACAAGATTTTCATATAACAATTCTCATAGGTGATCTGTCTTAATTGTGATAGCTATCCCTTATCATCAGTGGCTGTGGTGTTGGAGCCTTAAAATCCTTTACTTCTGGTTTCTCTCTGGGACTTTGGGATTCAGTAATAGTGCCAGGAATGCCTGTGGACAGGAGTCCCCTAGGACTGTGCTCATGCCTTGCTTTGGAAGGCAAAGTGGGTCTGGTTCCCTGCATCCCCACTCAGCTGGACACCGAGGGTGATGTTCTTGGGTGATGCTCTGGGTGCACCCCTAGTATTGCAAACAACGGCTCGCACCAAATTCATTAGTAAAATCCCTGCAGTCAAAATATTTAGGAATCTATTCTGAGGTACCAGGCAGAGGGATGCACTCCAAGCCTGTCAGGTAAATAGATAATAACAATTCAGTTGTGACAGAGGGTCCACAAGGACGTTTTGGTGACATGGAGGGTGCAGTAACAGGATTGGCTCCTTGTGAGACTGAGATGGAGGTGAAAGATGGACCAGAGGAGGGAAAGATGAGGATACTACAGTGCCAGAGCTTAACAAATGTTAATTTGCTTTACATGAGATACTCATAGTCCCTGCCATGTTGTGTGAGGGGTGAGATACATTTACAGATTAGATTAACATTACCACTTAAAACTGCCTGTCCAGACTGAGAAGGGAAAACAAAGTCCCAGAGCTGACCACACCAAACTCATATGTGTGGTCAGTAGAGGCAGCTGAGAAGGGAAACCCGAAGTTGGAGTAAACTGTCAAGCTGAATTTGGATTTTGTGTTTAATTTGCACTCACTCATTCCTTCTCTTAATAGAATCACTAAAACAACCTTTACCTGAAATATTAAGCCCTAAAGATTTGCTGCCACAGTAAATATTACACTTGAATTGATTAGGTGCACTTCAGAAATCAAGCCACATTCTTAATAGAGGAGCAGTGCATATTTTCAATGTTTATCATACTGTATTAGGTGTTTAATTAAAAAGAGGTTCCCAGAGGATTAGCCAGCTTCATGTTGATGGCAGACGCAGATCTGTAAGTGATTTTTGGCAGGTAATTATAATGTGGAACTGGATTGCTTGAGCTGAATATTTTATGATAGCAGCTCTAGTTGGAATGAAAAGAAATGTAATCACTCTTTTGGCTAGGGGGAAAAAAAAAATCAAACAAGTACACACACCTGTTTGCTTCTGCAGGCTTGCTGGCTTGGTAAATTAGGAAGGAATTAATGTCGATATTATCCAGCTTACTGGGCTGAGCTCCACAGCAGGGAGCAGTGGAGCCAGCTGATGGCTCTCACTGCTCACACTTCTGCAAACACCTGCTCTCGTGTGCTCTTTGGGGAGCTGGGGGGATTTGATTTCCATCGTCTGCTCTTATGTTAGATTAAGTTGGATCAGCAGGACAGGATGTAGCCCTGCGTGTGAGAGGTAGAGCTCGGCTGGAAAAGAAAAACATCTTCCCCTCCTTAAGCAATGTGCTGCTTGTCTAGAATCTTCTTGACATCAAAAGAGATGTACCCAACGTGGCCACCATCCACTGATCCCTTTGATATCCCCATTGCCGTGCAAACTTGGCCCTTGTCAGTGTTTGTTGATCTTAATGTCACATGTGGTGGCAGGTAGATGGTGTGAGAGGGGGCAAACATCAATTTGGAGAGCGGAGAAAGGTGGTTTCCAAGACAGCCTCAGCCCAGACCCTTCACCACCAAGCTGCTCCTGCACGAGGACTTACATGGCAGATCTTTTGGACAGGTTGGGACATGGTGCATGGTACATCCATTTGCTGCTGCTCATGTTGCTCAAAAAGCTGCAAATGAATAGGTCTCCTTGGATCAGATCATGAATCCTCTAAGCCCAGCAGCAATCCTCTGCTGGTGGCTGACACCTGAGGGCTCACGGGAAAGCAGAAGAATCTGCTCCAGCTGTGCTGCTGGGAGTCTTCTGCATGTTATTGGCCTGCAAAACAAAGTATTAGGTCTTATGACTCTCCCAGGAGTAAACTTGTGTGAGGCATTTGTGCACGTGGCATTTCCTTAATACAGCTCTAATTGCTCAGTGACTCCATGGAAATGAGGGTGCTTAAGAGAAAGATGGGAGAACTCAATACAGGTATTGACAGGTTTGTTAGCATTAGGATCTGAATATATTTATTTTATTGCCTTTCTTTGGTATTGACAGCATTAGCTGTCCCTGCTCTCAGCAGGCCTGTGCATGATGGGATGTGTTTCTGCTGTGCCTGGTGTGTGCAGTGGTAGGGGCCACTAAATCCTGGACACAGTTGCTGAAGCTGCCCATGAGCACTGGCAGGAGAGCTTAGAGAAGCCCTGAAACATTGGGCTCAGCATTTTATAGGCATTAGGCTGAATGAGCTGATATAAGGAGAAGGAGAAAGCAGATGGGAGCAAGCATTTATGAAGCAGCTGCCTGTTAACCAATAATTTGGTACATTTCCTTCAGTTCTTTTCATTAAGCCACAATATGTGGATGCCTCATTTTCTGTGAGATGCATTGAATGTTCAAAAGCCTCGGCTATAATTACACCAATGCTGAAAGAGCAGAGACATGTAATGTGTCAGGAATAGTTCTCTCTCTCTGTGTTTCAGAGTACAACAGCCCGATACAGCACCTTCCTTCTACACCCATCTCTTCTTTCTGAATTCTTTTCAACAGTTAACAGGTCAATGAGATGAACTGATGATTTGCAGTGCATGTTGTTTAAGTCTGAGAATTCCCTACAGAGGGTTTAGTTTCGGGCCTCAGACCTGTTGGTGACAGCTCAGTGTGGTAATCCAGGATTTATTAATGTATAGAACAAAACATGTTTGGTTATTTGTGATCTCTATTCTGGGAGAGGATTTGAGCTTTCATTCAGATAATAGCCTGATATGGTCACATTTTTGCACTAACCTGAGACTTGCAGTTAAAACTATAGGACTGAATTTTTCTAAGAATTCAAAATAATAACACTTGCTTTTTTGACTTTGCTGCACAGTTTGTTTTTGATGTTATTGTGCTAATGATATTATGTTAATGACTCAAACTTTCCCTGTTTGCCCACCCCAAGTTCCTCACCTAAACTCAAGTCTGCTGTGCCAGGGGTCTGTGCTGTGGGATTAGCAGGGAGAGACCATGTCCCTGGAGTGGAACAGTGAGGCTGGCTTGGCTGTGCTCTCCCAGCCCAGCAGCAGGGCAGGAAGTGCTGGGAAGCTCCAGTTCTCATTCCCGGTCCTCTAAATCCCCCTCTAGGGTATTTGCTTGCACTGGTCCCAGGCAGCAGAAGGGAACATTCCCAGTGTTTGTGGTTAATATAAGCAGTCCCCTTAGTGTACAGACAGATCAGGTGCTAAATAAGAAGAGGTGCTTTGAGTATGTTGTTAAATGGGCAAGAAATTAAAGTGGATTCCAAGCAGAAAGGGGTTTTGTGTGACAAGGTGCAGTACACCACCTTTCAATAGGCAGCAGTGGTAAGCAAGCCCCTCTGCTGAAGTTTGAAGTATCCATGGTGTGAATTAAGGCCCTGGTTACGAAATCTGCCTGCAGGAAGCTCTTGTGGTTTTCAAATTGAAGTGAGAAGAGACCCAAATCTTTCCTCACAGCGTAGGTGCTGCCTGATGCAGTGAGCTGGCAGGCACCTGGGCTGTTCCAACGCAGGGCACTGATTGGAAAGGAAATTGACTGAGAGGAAAACTTGAGTTTTTGTAACCTGTGCCCACTTGCTCTTTCAGCAAAATTTCCAGAGTGTTTCATTCTTTCTGTGGTTTTTTGATTTTGGAGCCAAAGGGAGAAATAGTCAATTGCTGGCAACTATCAGGGCTTTGTTAGAGTGACAACAGTCCCATGGAGCTGTGACAAGTTCTACTAATTAAGCAGTACATGGAGAACTCTTTAACCTTCTAGCATGGTGAACTGAAGAGATTTATTTCAATTATTGCTGAACACTTTAAAGATATTAATGTCAGGAAATAGTAACTTGCTTGTGAGCTTCAAACAGGGCTATGTGGCAGCACAGGGGTGTGCAGAATGTCAGTTTATCCATGTCCATCTCACCAGACTGGCTGCTTCACCTTCTACTGCCAAGCTCCTGACTTGCCTTGTTGATGACTCAGACCTTCTTCTTAAGGTCATTAATCTTATACATTCTAGAGATCGTTAGGGAGCCTGAGACAATCTGAGGGTGCAGTAGCATTTTGTGGCAGTAAGTCCTACGTTTGTGTTGCACCCAGAGAAACTAGGCTGGTTCCAGCTCAGGAGAAAGCTCTGCTCTCCAGTGCACAGCACAGGAGAGTGGCTTTTACCACTCGGGTTGTCTTCACTCCCCAAACACACGTCGTTCCAGCTCCTCTGTCAGTGTTAGCAGCCCACCCAACTCTGCTGTCTCCTGGTGCCTGGTACCCCTCTGCGCTGGAAGCCAGGACTTACAGCCTCCTCAGAGGCAGCTTCTCTGAACTAAGAACAGTGCGAGGTTTGCATGGGTGAGAGGTTCTGGCTCCTGAGGAACACAATTACCATTGATCAGGCTGAAATGGAGATGTGTGCTTTGAGTGGAGCTTTTCATGCCAGTGTTGTTATCTGCCAAATTCATTAACTCTGCAGTGCAGCTCAGGGGGCTTTAAGAAGTTAAATGGAATTGACTGAAAACCCAAACCTAAGTACAGATGAGTGTTATTTACCTCCAGCACTCCCTGTAATTCTTAGTCTGGAGCTAAAGCAGCAGCAGTAATTTTTCCCACCTCCTCTGGATAATGGTCCTTCTACATTAAAACTTAGCTTGGTTGTGTGTCTGCGTTTCCCTGAAGAAAGGCAGGATCCACCTGCAGAAGGGCTGGGGCCAGTGCAGAGGAGGAGCCGGTGGCAAGGCAGGGACGGGTGCTTGGAGAGGTGAGGTTGCTGTTTGTCTGACAGCCACACCAGCCTGCACCAAGCTAAGAAGCTGCTCATGCTGGGACTGCAGGGGGTGCTATGAACAGAGCTTTGCTTTTGGCCACAACATTTGCACCACGTGTTCCTCACGGTCTCTAATGGCTTCTGATGATGGGGCTCTTCTTTCTGTGGAGGTACTCATAGGAAGTTTCTCCTCTGGATACTACTCATACATTGCCTGTTTTCATGGCACCTGTAGGAGTTTAACTGTCCTGGAGGCTGCTCCTCTTCTTTCCTCACCTGCAAACCAGGTTGGTTGGACTGAGGTGGAACGTGCAGAAGTTGTTATGGAAGGGTGACATGCAGAGAGAGCTATCTCCTCCTGGAAGACTCAGTTCTAGTGGAAATCAGGCCCCTTTTTCTTTCTGATTGTTTGCAAAGTTTAAAGACTGAAAAGCTGGATATTTTCAAAGTAAGAAGATGCAGCCAAAGAACAGGGACTGAGTCTCAACAGACCAATTTTCCCCAATCTGTCTGTCATTCTGCAGGGAAATTAACAGCTGAACAGCACTATCTGGAACTGGTTGGACTGGTGGGTGATGGAGGAATCCTATACAAAAATAGTGCAAAAATCAATTCCTTCCCTTTTTTTACTAATGTCATCCACACATTTAATGGAGCTTAGGCAGAGTGTAGAGTCATGTCTACTGTTGGCAGCCTGCTCTGTCCCAGTGCATTTAACTATGTCTCAGCCAGTGTCCCGGTGCCTACACAGTGAGGAGCTTTTCTGTTCCCTTCTGCATCCTGTGCTTCGCTCTCACATTACTAGAAAATTACTGATTGTGCAGAATCTGGAACAACAGGTACATAACTGGATTAACAGAGACAGCATATTGGGCAATCAATATTTTTTTTCTTCCTATTTCTGGAGACAGAAATAAGCAAAATTCAACTAGAGACAAGATACTGTAGCTACAAAACCGGTGTTGGACTTACCAAGAATCCTTAAATGTTTTCTGCTCTGATTACAAGTATCATATAATTATTTCCCAACAACCACATCAGGTATCTCCACTGTATGCATTGGATGGGGTATTTATAATTTGTTTCAGCCACCATTTTTTGCAAGGTTAGAAGGAAAAAAATTAATAAGTAACATTTGAGGAGAGTATAAAGTTTAAAATACTTATGGTTAAAATTTTAATAGCTCTAAATTCTGCTGACAGGACTCAGGCATTGTTGGCTTCAGCAGAAGCTAAGTGCTCATGAATCTGAAGCTTGAGTGCCTATAGTGCTAGAGTTCCTTTTTAACCATTAATTAAAATGTTCTGTTAAAATACTGAAATGATAATAGATACTCTGCAGTTGGAATAATTAATTACCACATTGGTCTAACTGAAATTGTGGCTTCATGAGATTAAAAAAGTTTTATTACCAGCCTGATGTTATGCCTCTACATCACAGCCTTATTGCTTGGATACAGAAGGTTGTTATCAACTCCAGTTATATGTAAGCTTGTTACATGCCTGAAATATTAGTGCCTGCTGGTGCATTTCTATAATCAAAGTTATATAATTTTTAGAAACTGAGAAGTACACAGTCAATACTGGGACTGGTTTGTTGTTTTGGTTTGTTTTTTTAATATATTCACTAATGTTAAGTGAGCTATGTTTCTTTTCACTTTGTAATTTTTTAGATCTTTTTTACTCTATGGAGCTATGTTAGTCCTGAATTAAGTAGTCTCGAATAGATAAAGGAAAAAGGTTGGTTCTCCTTTCTTAAAAGAGCTGGGCTTCTTTTTCATGCTTTGAACAGGGCTTTCCAATGCCAAAGACATTCATACTAAAAGACAATAAATTTCCAATAGCTAGTGGTGATTTAGCACCAGAGCCATCTATAGCAAGAGAATTATAAATGTAGTAGCCAACAATGAAGCATCTCTGTAGTGTCATTTTATTGTTGCAGATTAAAATGGAGAAAGGTGTATTCCATATGTAAGGCATAAACATAGCCTTGCTAGAAGGCAATTTGGGGAAAATTGAGTCTCAAACTGCCATTTAAGAGAAAATCTCTTCCTGTGAAAAGTAGTAACAGTGCTAATAAGCATTAAGAAAATTAGCATGATGAAAATCAAGCTGACCAAGGGAAAAAGAAACTGCTATTAACAGGAGCATCCCTGAGTTTTACTGAATGTATTTATCAGGTCTGGCAAATGCCCACTTCCGACCTGGTTTAGCTGGTCAGGAGGGTGGTTGGAGGAGGGATGCTGTAAACTCCCACCCCAACCAGCTCCACGCTTGGTTCACAGGAGCCATGCACAGGTCCCAGGTCTTGCAGGCAGCATCAGGAGAAGGGGGATGTGTCTTCTCCTTTTAAGTACTTTTCTCCACTGAAATTTTAGAGAGAGGAGCATGAATTATTGCACAAAACATAGCAAGGCCTCCTGCAGGCAGGGAAATCGTTAGCTCCCACTGTGTTAGCTATTTCTGTGCTACGCTGAGCACAGATTTGAAATGTAATGTGGTGATTTTAATAGAAAGCCAGCTAAGAGCAAGAAGGTAGCAGTCACAGTATCAAGGGCTTATGTGCCACATTGGCCCTAATCTGTACAAAAATGAATATCCAGTAGCTTGGTTGACATACAGGTCCTGCTCCTCTTACTCCAGCTGCTGTAGCTGTTAGGACTGAGTGCAATGTTGTTCTGCAGAGCCCATTTTTCCTCTAAACCTTGAATATATGAAGCAGAAAATGCACCCCCAGGCAGATATTCTGCAGTTCATGCAGAAGGCACCTCTACTTCTTCCTCCCTTCTGATTTCTGCAGGGGAAAATGCCTGTCCTCTGCCAGCTCCTCATGGGAGCCACCCCAGGCCAAGGTGGCAGAAGGCTGAGTGCATCTCCTGTCCTTTCACCTTCCATGTATGAATGGTGCTTCCTTGGGCCTGATAACTAGGGGTGGAAGGAGACAGGACCAATTTTTTCTGCTGCAGGCCAGGGCACCAGCTGGGTTTAAGGCAAGTCTGCAAGAATGCTACAAGTGTTTGTAGATGAATTCACAGCAGAGACCTAAATGACCACATATGGATTTTCATATAGGATATTTTCATAAGAAAACCATAACATAGAAAACTATTGATGCGTATCCATGGTACACGTAAATCTTCTGGGTATTTCTGCTCCATAATATCAGCTGTAATCATTAAAATTACAGCTTAATTATCCGCTTGGGCATAGGCACAAAATAATAATCCTGCCTTACTTGTCAAGATGGACACAATGGCTGATGGCAGCCACGTGATTCACTCTGCCCCAGCCATGAATTTCAGTAACTCTGCCAATGTGACAACTGCCAAGTCCTGCTATGACACAAACTCCATGGTAAATTTGCTAAACTTATTGGTTTATGCTGCTACTCAGCTAAGTTATAATGCAAGGATATTTTAATGAATCCCAGAAGCTAAATAATCTCTACCATAAAGGCTATTTCATAACTTTTCAATCCTATGCAATATAGAGAAATTAGTCCTTTAGTTCTTGAAAGGAGCAGAGAATCACCAAGTTCACAACCCCAGTGATGTCTGGCTCAGTGCTCATTGTGATATGACCGTTTATCAGTGACAACATGGGAGGCTGTTTGCAGATTCAGCACCTCTGCCATTTCTGAGACAAGTATCACATGATGCTGGGAAAACTGTCAAGTGCTTGGTACCAAGTCATTACTTCTGTCTTTTTATAATTCTTAATATCAGTTCAGTCCTTTTCCAAACAAGTCTAACTCCTTCAGTCACTATGCAATCTTCACATAGACCCTCTCCCAATAAGACATCCATATACAGCTCTTGTTAATTTGAAAGGAGTTGCATTTGCATAGCAGTGAAGATTAGGTGTCTTAATTATATTCTATGTTTTCTTTTTTTTTTTTTTGTGCTCTTAGGGATGGGCAGGAAAAAAACAGTTTGCTTTTTCTGATAACAGCCCAATCTTTGATATTTGTTAGTATATTTTTAATGAAAGACTGTAGATGTGGTTGAGACCACAAGTGTCAGAATGGGGGAAGAAGGAAAGGTGCTTGGTGTCACACCCCTTCAGGAACAAGGGTCTGGGCTGGCTCTGGCCCTTGCCATGTTTCCATATTCTCTACCACTTCAGCTGTCAAGCCAAAGAGGCACAGGTGAAGAAGCAGGATATTTCTTAGGTGCTAAGCACCTTGGCAAAAGGTATTGGAGGGTGATTAGAGGAGTGCAGACTTGCTGATGGTTGTCCCTCAGTGACGTCCCCTGATGCTGGTAGCCTTTCTCCAGAGGGAGACTGCAGAGCTCAGTGCTGCACGGCCCATCCTTCCCCATCTCCCTCACCAGTGCCTGTATTTTGGACACCTGCTGTAGCCAGGGGAAAGAGCTTGAGTTGTAGGTGAGCTCAAGAAATGTGGGGATTCTTTTGGGCCAGTAGTTATGGAAATGCAACTCTGACTAGTGAAAATGAGAATTTGATACACTACATACGCTGCCAGAAATAACTGTCAATGTTAACAAAAGCTAACAAATATTAGCAAATACCATATGTATGACTGTCATTGTCATGCACCCTCTAACAGCCATGGCAGGCTTTCCAGAAATGGATTTGGAAATACTTATGCTTATTTTTGCAGCTTTTCATATAGTTTTGAAAGACGTGTTGTTGGGTTTGTCAAGTGTGACTGATTTCTACCTTTTAAAGAATTTATTGGACTGCAGTGTATTACGTTAATTCAGAGAGATTATTTCTAGTACACTTTCTGAATTGCATGTACAGGGCTAATGAATTATTTCAGATAAAGGTAGATTGTGAATGGAGTAGCACCACTGATGGTCTTCTAGGCAAACACACGGATGTGGACAGTGAGTTACTACTCTCTCTTAAATGAGCAGAGCTAGTTTAGACTTGGTTTTAGCCCTCAGGACTCCAGTAGGATAAGGGCAGGCTCACAGTAAATAAGGCAAATCAATATGGCTCTGGGAATACGACTTTTTCAGAAAGAATTAATTTATTATCCTTGAAATAATTATTTTGATAGACTCCCTGTGGCCTACTGAAGATATGTTTTGGTTTGCATTCATGCAGCTGAATCAGGTAGAAATCCATCAGACCTGGTTAAACACATCATCTGTAGTTGTCTTTCCAGGTGCCAAAGCCCATCAGTTTTTAATGCGGTTGATTATTAAGGAGCCTTTGATGTGTTCATGCTTCTCCTGGGCTGAGCAATGAAATACCCATAACATTTAACGGAGTAGCTTGACATTTAAATGTCAGTTAGAAGCCTTTTCCTGAGCTGGTACCTTTTTCCAGAGGGACACCTGTTTCATTATTGGGATGGCCTCACAAATAGGTAGATAATGTGACTGTGATTTCAGGTCCTTGTCACGGTTTTGTTCTATAAAGAGGGGATTTAAAATTAATTATTCCCAGGACCTACATAAGTTATGGAGTTGGTAATGACTGGTACAGCAGCTGCTGTGTGCACAGGCAGGTGGGGACAAGCAGTGGGAAGGTTTGACTGACTGCATTGGAGAACCATGGTGCTCTTAAGAAATACTGCCAGGAGTAATAGTGAAAATGATGTTTATTTTCCAAACACTTAAATCTGCTTGGAAATAATAAAGGACCACAGCAGTTTATGCTGTGATCATAGGATAAATCTCCTTAGTAATCATGGACCATAAGTGTCCTGTATGTTGGTGGCTGTTTTATCTTAGAATCATAGAATGTTCTAGGCTGGAAGGGACCTCTAGAGGTCATCTTGTCCAACCTCTCTACTAAGTAGGGACGTGTCTACCTAGGTCAGGCTGCTCAGAGCCCCGTCAAGCCTGACCTTGAATGACTCCAGGGATGGGGCCTCCACCGCCTCTCTGGGCAGCCCATTCCAGTGATCTGTCACCCTCATGTTAAATATTGGATATTTTTCTAATATCCAATCTAAATCTATCCTTTCCTAGATTAAAACCATTACTCCTGGTCCTATTGTTACAAACCCTTTTGAATAGACCTTCCCCCACCTTTACATAGGCCCCTTCAGGTACTGGAAGGTCCCCCCAGAGCCTTCTCTTCTCCAGGCTGAACAGCCCCAACTCTCTCAGCCTGTCTTCATAGGAGAGATGCTCCATTCCCCTGATCATTTCATCTTTAGAAGGTTGTTCCTGATGCAAATGCAGGGCGGAAGGCAAATGATAGAGGAGGGCCACCGGCTAACATGGAGCAGCTTGCAGAGCTGCTCTCTAAGGCTTTGCACTCAAGCACAGGAGGCTGAATTGCAGCAGGGCTGCAGCAGGGATTGACACAGCTTTACCCCCGGGTTTCTCTTTGGGCAGTACCACCTGAGCAGCTTTCTGCCACCCAGGGAGACAATGCTCCTTATTTCTCTTATGCAATTAAATAGTTCCAGCTCCACTGCAGGGAAAAGGCAATAGAACTGAGAGCAAAATTTGCCCTTCTTGTTTTCCATTCAGCAGCATTCTCTTTAATTTTTAATGATTACAAATTACCCTATTCATGAGGCTTTGGAATAATCAATAATGTATGCACATTTGGTGGGGACAAGTGATGTCATCTGTCTTTTTCAAGTCTGAGATTATAACGTGGTACTGACAGTACCTTGAAAAATGAATCCTTGAAAAATGAACATCTAAAAAGAGTAGGTTGTACTTGATCAAAATTGTTCCTTCCTGAGGTAATAAATAAAGTAATAATATGATTGTTAATTTCATTGAGGTTTGGAATCAAAAATCAGGAATAAAAAATTGAATATAGCTGTGAAGTCCTGTTTCTAACAGTTATTTTACCTGAGGAGGATCTTGAGTTCCCTTTCCATAGGAGATCAGTTAGGTTGCGTTGAGAAGAAGCCTGATATAAAATGAAAGCTAAAGCAGACAAACAAGGAAATCAATCCAGAACTTCCAAAATCTTTGAGTGAACCACTTTGGTAGTATCAGTTTGTCCAGTTGTACACTTTGGGAGACACTGTGCCTCTCTTCTTGTGCTGGATCATGGTGCTCTTGGGCTGTTTCTTTTGTTTGTTGAGGGTTGTAGTCAGTTGATTGGAGGTCACTTCTTACTGGGGCACTGTAAGCAGAGTTTAATTAATTAATTGAGTATGTTAATAAGTACATTAATAATTAATTAATAAGTGAATTAATAAATAAATACATTTCTAAAGGCTGCTTCTTTCTGCTTGCTGAAAGGGATCCTCAAAACATGGACTATAGCATTCAGGGTTTCAGCCTGTCCATCCGTAAATGCCCGGTGGCACCTGACTAGGAATCCTCCTCACCCTGATTCAAAAACACCTCTAGAAAAGCCTCAATTTACTTGTGTCTTCCAGAGGAAATATCATCTGCTCTTGTTTAAAAATGTGTCAGTAAGGAAATCTGTGCCAAGTTAGAGGTGTTAGTGCTCCGGGGACCATAGAGATGCCCCATTCATTGTTACAGCACGAGCATGCTGCACTGTGCTCCCAGCTTTTTGTAGCCTCACAGATAAATTCCAAATGAATCAAAGTAATTAGGAAATAACAATGATCTATTTGAGACCACAACCATTTGAGATTTCAAAGTACATACCTTCCCTTACTCATACTGTTATTCTGTCTTTTTTATTATCTCCTCTACTGAGCATGGCAAAGATGTGATGGCAAAGCAGGAAACAGTTGAGTTCTCTCCAGGCTCTACCAATTATTAACTTTCCACTGTTTATCAAGGAAATAAATCCTCTGGTTTGCTGGTTTCTGTTTTGGGGGGTTTGTTGCTTTTCATTTCGTTCAGCTTTTTCAACATCATGTCCAAATAGAACTTGCTGCTTTATATTGGATCTTAAGTCAGGGTTGGATTGTAAGAATGATTGCAGAAGGTTGAAGGGATCTCTCCTTTCATTTGCAAATCTGCTCTGGTCTAGCACATTATCAACTCAATATTAAACCAAGATCTACTGAATAAAATTGCCCAAAGAGATAAGCTGTTAGCATGAGAGAGAGGGGGAAGGAAAGGAAGATGGGAGCGATCTGAATGTGTTCTAAGTCTGGAAGGTGAGAGCTGGAATTTCTCTTTGTGTTTTATTAATTCACTGTTTATTCCACCTATGCTGTCACTTTAAACATGGCCACAGTTGTTGAATGTGATCAATATTCACCTTGTTCTCAGTAACAGTGCAAGTCAGTCTTATGCACCTTTCTTTTCCCATATTATGTTTTGCGTAAGTGCTACTGAAATACAGCTCTTCACTCTGGTGCCATCTATGCTAAACAGAAATGCAAATCACTATCCTAAAGGCAGTTCAAAGGAACACCGAGTACTCTATACTTTTTAATCATCTTCTTGTTACTTTTACCATTAGCAACAATAATTAGTACCATTAGCAGCAACTGTGTGTGGTTTTAATTTGGAGATATCTACTGCTGTGAGGGAAGGGGTCAGGGCACAGGATTTAGAAATACAGGAATGACTGTAGGAGAAGAGAGCGATGAGGTTTTAGCATTCAAATTAATTGTTAGGATGAAATTGAGAAATTCTGTTAAATGATTAAATTTATAAAATGCAGAGCAAGCATGGAAGATGGGCATGAATCTGGTTCTGCTTGCCTTGCC
This sequence comes from Brachypteracias leptosomus, assembly GCA_013401335.1. Lineage (NCBI taxonomy): Eukaryota > Metazoa > Chordata > Aves > Coraciiformes > Brachypteraciidae > Brachypteracias > Brachypteracias leptosomus. The sequence continues at coordinate 289,988 of VYZX01007730.1, read as the reverse complement.
CCCCAGCATTTGCCCTGTTGTCACCTAGATCCTGGTCAAGAGCCCAGATCAGCCAGCAACCCACTGTGAGGTGCCTTAAAGGTGTAATTCAGGAGCAGAACCACCAGTGTCAATCCAGGAGTTAATCCAGCTGAATTCCAGTTCATGGGAGTAATAGAAGGAGCAAGAAAGCATTTGGCTGCAAATACCTGGCAGCATTAATGGAGTTCAGAGATACACACACAATTTACACCTCTGGGCCACGACTAAATTAACCTTGATTCTGAGCCTGTCCCTCCTCATCATGTAGCTTCTTTTCCGTAGTTTTCTGCTGAAGCTTGAGGTTTGATCTCTTCTACTGAATTTAGCTCAAAAGCAGTCCAAATGCCAGGTGCTTTAAATGTAGATGCTGTCAAAATCAAGGCTTTTGGCTCTCTGCCTTCTGGCTCTACCCATCACTTGCAGGTGCAGAGGGAGGTCTGCTCAACTTTTTCCAGTTTCCCTCTGAAGCATAGATGGATTTTTAATTGCCTTGTTCTTTGTTAGTTCATTTTATTCCTGGTTCCCCATGCTGTTCAATAATGATTTGCAAAGGCTGGGGTTGGCTGTATTAATTAATTCTGCATAAATAATCTTACATAATGAGATATGCAGAAGTTGTGAGCGGTGACTGGGCTGGTGAGACAGGTGCTCTCAGTGGTCCTTGCAAGAGAGGCAGCTCCATGCAAGTCTCCATCCCACCTCCTTTGGGCACCTATTTTAGTAGGAGATGAATCACTTGCTTTTCCTCTCCTTTGAGTAGAAAGAACCTGGATGACTCACAGACAGTAGCAAAGTGCTTAAATGTTAGATATCCCAGTTAAGCTCATCCCTGAAAGCTCCTCATGAAACAGGTATTTTCAGAGACCGGCTTGATAGGCTTATTTTGGAGGAGAACCAGGGGGAGTACTGCTATCCTCACCAGGCTTGGCCCTCAGCAGCCTGTAGCATGAGGTTGTGGTTGTGCACCACAGCATAATCTGTGAGCCTGGGGCTGCAACAGCCTCATGCCTGGGTCTGAGACTGATCCAGTTAAGCACAACCCCAGCAGCTGAAACACAAAATCCCTTTCTAGTCCTCAGGAAGGCTTATGAGGGCTTCCTGGCTTGCACGGCATCGTGTGTTGTTGCAGTATGAGATTATCATTTTCTTTCTCTTCAGCCCCATCTTGTAAACTCTTCTTCAGGAGGGAGCAGGAGCCATTTTGTTTCCTTTATTGCCTACTAAATATATTAATAAAGGAAATTTGAGGCTGTGGTTGCCACATAGGTACTCTGAAACCCCTCTCGCTGAGGTTGCAGGTCCAAAACCTCAGGTCCGAGTGCTTTGCTGAGCCAGGGCAGTGGGAGATGGTGGTTCCTGCTGTGGAGTTGGTTGTGTTGGCACCCTTGGGCACCTCGCTGTTACAGAATTAGCTAGCTGTGGAAGGATGTTTCCAATCCCAGGTTGTGTTTCCATCATGGCATTTGTTCTGGATGTCTTAAGCTTGCTGAAACCCCCCAAAATCTCCCAGACACATCTGTTCCTATTGTTTATGTCCTTTTAGGTGTAAGTATATTCTGCTCTTGGTATGATTTCTACTCCAATGCTTCTCTTTACAATAAATTTCTTTCTTTTACAAATATAGTTAATTGCTGCTTTTACAGCCCACGCTGACCTTAAAGATTTCAGTTAAGAGCTCTGAAGAAGTATTTCAGCATCCAAAGCAGTAGAGGATTCAACTGTGCTGCTGCTGAGAGATGCCCGAGGTCCGTGGGGCAGGACCTGTTGGAGGTTCCCCAGATCACCGAGGACTCTGAGCCAAGCTCTTCAGCTTCTTCCCAGGCCTGATGTAGAACTTTATCAGAGATGAACTAGCAGATTTCCAAGCAGCTGTGAGGCTTGATAAGGAAATTGATGTTTGCTATGGAAGGTTACACGCTCTGTGCTTGCCTCCTTCATGCCTGGCGCTGCTGTTCCCCCATTGGCTTTGGAATAGCTGTCATTCTGCTTGATTAGCTCCCAGCTGATGGAAAAGGCAGAAAACTGCTTCTAATGGCAGCACAGCGGTCTGTGGCTGGAAGGGGGTTGTTGGAAGTGAATTGAGAATGTAACGAAGTTAGGAAATGGAAGGCATGATTTACATTTCATTGTGGAGATGGTGCCCTTGCAGCTGTGCATAGAGCTGAACCAAGGTGTTATTGAATAATGGCACTTTGGGAGAGCTGGCAGAGAATTTCCCAGTCAAGCAATTTTCTTAAGAGAAGAGGCAGTTCCTAGAAAATAAAATCATTTTCCAGAAGTTCATTTTTATTATGAAAAATAACAATGTCATATTTTACAGTCACTTTGACCTAAATTCTAACACTTATGCCAAAATGGCCCAAGGCATTTAGTATTGTGTTGGTATTAGCTGGAACTCCCTTATTACTGTGCTTCGTCCCACTGAACCATAGCTCAGGTTTCTCCATGTTTTGCTGCCTGAAGGCTGGTGTATGCCTCAGCCATATGTTGCTTTCTGGCCAGCATCTGTCATTTGGTTTAGAGACCTGCCCCCTGTGACAGGGCTGGGCCCTATGGGAGGCCAGGAGCAGTGGGACCTGGAGGTTCTGACACTGTCTCCTGTGTGCTGAGCCAGCATGGCTGGGAGATTGCACTCTCAGCTGGGTGGAAAATCATCAGGATAGGGCTCAGAGCTAGACTAATCAGATATTTAAACTTTTCCAGTGAGCCAGGTTACTAATATTTTCTTTTACTTGAAGGAGGATGAGTTCACTACAGCACAAAATCTGTCACACCAGACTAGCAACATCATTTCCAGAGGAACCAGGCTTGGGAAGGGGTGTCTTCTGGAGGGGGGTGCAAAAGCTGCACAAAAGCAATCTGCAGTCCCGCAGGAAAATGAAGTTAATTTATTTCAGCTTGTAAAAAAAAAAAATAAAAAATTTAATTTCAATTCCCAAGATATTTTGCTTATTTTATCCTGGCCACTGTACTTCATTTGCCTCCTCTGCAATGCAAGTCAGGATTTGCTGCTTGTAATCTCCCTGTCAAACCGATCGCATTGATTTACACCTCTGCTGCTCCTGTCTAGTTTATCTCCCTTGCGGCCAAGGAGACAGTTCTTTTGTGATGTTGTGGCTTTTTTATTATTGGAATTTGTCTGGGAACTGTGGCCGTGGTACAGAGCGTGCTCGCTGCCTCTCTGAAGGAGAAGCATGGTAGGTGTGCATGTGCAGACCTCCCTTCCCTGCCCAGGGAACTTGGGCACATGCGGAGCACCGTCAGTGACCTCATGCCTGCCTGCTAAACTCTGCTCCCAGTGAATTAGTAGAGCTTGAGAAGGCAAACGTGAAGAAAGCATTTTTCTTATCGTGGCAGATCAGATGTTGTTTCCAGCTTTGTACTGCTCTAGATGGTATTTCTGAGGAAAACGTTCTAATCTCCATGGAGGCTAAATGCACCTGGCAGACTGTATTTGCTGTGTCCAGCTTGGGTAGATAAAATCTTTTTGCTGTTACCATTGATAATTCTCTCTGCTTCCACTAAAAGCACTTGATCATTTTTCATGGGTATGGAAATATAGACCCAGACACAGCACGAGTTGCTGTCAATGGCAGCAGATGTGGTGTGTACTCCAGCTCTGGCTCCTGGGGGATGGCTTTCGGTGTTCAGGAGAGCGAGAGCTGCTCTCGAGGGATGCTGTCGTGGAGCAGCCGGGTCCCACGTGCAGGGAGTGCTCAAGTGGGAGTTACCTTTCACTACTCCCAGCTCCACAGAATTCAGTATTTTGTGGAGTCAGCTGAGCGAGCTGGCAGCAGAGATGGAGAAGGCACAGCTCAGGGAAAATGTGCCAAGTGATGCTCAAAAAGGCTCCTGACGCTTCAAGATGCTTCCACGTGACTCAAGCACTAGTATTATTTGAGTTAGTTTCCCATCTGAAAAGCATAGACCAATTGGTGAGGTTTCTAAGTTGAAAGGATCCTGCTTCTTGCATTTCACAATGAGAATGGGGATATTTAGTCAAGCTTGAAAATGCACTTGTAAAATCATAGAAAAATATACCTGGAAATGGAGAGCCCTGCCCCCAGGCCTAGGTATGTACCTCTGTCAGCGGGTCTGGGGTTCCCCAGCTGTGTCTTTAGGAAGCTAAATCCCTTCATAAGCCTTCAATCAAGGCTCTTTTCAGGAGGGCTGTAAGGATTTAGGAATTTGAGTCTTCCTGATGAGCTTGAGGACTTGGAACTTAGTTCTTCTACACCTTATGCCTTTAGAAAATCAGATGTAAGCACCTGCAAAATGCTCTGTCTTTGCTTCAGCTTCTCTATGACGAGGAGAGCACCCAGTGCAAGGCACATGGTGGGGCTCTGGAGGCATGTGGGGTTTCCTTTACCCAGGAGGTTCAGCAGTGGCGTTGGGTGTCACCATCCCTGGAGCAGCGAGTGCTCCAGGGCTGCTCCGCTGCCCGGGGCAGGCACTGCAGAGCACAGGCACCAGTGAGGTGCACAACGTTCATGCTTTCATTTACCTATTGCCATAAAACTGGTGTGCCCAGCTCTGCAGAAGGGACTGTTGCTGTGTTAAAAATTCAAAAAGGTTAAGGAGAACAAACCACAAAGCTCAAAACATCCCCAGAGCTGGGATTAAGATCCAGCCTGCACACCTCTGGTGGTCCCTCATGCATATGTATGTGTCGGATATGTCATGATACAGAGAGTGGTGACTGAACACAGTATTCACCTGCCTTACTCAGGGCATATGTTCCTTGTCCTTCTGTGCACTGCATCCTTATAGAATGGGCTAAAACCTGTGGCACAATCAGAGGTAAAGCATGCTTTTTTCCTGCCTTCCTTTTGGAAAGTTATTTTTCTGATTTTTCCTCCCTCTTTTTTTTTTTCTTTTGCTTTTTCTTAAATTTATTCTATCTGTCAGTGCACATTCCTATGTGAGTCTCTTTGCTTAAATGAAGAGAGCTGCAAATCATGCCTTAGGCTCCGTTGTTTCTGAAAGCAATTACAAAGGATAAAAAAGTCAAAAAAAAAAAAGGGAAAGACTAAATGAAAACCACAAAATGAATGAGGAGGGGAGAAACTGGATAAAAAGAGAAACATACACTAATTATTGGAAACCCTCTTTTTTTGAAAAAGAGCAGTCTTTGACGGAAGAAAAAAAGTGTTGTTTGACATAGTTTGATTCCCTGTAATTCTAAATTGCTAATTAGCATGCAGTTGTAAGACAATGCTCCTCACAATGTACCGACACCTTTCGTTTTCTACTCTCTCAGGCTGCTCTGTCTAAATGAGTCTGTTCAGTCCAAGAGCTGTGTACCTCCTCATTATATCTGCAGTGCCTTATTAGACCTTCTCCCTCTAATGATTACTTCATGACTAATAATAGTGTGTAGTTCTAGACCTGTTGCTATTCCCTATCTAAAGCAATGATAATTTTCTGTGCATAAGGAAATTTGCTATCCATTTCATTGATGCTGGGTCATTTCTTTCTACGGGTAATAAGAGCTTTAGCATGGCCCATTTCTTTCCAAACAGCTTGACTTATTACAAAGATGCTGTAGAAGCTATGAACTCTATTGATAATGGGAAGTGAAATGGGAGCAAAGGGATTAACATCTTCCTTGGGAGTTCAAACTCTGCATTGTTTCCCTCTATGGCTGCAAACTACCTGCCTGTCTGGGAGCTGTGGAAGGACCTTCATTAAAGGGCTTCTAGGACAATCCATTGCTTTGGAGGGCTCAACAACATGCTACTAATCATTTCTGCAAAAGGAATATTTCCAATATTGTGTGCTTTTGGTTCCTGCTAACGCAGATCCTCGTGTGACTGGGGGCCAGTGGGCATGGGATGCAGGCGTCTGTGCTCCCGGGCCCCTCACACCCCAGATAAGCTTTGATAATCCAGGGGATGTTGGTGGGATGAGAAATTCTGGTTCAGGCATCTGGAAAAGTGGAGGCTTTGCTGAGCACAGCGGGAGGCTGGTGCTGGCAGGCTCAGCAGGTGTAAGGTGGTGTTCCTCTGAGGGAGATATAAACACAGAGTTTTCCTGATGAATGAATCTAAGCATACCAAAGGCTGCAGACACCAAGTGAATCAGCGTGGTGTTTGGTGAGCGCACCCACAAACCAAAGATGTGACGTGTGTCGCTGTGTCCCTGCGCTCCCACGCACCCCGCTGTGCCCGGGCTGCCCAGCTCCTACCGCTGCCAGGGCTCCTGTTGCCTGGATACGTTCAGACACAAGTTGGAGCTGACAAGAGGAGCCCATGTGTTTGTATGCCACAATGACAGTCACAGATCCTTGCCTGTGTTTGTTGGCCTTCCAGGTTTGTCTTTCAAAGATAAATCCTTACCTTGTAGCACCATCTCTCCAGCTGACAGGTGTTTCTGGACACCTCGCCCCATGGTCAGTGTCTCTGCTCTCATGTCCTTCCCTTTTCCAGAAAGAATGGGGTGAAGTCCTTGCTACACACCTCAAAAATGTGTATTTGGGGTGGAAGCTTTCGCTCTGGATTTTGGCATCTGCTGGGGTGGGTGCAAGTGGCATGGGACACAGCCCTGATAGACATCTGTCCACCCTATCTTTCCTCTGGTTCCCAGCCTTCCTGAATTCCACAACTCCTAGCACATTGTAAAGGTACAACGTGACAGGGAAATGCATTTTTAATGTGTTTGCTATTCTATATTCTGTACATCACAAACACCTTTAAAAGTTGAAAGCAATAATATCAAAATGAGAGAAAGTTGCCAAAGTACAAAGCGCTCACCAGTGTTTCCTATCATGGATTTAATATTTCTTTGAGGTATTTCAGTTCCTGTGAAGTAAAACCCTAGCATCCCTTTGCTGCTCTGCCTGCCATTATTCCTTTCCAAGAATGAGCCTATAATTCAGTTATTGAATAATAACTGTCACATTTCCTGAGAGCACGAAACTTATTTATGGCTTTGCCCCTGGGCAGGAGGAAGTGAGGAGCTGCTGACAAAGAACCAGATAGCTATTTATGTCGAAATTCATTTCAGGGAAGAAGCATCTTGACTTGCTCTTCTGATCTCCAAAGCTGTGCAGGCAATGTGGGGTACAGGGGCTGAGCCCTCAGGAGGACTTTCATAAGCCCCAAGTTGTGCCCACTGGAGTGCCAGCTCCTCCCCATTCCTGTCTTTGCCAATTAGCTGGGGCCACCACTGGGCTCCAGCACTCAGACTGAAGGATCCAAATCCCAGTGATAAAGGAGCAGCAGTTACCTGGTGAGCAGGGCTTGTGCTGGGGTCCTCTGGATGGAGGATGTCCTCAGATGTTTATAAAATAGATGGAGATCTGGGCATGGAGCCCTCTGCTTCATCTGCAAAGCAATTAGGGATCATATCCTTTATCCTATATTCAGAGGCTTACCCTAAACATTGAGGATCTAAAGTCAGCTTTAATGTTTCACTGATAAATTACAAAACAGGAGTGAATCAAAAGCAGTTTAATGTCAACAGGAGCATCTGCAAGAAATAATCTGACAGGCTCAGACTCTCCCCATCTTTAATACTTTCCCTGGATAAACCTGACTAATGAATTTCCCATTAGAGGTGTTTGGAAACAGCTCAAGAAACTTGACCTGCCCTAGTGCTTAGTATTGTGGTGGTCTAAGGTGGCAGCCTGGTACTGTGTATAACTGAGCTCTCTGTCAAAGGCGAGGGAGAGCACAAAAGGCATAAATCACTTCTTGGTGAAGCTTTAACAGGCTCCTCTTTAGCACAGAGTCTAAAGGATAATTCAGAGATCTGATGGGTTATTGCTGGGGAAATGAGAAAATTTTGCATCTTGATCTTCCTAGCAGTGGTGGGGCTGGGTTGTCCCCCGTGTGGGGCTTGGTGGCCTTCAGGCTGCTGCCACAGCTGGGGCTGGTGGCCTCAGGTTGCTCCATGCTCTGGCAGTGAAGTCAATTCTATGTCCATTCTATGCCAAAATCAGAATTATTGCATAGATCCAATCTGCTTTATAGAACTTTACAATAACTTTCTTCATATATTGCTATTAAAGTCTGCATGTGTCTTCCTTCAGGGACACCATAAATAAGCATGATACAAATTAGAAATATCCCAAGTGAAAAGCCAGGACAAGAGCTCTGCAGCGTGTGCCAAGGACTGCAGTAAGATTAAAACGTTCTGGAGAAAGAGCTCACCAGCAAGAATAGTGACAGTTGCCAATTATTTTAGCTGACAATGACTTCTTCATAGCCAATATAGACAAGTATTAAAAGCAGTCCATCACTGCTGTTCTTTCTTGCTTAATGATGTAGGGGAACAAGGAAATGCTGCTACCAAAAAAGGCTCCAGTCCATTTGTCCCTTTAGAAAAACATTGCTAATTAAATGAAGGCTCTACAAGGGACTTTAATAATGCCAATACTTGAATATCTGGATAAGTAAGAACATATCTGTTAGCTTCTACTTCTCTGAGGTGTCATGCTCAATGGAGACACTGGAGTCGGTGAACCCGCAGCTGAGCTATGGGAGATGGATGGGCCATACTTGGAATTTCCCATTGACCTTGTGCAAAATGTATTTAATTCTAACCCTTTCCATAGGAAGTCCTACTACTATGCTGTGTTGATTCTACTTTCATGTACCTCTCAGGAAAGAGGGATGAAAAAATCACTTTTTTCTTCTATTGACGCATGCAGGGCAAAGTGTGAACTGAGCCTGAAGATTTATAAAGTCTGTTAGAGAGCATCTACTGAGGTACCTAGTCATGGCTGCTGTAAGGCTGGTCATAGCTAACATTAATGCTTCCTCACAGGATCTAAGTCACCAAGCATCACATTTTTTCCCCAGCTGAGCACTGAGTCCGTGTTTGGAGCTAACATGCAGGTGCCAGCACTGCTGCTGTCCCGGGAACAAACCCACTCCCTCGTCCACTCTGCTTCTGTGTTTGAAACATCCCACTTACAGTGGATATTTGAGCAATGAGCTGATCATTTTTAAATGCACTTTCTCTTTTTAATAAGAATATTTTTCCTTAGGCCCTAGTTTCATTGGCAGTGGAAGTGTCAACTGTAGTATTTCTGCGTCTGAATAATTCACCCACTAAGCAATATAGTCTCATTCTCATGATTGAAATCATCTTGGGAAATGTCTCCCCAGCTTAAGAGGACTTTTTGTGCCACTGAAAACTCAGTGTTCCCAGAGTGCTTGGAGAAGTTTTGGGGAATTCCCTGTGCAATTTACTACTTTGATTATTTACAGCGTTCAAGGCCTGTCTGTTGAGGTACAGCTGTAGGATATATTTCACTGTTTGAGAACACAATAACTAAAGCAACAGTATCACTGTTGTTAGGTCAGTATTAATTTAAAGAAAATGTGTAACCACACTTAAAAGTATTCTGCTGCTGTGCCAGAATATTCTAAAGAAAATAAAACATTAGAAGAGAAACCTCTCTTTAAAAATCCAGCTTTCAGGGTATGGTTGTCTTTATTTTGCTTGAAATATTTATAATTATGAGCATTCCTTTTAGCACTGTGCTTTCCCCCATTCAGAGCTGCAGCATGTCTGTCTCATGCTGTGCTGGAAGGGCTGTGGTCACTGTGCAATCTGCTTTCCAAGATCCATGGGGTGAATGTTATGGAGGAACCTTCCTGCATCCACAATGGTGATGCTTCCCTCTGTTGGTCCCTGTTTGTATTAAGGGAGGATTTATGCAGGGTGTAGCAGGGTGAATCTGGTCCTTTATGGAATGGTAGAGCTCTAAGCAGCATCTTCAGAGGCTGGACTCCTTTCTAAGAAGCTAAAGGATAGTCAGTGGCTTGGGCACATGTTGCCTCACTAAGGTTTGGGCAGACGACGTACTGCAGCACATCACTGCAAGGCAAATGAGGATGTACCCAGACTCTTGGTGTGAAATTGCTGTGCTTATAGAACTATAGAATCATTTTGGTTGGAAGAGATCTTTAGGATCATCAAGTCCCTCAATGCTTGTAATGATGATTTTTGTAGCTGACCCCGCTGTGCTTCACAGGAGCCATCTGCTCAGAACAGGGGGAAGGATGGAGCAGTAAGCTTCATGTAGACCTGTGTGCAGAGCCAAATAGGCCTGAGCTTAAAAGATGCAAACAAATAGCTGAGAGGTTTGGTGGCTGGTTGCATTGCTGGGCTGCTGGGCTGTGTCTGGCCAAGACCACCATGCAGCAAATGGGAATGGTGGGGAGATGGGGAGTCAGTATTGCCTGGAGGAAGCTGCTGTAAAGGTCAGAACTGCTAGTTTGCATCCAAGAGTAGAAAGGCTGTAAAGGCTGAGTCGTGCTTATACAGCAGCTCATTGTGAGAGCACTTAAAAAAATTAGGAGCTAGAGCCTCGGTTTTGGTGACTTTTTTTGGCTTTGGAACTTCCCAGGTACCTTGTGAATGGGAAGTGTAAAGTTAAGTTTAGTCTTTGAAGTGTGCAGGTCTTTAATAGTGCTTGACTCATGCTTGGAGGAAAGAGGAGGAGGAGAACTGTCACTCTGCTGCATTTTTTTTCTTTTGGCATACAGAAAAATAGTTATTTCTCCTAACAAATAGATGGTGATACTCGGGAATGGCACAGTGTGTGAATGTCTAAACCTATTCCCCAGACACTGTCGGGAGATAGAGACTGAGCCAGGTGTATGACTGCTGAGACCAGGAGGAGATGGTGATTGGGTCCTTAGAGCACAGCAAGGTACCGAGTGTGCCCACAGCGTGCCCAGGGCCTCTCAGGGTGCTGGGCAGGCTCCCAGGTGCAGCAAAGCTGCTGCTGTCACATCCCACTGCCCCAACACTCCCAGGCATTTCATTTGTATTCCCCAGAAATGAGAGCAGGAATCATCCCCGCCTCTTCTGTGTAACTCAGTTTGCTGGTAATTGCATTTATTGCTACCGTGCTGTTGTTTACAAGTCTTTGTTATTAGATTGCTTTGTGCGAGCTGGTTTAATGCAACATTTGACACCTGGGTTTATATTACTCTGTGTGAGCATCAAAAGGGCAACCTTTTGTACACTCTTGTCTAGCTGCTTTTTCCAGTTTCAAGAGATGCTTAATCAAATTAACGTCTCTTTGAAGCATCTCCACATAGGTTCATAGGGATTTCTGTGTGTCTTTTAATCATGCAAAACATTTCACCCGTGATGTTGTTATGGCAATACGGATTTGGACAGGAAGAAAGTATTCACTTGATGAGTCTCTGTTTGAGATATACAAGATGGAATTTCAGAGAACTTTGGGAAATCATACATGTTTCTGCACCTTAAAGCAGAAACTGTGCTTAGAAAGAGCTCTGGAGTCAGGCAGGGTGATCTTCTGCCACTAAACTTCCCCTAAAGCTAGTGAAACACAGGGGCATTTAAAGAACTACATTAATTACTGTGTGTACACACGCAGGACTGGTGCTCACAAACAAACCTGCTCTTTGCAGGAACAATGGCAGTTTGCAAAGGAACCTGTTGTTAAAGCATCTCCAGCTCATTTTACAGATGGCAGAGGCTCAGCAAAGCCCAGCCTGAGCATCTGCCCACTGTGAGCCCAGCCTGAGCATCTGCCCAGTGTGAGCCCATGCCTGAGGTCCCACCATGCAGCTCTCAAGCTGAATGAGGCAGGTCAGTAGCCTTATTTCTGACAGAAATTATGTGGGGCTTGTTGCCCTTAAATAAGTCAGAATTAAGAATCTGATGTGCTATGGTCACAGCAGAGCAAGGGGCATCACCTTTTCATGCTGGTTGAACTTTCTTTCAGGTGGGCTCTGGAGGGATGAGCTACACTTCTTTATGAGTACTCCATCATCTTGCCTTTGAGAAAAGAGGAACAGAAGTTGCTTTGTCCTCTCTGGAAGCTGGTGTAGATACTAAACCACAGTGCTCAGCTTACTAACCACACTAGTTCTGGTAGTCTAAATACTAACAGTGAAAAACAGTTAACAAAATGTGCAGACAGTTATAATATTTTGTTAGCATAATATATTTACTTATAGCAGCCTTCGGGTACTTAAAGGGGGCCTACAGGAAAGATGGGGAGGAACTGGTTATCAGGGAGCGTAGTGATAGGATGAGGGGTAAAGGTTTAAACTGAAAAAGGGTAGATTTAGATTAGATATTAGGAAGAAATTCTTTACTTTGGGGATAGTGAGGCACTGGCACAGGTTGCCCAGAGAAGCTATGGATGCCCCAGCCCTGGAAGTGTTTGAGACCAGGTTGGGTTCTAAGCAACCTGGTCTAGTAGAGGTGTCCCTGTCCTTGTCAGGGGGGTTGGGACTAGATGATCTTTAAGGTCCCTTCCAACCCAAAGTATGTTTACTTTAAAATTAAGGCTATCACACAACACTGAAAGTGAAGATAACATAAAAGAGAAGACTTTGTACCAGGCAAACTGCCTTGTCTTTGAAAGATGATCTTTCAAATTTAGCAATGTAATATCCAAAGGACTCAGGGTTACGCACAACAAAATTAGTTTCTCACATCCAAAGACAAATGGGACATTTGTGAGCAAATGCAGAAAAGCTGCTTCCTCCTGCCACTTTGCTGTGAGCAGCTGATTGACTGTATTAGACAGCAGTGCAATTCGGATAAAAGATTAGCTGACATTTTAAATATCTGTAAGTTTAATGTAACAGGTAGAGACTGTCTCGCAGGGATATTACATCTATGGAGTCACAGTTTTATGAGGTGATTATAACGCAAGCAATTGACTGCCATGTGGAGTATGCTAAATGATATCTTGAATGATAATGATGGTTCGCTTGGCAGCCTGACAGGTCTCTGAGCCATTTATAACCGCGCAGGAACCGGAGCGCGGGAGCTGCTGCCAGCTGGCACTGCCAATACACGGGGATCAAGTGGTGAACCCCGGCAGTGTGCTCAAACCACCCAGTGCTGCGTGGGCAGCAGGTGTAGGGGCTGGGAGCCATCGGAACCCTGGATTCCTGTTGCTGGGTGCCTGGTGGTGTGCGGGCTGGGGCTGCAGCTGGGCCACCCTGCCTCCATGGGGCTGGATGTGGTGTCTGCAGGGAAGCCAAACAGCCTGGGTTGAGCACTGAAAAAAATATCCAGTAAGCCCTCTTCTGATGGTTGCCACTGTGTCCCTTCTCCCCACTCAAAATCACATCAGATGAAAGAACATGAGAGATAATGAATTGCACTCATCTTTTTTTCCTAACAAAGATCTGTTTATCCCTTGGGGTTATTACAGGTTTTGTTACTTTCTGTCCTCACAAAACATTTATATGGCCAAAGTTTTCAGTGAACAGGAGAATGCAAACTTTGTAGCACTCTTGTTACCCTGAACAAGAAAACAACCACATGTGTACCTGGAACAAACGATTTTGTGTGCTTGTCTGTTTGTTGAGGAGGCAGCTGGAGTTCCATGCAGTGTGTTTAGCAAGCAGTGCTCAGCATCGCCTTGGAGATTCTAATTAGGCCAGTTCCTTTCGCTGTCATGGCACTTATTCTCTGTAATTATTTTCACGCTTGTCTGTGAATGGTAAGACCTTGTTTTCTTAATTCCTTTCTACCAGTCAAAATTGGATGTCGGGCTGTGGTTTGAGGAGACATCCCCAAGAACAGGGTGGGCAGGGAGGAGACAGCCATCCCCATGGGCAGTGGCAGCTCTGTGTGGCCTCGACGACATAGGGAGGAAGCACCACAAGGTGTTAAGGAGATGGATATGAACACTAGTACCTCCAGACCTGCTGCTACTGCTTGCAAAGCAACAACACGTGGGTACTGTCCCTTTCACCCAGCCTGCTGCTGCTGTGGGGCTCGCCCTGCCGGGCAGCATCCTGAGGTTGTTAGAGCAGTAAAACCCACCCTGTTACAAGAGCAGTCGTGCCGCAGGGAGCAGAGGCTTGGGGCAGGCTTCCTTCTGTGTCTCGGATGTTGGTGTGCAGCAGGAGGTGGCCTGGGTTTGGTGGTCCCTTATTCAAGAGCGGATCAGAGGTGGCCTCTCTGAGCTTTGCAAACAGCTGTGCAATCACCCAGTGCCTGGCACTAGTCATGCTGTGCCCTTTGCTGATGAATAATCATCCACAAAGGAAAAAGCCTCGAGTTCTGCCCAGATGAGATGATGGGGGGTTATCACTAGCACTCAGCTACTCTATTCTCTGTTAGAGCCTCCTCCTCCTGCAGGGGATCCATGACCTGTGCCCTGCCACTTGCAGGTTAATCCTCCAGCCTGGTAAACTTGGCCTTGCCACTTCTCCCGTAATCAAGGGGTCTGCTGAAAACAATGCCCTGATGCAGATAAAAGCCTGATAAATTACAGCTCCTCAAGTCTTGAGTAGGATGAAATGTTATGCAAAGAAAAATAGCGAGAGACCATTTCAGAGCCTTTTATGGTGATTCATCTGGGAAATTATCTGGGAGCAGATAATTCAATGCTAATGGCTTTTTTTGTCCAGTGTCATTGTGAGATGATATTCCAGCATCCTCTCTCCATGCAAAATGTGCTGGGTTTTGCTTTGAAATTCATCAGCTATGCAGCTAGTGAAATGAGTAACAAGCAGCAAAGATCAGGAAATATTTTAGGGAGGATTATGGCACCTTGCAGGGACTGAAGTTTTTACTGATACTATGTGGGATAAGACACAATTATAGTCTAGGGACTAAATTCTTAGATAGTACCAGGTGGGTTAACTAGAGTGAATTTAAGGAGTTGTACTTCACAGGAGGTCTAGACAGAGCAGAGGCAATGTGTGCAGAGAAGTGCTTGAATGTGTGGGATGCAGAGGATGGGCAAGGCTGGGGAATGGGTTTTGTCAGTTTACTGAAAATGCTGGAACTGTTGATTTCTCATGTAAGCAGTATTTAATTTTCAAGCCCTTACAATAAATCTGGTGTAGCAGGAAGGCAGGTGCTCTGTTGGCATGTGGTGGCAGTAACTTCTCCCCCGCCAAAGCCCATTAGCCAAGTGATTTGGGTACTTGTCAGGCATGGGAGAGGCTGATTCAGTCCTCCTCTCTGTAACACCCTTCTCCAGGAGCATGCCCTGCTGCTGGCTCTCTCTGTTTTGTTTCTTCCTCTCATCTCCAGCCTATGAGAAGAGCTTGCATGACCAGCCAGCCCAGCCTGCTCGCAGAGATACAGGAGAGCTTCCTCCAGCTCCTCACTCCAAACTGGGCTGGCAGTGAACGGTTTTTCACCCAGGTGCAGGATGTGCTTACTTTTCCCCCTCAAAGTTTCTAAAATGTTCCTAGAATGTATCCTGCAACCTGAAACTGCTCTTTGCTTTACTGTTCCCCAGCATTGCTGAAGAGCTCATGATTTCTGGTAGTCATACTTAGAAAAAAATGCCCTTGGTCTAGAGAGTTCAAATCAAATGTTTTCCACATTATTATAGTCCCCAGTATGCACTCCTGCCACCTTCAGCTCCAGGTTTTTCTGGGACAATAATTGAACCCAATGGTATTGCAAGACTTGGCATATAATGGAAAATAGTTTGAAACAAATTGGAAGAAAATGCATTTGTGGTCAAAATGACCCCAAGGCATAACACGTGCTCTTTCTGTCATATCTCCTGGTGAATGGTTATACAGGCACAGAGCTGAGATGTTGAGACCACACTGGCAAACAGTTTCCTTCATGTCAAAAAGCAATGCTAAATCACAACTGTTATTTTCATGCCAGGCAGTCCAAAAAGCCCATAGTGTGAAAGCTGTTTCTATAGAGGAAGCATAACATCCAGCTAAATACAGTCTGCAAGATCGTGACTTCTTTCTGCATGCGGGAGACAAAGGAGAATAGTTTTCACTAATTTATTTTCAATTTTACATACCTCTGAATACACCTACAGATCTTTTGCCTCTTGTTTCATGTTTTCTTAGGTGTGAAAACCTCTTGCTGGAGAGCTTTGCAATCTTGTGTCTCTACACACAGTTTTGACATAATATTTTGTGTTCTTAAAACCCTTTGAAATTCTTTTGAAATGCCTTGAAACACTGTCCTTACTCTCTTGTCATACAAAGGAAAAGTCAACATGGATCATTTCATAGCAGAAAAGTAAATTATTTGATAATGAAATTCAGGGAAATACCTCTTTTTTTTTCTTTCTGGTTTGTTGGGGGTTTTTTTCTCACAATGTTTAAACATTAGCTAGGTAATAAAAGGGAAATGGGAAAACCCATAAAAGCTGTTGTTTAATCAAGTCTCTACTGCCTGACCAGTCTTCAAAATAGCAGGAATCTGTTTCATGCTAAAACATTCCTGTTTCTTTTATGGCTCTGACAATCTGAACCATAAATTAAATGTAGAATGACAGATGTGAAAGCTTGCAGAAGAATTTCTTTCAGGGTAAAAAGCTGATAACATATTTGATGTTGATCTTGGGATTTTTCTGGGACAGTTTTGCAAGCCTGAATGATATCTTATATCCAGGGTTTCTGTTACTTTGGATGGACTCATAGGCATTGGCCCGAAATGTGCTTTAAAAAGAATAGTAACCTATGAATATTTAGAGAAGAATGTAGAATTTAAGGGCTGTGTCTTGAGCCTCTTGTATGGTGCTGAAGTGCAGCAGTGGATGCAAGGAATGGTCCCATGCAGGGTGGGTGTTGTGGGCTCATGGGAGTGCCACAAGCCATGGGCAGTAGATGTGGCAGAGCTTCAAATCTCCTAATCTTCAGCTTTTCTGTCAGACATCGTCAGGGCAGCTGCTGGTGGGCATTTTATTGATTTCACACTCTGGGGGCAGGTTTCCATCCTTCCCCTTGCGTGAGTCCCGTGGGAAGGTCTCCCCCCATCCATCCACCCCTTGGGCAGATACTCTACCTGTAGATGATGTCTGTTCTCTCACATCTTTAAAACCATAAAGCTCAGCATCTAGAGACATAAAGTATAAGAATAATAAACCACAAATATAACAGATACGAGCATTAAACAGAATGATGCTGCAATGTCACATACAGTTTCAGGACAATTCTAATTAAAAAAAAAAGAAAAGACAGGCCTATGGCCAATCCAGTTGCTCTGTATCTCATCTCAGCAGAAATTACCTAAACACTATATGTGGCCGGCATTTCTCCTCTGGCATTTCCCCAGTGTAGGACCAGATAAACACCTACCATCTGCAGGAACTGATTGGTCCTTTGAGGGCTATCTCTAGCTTGTCTTGTAAGCAATAGCGTGTTAAGTGAATTTCATGAAATTAAGGAGTTGGGCAGTATGTTCTGGCATAGTTTATGCAAAATTCCATGGCAGTTCTTCCTTGGTTTTGCTTTCATTTTACATTAGTCTCTGTTACAGTCATTTGGTTCAAGACCAGAGCAAGCAATAAGAATTAGTTGTGGTTTATGTTATCCTCTGTAACAAGATCTGAGACATCTAAAGCGATTTCAGTGACCCACTTGCATACCGGTGGTGTGCTCCATGTGAGTGAGGGCTCAGCTGGGGCTGCCCTAGGGATGAGCATTTTCTGGAGACTGCTGCTGCCCAGTGTCCCAATGAGGCTGTGCCCTGGTACAGCTGCACCATTGGTCTTTGCCTGTCTCTGCCCACAGCCTGGTGTCATGCTCCTTTGTTGAGGAACACCAGTAGCTGGGGCAGCAGCCACAGCTGGCAGCAGCTTCCCTGAGTGGTGTGAAGCCTTTGTGGGAGTGCTGACTGGAGTGTGCTTTGCACTTGTTTAGATGGGGAACTCAGTCCTGGAGGGAAGTGAATATTGAAAGACTTCTTCAATTATTTTTCTTTTTTTCCCCCTGTCCAGCAAATTGGCGTTTGAATCTAATGNTTCTTCAATTATTTTTCTTTTTTTTCCCCCCAAATCTTATTATTTAGGTACTGGGGTTCCCTGTCCAGCAAATTGGTGTTTGAATCTAACACACTAAAAAAGGTTCAGGCAGCTTATCTGCAAATCCAGATTCCCCAGACCCAGTCAATCAGTGTTTAAGATACCCCATTGATTCTGCAAAGTCAGGGACTGTGGATGGATCAAGCAGAAGATCTTGCCCCTGTTTTCAGCACAGGCCTCAGGTGTGCTGGAGAGCCCTTGTCTCTTGGGATGGGGTGGGGTGGAAGAAGCTGGGAGTGCTTCAGAGTGTGCAGCCACGTGTCTGCTCTGAGAAAAGCCAGCACCTGGGAGTTAAACTTTCCAAAGCACCTCCTTTGAGCAGATTTTGGAGAGGGGTTCAAAATAGGTAGGGTAGATCTTGTGCCTTTTTAACTGCACTTCATTACTTGAGATTCTGTTTTAAGCTTTAAAATCTGTTTTGACAAGCAGTTTGTCTGGCTGCTTCAGACAGCCCCAAATGGCTTTTTGCAATGAACAAAATCGTGTTTATGCCATTGAATTAAAATATTTCAGATGGAGCAAGATGACTGTAACAGAGCTCTGAATCCCATTCACAGTTCTGCAACCTGCTGTTCAGCAGTGCTTCTTACTAGTTGTTTATTTGCTAATTGCTTTGACAGCATCGCGGAAGCACGGAGTCATTTCTCTGGGCTGGGATGGGAGGAGGGCTCTGGGCAGCCCTTGGCTGGGGCTGGGCTGTCACTGGCCCTAGCAGGGCCATGGAGCAAACTCTGGGCATGAAGAGCAGCTCCACCGCACGTGTCCTAGAAGGGAAGGAGATATTTACCCCCCCAGCAATCCCTGTTCTCTCGCAGATACAATCCCTGCTTGCCAGGCACTTGTGTGCTGCCGGATGGATCATGTTTGGGTGGTGTTGTGGAAAATAACAATATTTTTGAAATTTACTGTGGTTTATTTTGACAGATAGGAGGAGTAACTAGACTGTTAGTAAACACAGACCTTTAAAGTGGTTACTAATGTAGCTTACCTTGTTGATTTGCTTGTGTACCCTTTGCTTTATTGTGGTTCCTAGGGTGATGTTTAGTGTGTTCGACTGGTCCCTGCTGCGTGCCTCAGGCAGCAGGGGGGAAAGCAGCCATGCATGGCATGTGTTTGTCCCCCAGCCAGCTGTAGGCACAGAGGGCTAGGGGGTCCTAAAGTGAGGATGCTTTTTTGGGGGTGCTTTTGCAAAGTTGGATTTTGACTCCAGTACCTCACCTGAGGCCACTTTGGAAGTCTAAAGCTGGGCTGGGCTTGTTCAGGTGTCTGGATATGGGTGCAGGAGGCAAGCCCCCAGCAGCTGTCCTCATGCCGCATCTCCTGGGCAGCAGCTCGTGCTTGAGCTGACGGGAGCTTCTCCAAGGGCATCTGGCAGCATCTGTCAGAAAAATTCAAAAGGAATAAGGCAAATGAAACGTTCAGCTGGCACCATATAGCTGTGTGTTTATCCTGGTAGGGATGAAGTGGTGCATGTTTATAGATTCCCCTTGCTGTGAAGGTTCCTGCTGTGAAGGAAAGGGTGCCCAGCCTGCCTAACAGGGAGCACAGCAGGGGGGTTGTAATTCGTACCAGTTCTCCCAACCAGTCTTTTTTTGAGGCTAACCATATCTATAAAGAGATCTCCACTGGGTTTGGTCCACAGCCTGTCATGCTCAGTTTTCATGGACTGGATGCAGTTAATCTGAAGTAAGGGGCAGCCTGTGTTTGTACTCCAAAGAGCTGACTCAGCAACCTTCCAGCCCTCCCTTACCCTTGGTTTTATTGGGAAAGTGCTCTTCCTTTATTATTGTGAGCTGTGCTGTAGTTCTAATAGCGAAATAAAACCTCTGATTTATGTTCCCTCTTACGTGATGGCTCTTGTAGCAGGGACGCTGGTTTCACATTGCTCTTCCATTGTACGCAAGCAGGTACTTCCCATCAGCAGAGCACAAATGCTGCCAAGTCAAGCACTCAAAACACAGCAAAGCCGGAATGAAAGTTTTCTGTACAGAATTGACCTGCAGTCCTGGCTGTAAATCCTAGAAATGCAGGTCTAGTGGGGAGAAACACATCAGAAGCCATGGAAGAGAAAAACCCAGGCTGCGTGGCCAAAGAGATTGTCCAACTATTTTAATAAAAGAAAGGTAGGTGATTTTCTGTAGCTTCACCTATAAAACCAGCTGAGTTGCTAAGGCCAAATTTCAAAAATGAAAAAAAAAAAAAATTAGACTGATGTATTCTTCAAATTCTATACAATTTTAACTTAACACAATGAGCAGAGGATGTTGTAGCAGCACTAACAGATTGCTCCCAGCCCCACGTATGCTTTGTAAATAAGTTTATTACAAAGATTTAATCTATGATGTAGTGGAGTGTCTGTGTGATTTATATTTGCATGACATATGTCTTCTTGTATCTACTGTTGATACTTCCTGGCTCCAGAGTTAATCGTGTAGACATTACTTTGAAGTTAGTTTGGCAAATACACGAACTATTGCCAGGTAGTGCTTGTCACAGAGACCTGTCAGAATTGCTTTACCAGTAGCAAGACATTAAATAATAAAATAACACTACACAACCTGCTTGGAGAAAAGCCTCCCTTGTTTTCTCTGCTGTAGTAGTTGCCATTGTTTGATTTCACCAAGTTGCTCATGTTTGATGGTCCCATCCTTTAAATCATGTACCTCGGGCTGTCTCAGACGCAGAATGCAGTTGTTACAATCTGAATGAATACAAATGTGTTGCCAAAACATTCACCCCTGTGTCTGGTGTCGCAAGAGCAGAGATGGAGAATATTATTCATTCTGAGAGGAAGGGGGTTCTCTGGAGGCATGTTTTCTAGAAGAAAACAACAGATAAATTAAGGCATATCAATTAATCTAATCTCAAAGTGTAAACTGATAGTTGCTAGGCATCAGATAAATCTAATAGTTTATCAGTCAACCATAGGAGGTAAGTATTGGCAAACTGATCCCAAATGTCGGTTGAAGTTCACTGGGGGATTAAATGTGAGAGGGATGCAAGTGTAATGCCTCTTCTCTCTTCATTTTCTTTTATTCTCTATGCTAAAGCTCTCTGTTTATTTTCCTGCACAGAATGAGTGTCTGTGAACTGCTTTCTCTGCAGTGCTCTAACTTGTTACCTTCCATTCAGAAAGCTTCACAACAAAGGGAAAAGCCAAAAAGACTGACAATGACAAGCTGCAGAAAGCCTTGTTTTCCCTTCACAGATATGGCAAATAGAAAAGGTGGTAACTTGGGTATTTGCATTCAGAAGAATATGAAAGGAGTCTCAGAGGAACAAATTTCATTTTTGTCTGTTGTCTCAGTTTTTTGCACATCTCTTCAACATGAGAAAGAGGAAAAAACGAAACATTCCCCTCCAGCCTGTAGAGCACCCCTAGTACAAGCTGTCTGCATCCCACCACCCCACTTCTTTCTGCTAGATCCCACCCAGCACTGGTAGCTTTCTTTGCAGAGTGATTTGAGTTTTGTCTTGATTTCATTTTAGCTGATGCTTGAGCTTAAAGTTTCACTAACATTGCAGAGGACACCTCTAGAAATCAGCCACATGCTTGAGTGGTTACTCCATCCTAGCAGAGGTTGGGAAAGCGTATGTCCCCCAAGCCTTGGCCTGCTTCAGGGTGTCCAGGATCTCCAAGGCATGACCTTGGCCAACATGAGAAAAAAGAAAGAAAGAGACCACCTTACTGAGTGTTATTTCTATTTCTCACCTTTTATGGTGAAGAGATGTTCTTCCTCAATGTCCATCTCTCCTTGTAAGTCTTCCAGCTATTCTGATCACATGAAATGTTTCCTTTATTAAAAAAGAGGAGAAAGAAAAGGACAAAAAAAAGCAGCACACTTTCTTTACGGATGGGGGGAGAGCTGTAGCAAAATCCTATCCCCACCATACTAAAAAAATCCTCCACATTGTTTTTTCCATGATGATCTTCTGACAGGCTGTGACACTGATGCATGCTCCAGTGTTTGATGTACTGAGTGTTTTGCCAGGCTGGGGCTGGTAGGAGCTTGAAGGTGCTGGGGCACAGGAGTTGGACTAACTGGCTTGTTCTGTGCTGAGCTTAATAGTTAGAGGTGGTGAGCCCTGTGAGCTAGCTTTCCCTCTGATGGGAGTCTCAGTGCTTTATCTCACTCTGTAAAACAGAGGGATGAGTTGAGCTAATGGCTGGCACATTGTGTATTAATATATCACTGTTTAGGGATTTGCTGGCAAATAAACATCCAACAATTAAATTACAGCTAAACCTCCCTTGACTTGCCTCCTTTCTCCCTTGAGTATAGGTTTCTGCTTAAACCAAGTGAAGTTTATAGGGGCTGTGTGTCCAAACTTCACCTCAGAGCCATGTCCTAGTAGCATTATCCAAGCCCATGAATAGCAATGAGGGACTAGAGGAGCTAAGCCACTGGCTGCAGCAGTTGTCTCCTCATTGCTGGTCTCCAAACAGGAGTCAGCATGCTCAGGCAGAGATACCACAAATGGGAAAACATTTCTCATGCAGTTGTGCAGGGATCTACGATAAGGTGAGTTTTTCCCCATGTATTTTGCTAGACTTGCTCAGTCATTTAGAAACTAATATAATTGAAAAATCTCTTTAGCTCAGGATTACATTTGCCAGTAGAAGATAGAGAAAGTACTGGAAAACCCACAGGATTACAGTACAGTGTACTAACAAGAGCTGATTTGGTTTTCTTGGGCAGGGGGAGATATTAATGTTGTCCTATTTCCGTGATATCTCTGCAAAAGGCAGCTGAGTGTTCTATCAGATTTTCTTCACCTATCCTGTTGTGTGACAAAAGCCACCCACTGCAGTGGGACTCAGGCACGGGGCTTTACATACCTCTCTAGTGACCCTGAGGTTCTCTGGTCTTGATGATGGCTATCACAATTAACATGTTAGTTAATGCCATAAATTGATGGCCACTTAGGATGTTGTGGTGGTCATGGTGTGGAATTCAGTACCTGGAAATGACAGGATCAAGCTTCTCCTGCTCCATTGGCACAGCCAGAACGTTCCCTTACCTGTGGAGTGGTGTAAGATCTCTTCCAGTTGTATTTACTGAATGGTTTGGTAGAGATGAGAACAGTCTCCTTCATTGTGGGCTTTATGAGTATGTAGGCACCGGGAAATGGAAGGCGTAGGCTGCTCTGTCTTGGCAAGATATATGTGCCCAAGCAGAGTTTTATGTGAAATGCAAAGACAAGCATTTACATAGAAATTTGCCTTTCTAAAGAATTGTCTTGAGATGCAAAATTTTTATCCGAATTTGACTTTTCAGTGCATAAAGAAAATAAGGGCAAGTGTTTAGCACTAAATAAATTTAGATGCACAATGAACTACGTTGAGTTTCATCTGCCAGAATTCCTCAGCAGCACCATTCCATTAACATTAAATGCCCATCAATAGGTTTACAGATTGAAGGGGTCTAACACTCCCCAGTGACTTGAGGCAGCTGCTGAAGGGTGAGGAGAGCAGGCAGCCAAGCCCTGCTGCGGGCAGGGTACGGGGCAGGGGCTGTGCCAGGCTCTTTGCTGACTCAGCACACGTGGCCAGCAGCCGCCCCGAGGGCTGCTGGAGTTGCTCTTGGTATAAAATGAATCCATTCATGTGGGTTTATTACTCGCCTCTTTGAAAGGAAAGCCCAAATTAAGCTGTAAGGCAGTATTTAACTGATATAATGCTTTTCCTCATTCCTGACACAATGGACTAAATGAGGAGGAAAGCTCCTTGGTGGCTGTGTTGTTGCTGCTGGTAACCTGCTGCCAGCATCCAGGAGGATGCTGTTTTCCCATCTCTCCTGGGATGTAGGGCCTTTCCAGTGCTGAGTAGTAGGGAAGTTCAGGGCTGCACTCAAGAAACTCATCTTAATTAATCCTTAAATAATCATTTTATGTGATTTCACAGGAGGAGGTCACAGCTGGGACTGGATTTGCCCATAGCAACCTCTTTCTTACTGCCCTTGGGAATGATGGAGAGGTCCTTCCCCACCCAGCTCCCCACCCCACAGTGTAATTGCTGTCTGTGGTGTTTTCCCAACCTAGTAAGGTGGCAATAAAGACAAAAGCTGAAGAAGTAAGCACTTGTTAATCATTTTGCCTCTGGGCAAAACAGGTTTTCAGGCTGATGTGGTCTGGAGCATACCTGTGTATATGCATACGTGAATTTTTAAATATGTAGAAAGAATACATAAATGTTCAGTGTGGATCACCAGACTGAAGGATCCTCTTGATGAACTTGGGTGGTGGTCAAGTTTGGCTCTGTGAATAAGCATCCCCCAACACCTGGTTTAGCATGTGGGGCTTTTGTTTCCATATCAAGGGTGAAATCATACCCTCAGATACTTCAGTCCTAGCATCAGTCTTAAATATGTTACTGATTTACTGCTGGTATCCTCACATCAGCAGAGTATTTAGGTGGTAAAATAGGATGTGAACTAAAAGGGTGAAACTACAAGTGTAATGCAATGCCCACCAACAATCTCTAGGGAAGAGCCCATTTGTGCAAGATTTGATTAGTATTTAAGCCATGAGCTCCACCATCTTGGGCCATCCTGCATGAAAGGCTTGTGGAGCAAACCCCAGAGTTTTTTGAATATCAAGCCACAGATATATTCCAAAAGATAGTGACTTGGTGCATCCTCAGGTATAGAATATTTAAAGAACCTTCGATTTCCAAAGATGTACATGGAAAATATCCAAGCAGCAGCTTTTGCAGTTTTAATGCTATTTATACTTTACTGTTCTCTAGCACTAATATAATGGGCTAAGTATAGCAGATAGCTGGGGACTCTAGGATACATCAAGAAGAATAAGGCTTCACAAAAACAACATTTGGAGCTAATTATAAGACCAACGGGTTAGAACAACACTAAGCTGCCAAAAATCCCTGGATAGTTACTTATTCATAGTGAAATGAAGCCCAGCGATTGAGTGGGGAAATGTGGCTGTAATAGAAATCATGCCTGGAATATTCATAGAGAAGTTTATCAAACAGAATTCTGTGGAAAACATGGGTTTAACATTTATAGGCCTTGAACACATCCTTTAGGACACTCTTCTAATTTTACTTGGAGCTACATCATCTTTATGCAGCAATAAGTTTGTTTTGGCACATCATGTTCATTAAAACAAACCCCAGACTGCTGAGATGAAAGCATACTTAATGAAATGCCAGGCTGGGGAAGGACAGGTACCTGCAGCGGTATTAACCTTGCGTAGGAAGGATGGGATATATTAAATTGTTCATATGCAGCTGTGTGAAGTCCATGTTAATCTTCGTTATTCCTGCTGTTGCACCATAAATTTATTTTATTCTCATTCTTTTACAAAATAGAGGAGAACTTTGGTGCAAAGATTTAAGCATCATATCTCCTTAAACAGGAGTGTGGTGGGTCATACTTTAATGACTTGTACAAATGTGAGTTACTTTATTTATAGGGTTTTCCCTTACATATAAATCTCATAGGGTGTTTTCTTTTTTTTTAATTGATGATATTGACCTTGAGCCCCATTTGATAGCGTTGAGGAAACTACAGGGCTAAGTGCAATAGGATTTGTTCCCTCGTTCCCTCTGTATGGAGTTGGTTATGGAAGAGCAGTTGCTGGGCATCGGGTTTGTATTCAGCAGCTACAGTTATGGTGGGAAGCTTGATCAGAAGCAAGGCAGAACATCAGGTTGCAGATGATACCTCGGGGAGTGAGGTCAAGGGGAACAGCAGCAAGGGGCTGTGAATGTGGAGGTTTGGAGTTGTGTCTGCCCGGATGGCTTATGGAGGTGTATCACCAGCTGCATTCCCTCTTCTTTCACTCTTGTATGACGTGCCTGTTACTTGAGAGCCCCGTGTGCTTTTGACAGTACATAGTGTTGGTTTAGAAGGTTCTACCTCTGAACTAAGAGGATTGGAAAGAGCTGGCTCTTTTCCTAGTACAAGGTTAAAACAAGAAATGTTTCCAAATATCTTTTTTTTCCCTAGAAATATCTCTATCTTGTGTAGAAAGCAAAGAAAAACAAAGAGGAATCTACAGCATCTGATCTGAAAACCAGTAATCTTCTGCTTTGCTCATAGCTATAAGGAGCTGTAGAAGATGGAGCCATTCCATGAAAGTTCTTATTTCATTCACAAAAGAACTTTTTTCCTGATGAGCTAAAAACTGCTTTCACGACCTACGCTTGTGTCTGTGCACGTAGGTGGTGCAGCTCCCAGATCTCCTTGTGCTGCATTTGGGAAAAGGCTTCAAATATACGTATTTCTTATCAGCATCCAGAGGGCCCTGGTCTCCTGCACTACCCCATAGATGCTTTTAGCATTACTGAGCTTTTGCCTCTTAACTATTGGGACACACAGTACTACACACTTGGTAGTGAGTGTTGCACCCTGGAATCAGGTCTTCCAGCTACTTCCCATTGACATCAGCCTATTGGGCAGACCCACGCTGCAGTGAAAGGCTGAAAATCTGCATACCAGCCAGTCTGCCTGAAACGCCTCATTTCTGACAAATGCCATTACATTTTACCCTGCTTAATGTCTGCATTAGAGCAGAGGCTTCCTTTGCTTTTTGAGGTTTAATGAAAGTTTCGGCATGGCGGGTGCGTGGCCCTTTTGTCCCTGGGAGAATGCCACCCCTGCTAACAGACAGTATCAGTTACTTTTGTGGTGCCAGTTTGAGGCAGAATCACCTTTCTTTGCTTTCATCCATCACTTTTCTCCTTTCCTTCATCTCCCGTTTGGTCTCCTAGCATCAGTCACATGAAGAGCACAGTCCCAGGAGTTATCTGCCTACACGCTGTAATGCTGTGTTTTTATGGTCAATCTTCCGTGGCTCTAAAGAATATATGAAAAAGGCTTGTGCTGCGTGCAGGCTCTCCCAGTGCACTGTCAGCTAAACAGCAAATTCAGTTAATGAGCAGTAAGGATTGATGGTGGCTCAAAAGGATCATTATTAAAGGCTGCAACAGGAGTCTGTGTTCTCCAGGTGATGCTTAAGCTGATAGTCCAGAACGATCCATCCTTTTTCTCTGCTCCACGAGGAGGGCACTGCCGAGCTCAGCACTGCCAGGCATTGCTGGCACTGAGCTGTGTTCATGCATCAATATATTGCCTGAGGTATGCAAACTTTTTCAGGGCTTAAGCCCTTTTTTCTATAGCTTAAGTAAAAGCCTTTTTCTTCCTGCTCTGAGTGAACCCTTCTGATTCAGTTAGAGTTGCCCACCCCTGCTGCTGACCTGGTGCATGTGGAAGGTGAGGTAAAGTGAGCCCAGGCAGTAAAATGCTACATTGCACTGTATATACACTGTGGCAATGGAAATCTAATAAACGTTTGGAATTCTGTCCTGGACAAAAATCTACAGTCTAAATAAGCCACTGTTATGACTCCCTTTAAAATATGAGGAGAACAGAATTTAACCCTGGACAATCATAACACCAAACAGTAAAAGTGCAGCTTCTACTGGCATTAGCTAAGATGATCCAAGGTAGTTAAGTTTGAAAAGAGGAGTCTTATGTTTTATTAAACTGATGTAACCAGCAAACAAGGCAAAAGCTGGAGGCTCAAGCACTTCAAATCCCTTGTCTGTTTTAGATTGATTTTTTAATTTAGTCTACCAAAAGTTATTACCGTTTGCTACAAATCTTGTTGCCTTTACTTCTGCTAATAACTTACTTTTCACCTTCAAGAAAAGCCACTTAAAGGACAACATTTTTCAGTAAAATTATTTTTTGGTTTACTAAAGAATTTTTGGTAACTTACCCACACAGTTGTCCCTGACTGACCACTGAACATGATTCAGTGTTGCCAGTCGGATTGCTTCTCTCCTTTTCTACAGAGAAAGGCTCTTCTGTAATGATCTAGTAACAGAGAAGTATAATTTTTATGTTCCGCGTAGGTGCTGCTTTGGAGTCTTTAATCTTCAATTAACCCTGATACACCTAAATTTGTACTGCTGCTCATTGGGCTATACTAAGAGGAAGGGTTTAAAGCCTGTATTTAGGTAATGCGCCTATAAATCCTGGTGTATATTGTATGGTGTGTGTCTGGTCTGTCCCATCTGCCTGGTTTGAAGGCTGCAGAGAGGTTGGACATATCTGCAGACAGTGAACCTGGTCCTTCAAGGGCTGCACAGCCCGGGCAATGCCCAGCTCCCATCACTGCCCAGCCCGGGGTGCTGCCCACTGGGATGTGGCTTAGGGAGGTGGTGTGGTACATAAGGCTTGCTGGAGAATGTGAACATCGGGGTGACTCCTCTGCATCCAGGACTACACCTTCTCACAGTGTTTTTGATGTAAAAGTAAACCAAACTATCAGGAACCACCCAGATGAAATGTGTGGTTTTATAAGAATTGATTTGAAATGGAAAAAGAAATGCTTTCAGCTGTAACCCCCTCCCATCCTGACCTACCGTATCTGGAAGTTCAGGGTGAATGCAGCTGTGGTGTTCTCTGTCCAAGAACCCGCCCCCTCTCTGGGTTCTCTCCCCAGGCCTCTGCTGTCCTGTTTCCCTGCTGACAGCAGTGGCCATGGGCTGCTCGGTTCCTGGGCTCAGCCCATTCGGTCACTGCAGGCTGTGGTTTTGAAGTGCTGGGGCCTGGGCTGTGGGTCCTGAGTTGGAGTTGACCTATGGTGAGTCCCAACCCAGCAGTGTGTTTTGTTCCCCAAGTGGTTTCAGGCCCCAGAGGCAGAACCTGGCCCAGCTGCGTGAGGCCCCAACTGCCCCCAGGTGATCCTGGTTGGGGTGGTGGGCAAGGCTAGAGCTCTGTCAACCAGGAACCGACCAGTTTGGGAGAAGCAACAAGGAGCTGATCAGTTCAAAGAGAGTTCCTTTTGAAGTGTGTTCCTATTGGGGGCAGCTTGCTGAGCTCTCTCTCAGTGTTGTGTTCCCTTGGCTGATTCAAGATGGAGAAGAGCAGACAGATAAAGAATAAAAGATGAAGTTATGCTGAGGGGATGTTGCTGCGTTTGATGTTGGCTTAAGCAAGAAGAGAGCTAGCAGCACAGTTTTCCAGGGAACTTCTCACCATTTGTTTGGATACCCAAATACCTTTTTTTTAAGTGAATAAACAGCATTTTTGTTTTATGGAAACAAAACCACATTCAAAAGGTAGAATGTCTTATAGCTCTTTGTTGTTGTTTCCTTTGAATATTTTTCATTATAGTTTCTGGTTCCCTAGAATAATTGGGGAAAAAAAACCCCTCAAAGCTTCTCTCCACATGTGCACAACTGCCAGATGTGAATGTGAATGAAAGAAGCAAGCCAAGTATTTGTGATGATAGGAAATGCTGTAACGTGCCAAATGGTTGTGCTCAAAGGGAGCTGCTGCCATTGTTTATTTCAGATTTAGACCCTTCTTTTTGGTTTCCGTGCTATTTTGTGGTCAGTTCTGATTTCAGTGAAATCTGTTGTTTGTTACTAAGAGAGAGTCTTAGTCTGTGAATGTTTTCTTTTGGCTGTTTGCTGCAGGGATGGGTGATTACCTGGTGATGTCTGTGCTCTGTGTGTGGGTCTCTGAAACCTCAGGTTGCGTCAGTGGCGATAAAACGATTTTCAGTGTGAAGCTGGAGGGGGGTAGATTCATTTGTGAAAGACTGAAATTCGTGAGTGTTCTTTCAAATACTCTTCAGACTACTCGACCAGTGACTAACATTGCTATGAGTAAGAAGAACGCTCCTGTATTGGTTTAGGAAACAACTATTATATGATTTCACCAGCGGCACGGTAATTACAAAGGTTTTTTCAAAATCTGAAATCTTGAATTTCTACCTTGGAAACCTGGTCAAAAGGTGTCACACTTTGTTTTGGCCTCATGTGGGACTTCCCCAGCTCCCTTGGCTGCATCCCTGATAGCTCTCAGCACTCAAGTGCTGCTGGGGATACTGAGAGTATAAATATCCAACGTAAGCTAAAATCTTAATGAGACTGTTTTATACACTGAGTTGTAATTAGCTTGGAAGAGACCAAATTGCCATAGATAAGAAGGTGCCTGGATAAGCCATGAGAGCCCTATAAAAAGATGCATGGATGTTTCCTTGTCCTCCTATGTCTTAGCAGGAGCTGCGAGACTTGCCCCTGTGGTGAGGCTTGGTAGGGAAAGGGGTTGCTGTGACAGGCAAGCCTGGGGCTGGACTTTGTGCTGCAGGAGCTGGACCACTGTGTTGTCAGTGACACAGCAAGGGGGGACACTGAATACTCAGTATGGATGAATCTTAAAATTTGGCAGTAACTGTGATGTTTGCAAAGCTGGAACATTTTCAGTAGTACTGCTTTCTGATGGTCTCGAAGCATAAATAATTTTACAAAGGCATTTGGTTTTGTATCTGAGATGAAATACTGGTGTGTTTGGTCATTCATTAAGAGTACAGCAAATTCAGCACTGATGTTTGTTTGTGCAGAATGTGTCAGTGGGACTGGGATACATCATTTTGGGTATATGTAAAAGTCCTGGTACTTTTGTGGCTAGCTATTGATGTGCATTGAGATGGACACCTGCTTCAGCTTGGCTGTGATTCCTTGCCCAGATGAAGTAGGAGATATGGGAGTAAGGAGCTAGTCTCTAGCAATGGAATTTGCAGAGATACTGATGTTTTCTGGAATTTCCCTCATTTCAGGGTCAGAGGCAGACTCAGCTTAGCCTGCAGACCCCATACTCCCTGTGAGTCTACAGGAGGTGGCCAGCATCAGCGTGATCTAACTGATCTCTCCCAACAGCAGGCACAGCTATTGTGGCTTTGGGAAGAGACCAGAGAGCCCGAGGGCTCTTGTGTGCTGTTTTGAATTCTGTTCTAAAACTTGGCAGTGTATGTTAGTGCTAGCTCTGTGTGATAGCACAGGCAGCTGGTCCCCACTCCACATTAACAGTGCAGGGAACGACATCTCCATCAAAGCAGATGGGGAAAAAAATGTCCTGACCACCACATTGTGATAAATTGTGCAGCCCCACTGTAAGCTGTGGGAGGACTAAATTGAAACCACTGAGTATGTGAAGCTCACATAGAAAACAGAATGTGGTCCTGAGTGACTGCTGGGTGCCATGCAGTTACAGGCTGGAGATCCAGAGCGGCACCTGGTGCTGCTACGGGCGCAAAATATGTCTCTTAGGTTTTCTGGTTTGAAAATCTTTGCTGCTCGTTGACTTTGTGAGCCATGTGACGATGCCTCTTTTGATTTTGAGAGATGTATGCAGAACATGATTGATGCTGATGGCATGTATGTAAAATCCATAGCCATCCTTACACTTGGCTCCTTCCACGTGTATCTTGGCATTCCAGAGGTAGTACCGATAACATAACAGCATCAGTGAGCACATGGGAACAGGAACCAATCCTAGTTGCTTTCCCAAAGTGTTTTGTCTGGTTTGGATGTTACTCCCCAAAGGGCACCGCTTGGTTTTGCTGCTGTGGCAAGGCTGGGTTTTCACACAAGCCTCCTGCTTCTTTCCTCAGGCCACCCCCTCTTCAGGGAGTCTGCAAATCTTTAGTATGTCCCTTGAGCAGGGGCATGTCTAAAAGGCAAGCTGATAGGAACTGACACCAGGAGGGAATTTTTAGTTCAGATGTAGACTTTGGAAGCAGAATGTACAATATTATGCTACAAGTCTTGACATGCAATCCCTGAGACCAAACAGCTCCAGGTGGTTTGTTGCATATGGTTTTTGGTTTTTGAAGCACAGGCTTAACCAAACACTGCTACCCACAATAAAACAGCATGGAAGTAATCTAAAAAAGATCCATTTTAGTGTCGTCTTATGCTTTTTGTTTCTACTGTTGCAAATATTAACCAAGATTATTTCATGACAATGAAGTTTCCTTAAGTTGTGGGAAGTAAACTGCATATTTTATGGAAATTACAGAGCTCAAGCACATACTAGTGTAAAATAGCATATGTTTTTCTCTTTCCATTCCTAAAATATCAGACTAAGTCTTTTTCCTGGTATGTTGGTATTTACCAAGTCTCTACTCTCTTCTAATGGGTATGTTTGTTCCATAAGGGTGTCACTCGAGGGAAATTGCAGTGGTAGCTGCAGGAGTTGGGCTCTGTCAGCAGGGATGCCCAGCCAAAGGCAACAATTCTTATCTTATCACCAGATCTTCCAATTATTCTATTTCTTCAGATTTCTCTGAGTTTTCCATGGAAGCACTCCACAAGCTGTGGTTCTTCAGGAGCTCCCCAGGCATTTGTCCTCCAGTAATTCTGATTATATAGGGTAAGCCTGACATTCATGGTTGATGTTGAGCTCCCACCGCACTGAGCCTAAGCTACACAAGCCACCTGCCCATTTTATATCCTGCATGAGAACTGTCTTTAATGAAGCCTCTCCCTCTTCATGCAAAACTTATTGAGGAAACGGTGTTGCTGACAGCACAGCATCAGCTGTAGGAATGAGACCCAAGCTGCTGCTCCTGCTCTGGATGGACCAGGGCAGGTGGGATCTCTTGCATCCCTCCTGGAAAAGATGAAAACAAACCCTCATATAAAGGAAAAAAGTGCTAATTGAGGTGAACACGCAGGGAGCAGAGTGCTGGAGGCACACAGCAGGGTGCACCTGGAATGCCTGGCTTCCCTGGAGCTCTGCTTTAGAAGTAGGTTGATGGGGCAAATTGTTCTGAAAAAAAATGCCCTCTGTTTTCAGGTTTTATGGGCAACCCCCTAGAGCTTTGATTTTGCTTGCTTATTTTTCAGTGCTCTCACTTGTTCTGTGCTGTGAGAGCTGCTTTTTCCTCCTTGTTTAATTTTATTTTTGTTTCTTGTAGGCTGGTTTTACTTCTGGTTTCTACACGCTTGTAACAGATCTAGGATTCATCTCACCATTCAGAACAGTTTTGTTAATCCATTTATAGTTTTCCCTTTCTCAAGTAAAACAGTGCTCTACAGCAATCCAGCAGGGTCTTTGCTCCATTGCATGTTAAATTCCAATTGAAAGGCAAGAGGTTGTAACAGAAAAACCCGATACTTTTCTTTCTAATGACTTCGTTTAATGACAACTATTTAATCCAGCAGTGATAGATGGCTGATTGCAAGAGGGCTGCAATGAGAGATGGATGTTCTCTTTCTTGTTGCACATACCATGGGTTCTCATCCCACTTTTCCCTGGCTTAGGGTGCTCCTGGCCGTGTCAGCAGGGTTTGAATTTCCCCTCTCCCTTCTTAGGAGTTTTCCAAGATCAAACTTCGTCACCAGAACTGTTCCTGCCCCATTGCAGACCTGGGGGATTTCTCCTTCTCGCTCCTGTTTGGGCTGTGTCCCTCCTCATGCACTCCTGCACACTCACATACTGCTAAGGAGAAAGAAGTGTGAATATTCCAGAGCATTACAAATACTTTGTCTAATATGGAGCCCTGTGGGAAGTGAGAGCAGGTATTGAAATTCTGGTGTGGACACTGGAGGTTTCAGCTCAGCCACATTAATAATCCCCGGTGTTAGAATAAATCTTTCAAACGAGAGATCTGAGGTTGGTATTAAACCTCAGTCTAAGCAGTCCTGAGGTTACAAGAGTCACCTTATCCAGTCAGACCACTTATTAATTGTAGTCTTGAGCTAAATTCTCCAAATTGGCCCAAGCCTGTGACTAAATGGAGCTCTTTCTGAGGCTGCAGCAGGCTTGGCAGCAGCTCAGCTGCGCTCCTGCGGGGCTCTGACCTGTCACCGCTCACATTAAATTGGTTGCCTGGCTGGCTGCATGTTGTAGCCTCTTCCTAGAGCAAAACCACCCCATTTTAGCACTGCAATCTTCATGAAATGAACTCTGCCAGACAAGCCAGCCCCTTAGTACATGCTGCAATTATTTCTACCTTTCCATTTAATTTTTTTTTTTTTACCTCAAAAGACCTGAAAAATCTTGTTTAAACCTGCACTAGCTCTGGACTCTCCTGGATTTTCTCCCTCAAGTGACAGATTGTTCTTCCACATATAAAAAGAGCCACGTGGGGGATGGGTGCCTTAAATGAGAATATTTTAGTATTTGTTTTAAGATTATTCTTGACAAATGGATCAACGTATCCATCATATCTGTTGAACTCATCAGCTCTTAAAACCTGTAATCTGGGGAAAGGCAAGGGAAATGTGGTTTAACCTGAAGAACAGTAGAGAGCCATGACTCATCTCTCAGGGAAAATGTTTCTTTTGAATCATGAATTGATGCAGTGTAGGTCAGCCAGGAAGGTAATTCAGAGCAGTACGTTCTTAACTTAGAAGAAAATTACTGTATTGACAGCACAAATTATATAAGCAATTTGTTTGGAATTAGTACTTTCTTTAAAGTAATACACGGCTCAAGAAGATCTCTTTGGTTAGAAGTTTTCCTGTTTTATGAACAGATCTACTTCTGATAGCCAGTGAGTCATGCTGCTCCCTCCAGCTAATGCAGAATGATGCTGGCAATTATGGGAGCTATCACCTCTTTAATGGTAAAGTTTTTAATTTGGCTGCTTCTGAGACATGCCATGAATAGAAATCACAAGGGCCTTAACTCCTTCTGTACAAATCTTGATTGCAAGTAAAACTTCAGCAACTAGTTCACAGGATAAGTCTTCTTTAAGGTATGGGATGCATTCGCCGGCAAGGCCTTGGGGAGCTCTGCAGTAGCTCTCTGGCAGGCTGAGGCTTACGCTGGCAGAAAGCCATGGAACTGAACTCTTGTGCCTGAAGCTGAGGTCCAGCTGTGCTTCGGAAATGGGTGAACCTGTGGCGCAGTTGGAGAGGTGCAGCAAGGTGCCAGACCCCTGATGGTCCCTCCTGCAATGCCCGCCAAGCAGGGAGGAGGCTGAGCAAGGCGTGGGGCAGCCAGGCTGAGCAGCACCCATCCTGCTGTGGGTGCTGGGCTCCTGGGGCATTGCTCCTGCAGCAGAGCTGCTTACACCAGTGCATCACATCAGGGGCATCTCTTTGCAGAACTTCTCTCGCTGGATTTGAATCGCTTGGTTGCGATAAAAAGACACAGAAAGTGATATAAAATCACCACTTAAAAGACAATTTCAAACTTAAATCTGCAGATCAAGAATGATGTATTATGATTCTTGTCACTTCTTTCACATCCTAGTTTGGTTTAATTCTGCAGCTGCTTACCTAGAAATATAGGTGGGTTTTTTAAAAGACCTCTGCTTTCTTCCTTCGACCAGAGGACCAAAGATGTATCACCTAACTGTGAGACTGCAGGAAACCTCTGTGCTACTACATCCAATAAATATTTTTAATATAGAGCCATCTCTTCCACACTCTCTGAAACAACTAAGAGCCCTATTTGGATTCCAAGCCATGCTTGCAGGATGACATTAATGCTCATGTCTAAATGAAAAAGGTTTGCCCATGTTAGAGGGGGAAATAAATTCCATTTACCCTTACAGGGACTTTGTTTTGAAATGTCTTTGAAAGCAGCAACCTATATCAAGAGCTCCATTTTGTACAAGGCTCAAGGCTTGGTGGTGTGCCAGTGGCTCTGTGAGCAGCAGTGAATCACTCTGGCCCTGCTGGTTGCCACAATTAATGCAGGCACATGCTGCCTTCCCATAATTACTGTGT
The DNA here is from genome assembly GCA_013401335.1 of Brachypteracias leptosomus. Lineage (NCBI taxonomy): Eukaryota > Metazoa > Chordata > Aves > Coraciiformes > Brachypteraciidae > Brachypteracias > Brachypteracias leptosomus. Next base: position 254,706 of record VYZX01007730.1, on the reverse strand, counting down.
GCTCAGCGTGGATTTGGAGCCATCCTTCAGCCCGTGGCCCAGGTGCTGCAGGCACAGAGCAGCCTTGCTCTCGTGGTCCTTTCTGTTGGTCTCCTCTGGGTGTCACAGCTCAATGAAACAGCAGCAGATTTCTGTAAATAATTTAGATGCCAGGGTTTTCATTTTTTTGTGTATTTTTCATCATTTTCACAGCAGGTTTCATACTGATTGTATCATACTTGGTTTCTGATATCTACAGGTGATTGATAAGCAGGTTTTTCTGGTTTACAGCAAACTCTTAGATTTTAGGGTGGGAGAGTTGGTTGATTTTAGTTGAGACTCACTGAATCCAGATGCAAAAGACTCTGAGCACTCGGTGTGAACATGAATTCAAGTGAGATTTGCAGAGCTCTCCTCATGTCCCAGATATCAGGGCTGCTCATCAGCAGTAGGGTTTGGGCATGATAAACTGGCATTCATTGTGGCCAAATATTTTCTACGAGCCCTACTTCTAACTGCAAGCTGATGCTCTGTGCACAGTCCCATATGGTGTTTATCTTGAGAAAAATCAGTACCTACAGTCACCTACCTGAGGGTTTGACACTACGTGCTCTCTGTGCTGTTGGAAGGTCCTTCCCTCTTATCAGTCATATGAAAAATATGTTGGCAGGGTTTAACCAATGTCTTTTGGAAAATGCATATTCCCCTCATGCTTGGCATCCTTCTTGGCAGAGGTAGTAGTGACAGCAGGGGGAGAATTCATCTTCTCCTGGTTATGGCCTTCACAGCTGCCCATGGGGAAGGAGCAGGAGGCTGGAGCATCAGACAGCTGGAACAGAGACATCTTTCAGGGCCGTTAGCTGACCAGATGTCAGTAGCACAACATTGATTCCTTTTAGAAAGATATATTATGTCTTTTAAGATATAAAATTGACATTTCAGACAGTTTGGGAGCTTAACAGTCTCCTGTCAAGGGATTTTTATTTAGAGAAGTGTGTCTCTTGGAGCTTGTCTTTTGGATCCCTCCTGGTCTTTGTTGCTTGGTGTGGTGTGACTCTTTCCACATCTGTGATTGCAAATGGTATTGACCTACTCCAAGTGAGACATAGAAGGGAATGTAACTTCATGTGGTGAAAGAGAAAACCTTTTGCTGATCTTTTGTTTGAAGAATTCAGGTGCTGCCTCGTGAGGGAGCCGTCTCAAACCACAGTTCGTTGGCTTCACAGATGAGCTTTTAAAAGCTTCTTTCTAAAAATAGCCACGTGCGCTGGGGAATTTGCAGTTAAGACACTGTGGTCCTGCTGTGTGCTGCTGCCTAATTGCCTTCATCCTCCTTTAGCTGATAAAAACTCCACTGCTCCCTCCTTCATAGCAACTGATGCTCCTGTCCCATCTGCTTGGCCCTTTGCTCTTTCATCTCCAAGTGGTAGGAGAAGGAAAAGCAGTATGCAATGGGAGTAGAAGTTAAATGTTACTGCGTGTTAGTGCTTGAATGTGAGGTGTTTGCATGCTACAGAAGTTGGTTTGCTTGTCCCAAAACATGAAGGAAATGGGCTGAAAACTTCTTCCCTGCACATTTTATTTTCCTAAGTAGTTACCCACCTCAGGCTCCTGAGAGAGTTGACTCTACGTTCAGAATTTGTGAGACAGAGGATTAACAGCAAGTTGAGCTTTTAACCAGTGTGAGTTATGGGAAAAGGCACCTGCCATAAAACCCTGGTCACCTGCCTGCTGCTGCTCTGGGCATGACCAAGGTCGCTGCAGGTGGGCCACAGGGGCAGTGCCCATCCCTCATGGAGCAGCTCTCGTGCACTCTCTCAACTGATAAAACTTACTGAGCCAGGGGAGGCTGCAAAGCTCCTTGCACCAGGTGAAAGCTGCCTGTGCCTTCCTGGCAGATCTTAGCTCAGCACTTTGCCAAGACTTGCAGACTCTGCAAATGGTCCGCCTTCTGCTCAAGAGAGTCCAGCGTTGTTTGTATCCTTGGCACACCTGGCACTGGGGTAACTCTGCTGCACAGATTTGTAACCCCTCAGCAGGATACCCCGGCCGCAGCGACGGCCTCTGAGCTCTTGTGACTTAATATTTGCTATTGCTTTGGTGCAGGGGACATGACCACCAAGTATCTTGACTCATGCAGAATGCGAAGTGGGAACCACTGGGGTTTCTGTGTAGACTTCTGTTGATGTGAAGGTGAAGCAAGTGCTCCAAGCCAGCATCTGCTCCACTCTGGAGAAATGCCTATGTGTGGAGCTGAAATTGGATCCTTTGTGTTATGCTAAGTCAGACTCCACCTACCTTGAAATGCTCTTCAGCTATGCCTTTTCCAAAAAACTTGGCTAACAAGGAAAGAAAACCCTAGCCCCCAACTATAAATGAGCAGAACTTGTTCTGTTTTAGGAGGAAACAATTAAGCATAATTATTTGTCACCATTAAAGATGAGTGAAAAAGCATATGCAGGGAAGAGTGGAGAAAAAAACCCCCTATTTTAACAGGAGAAATGTGGGTAATCATACTGAACGAGACTATGATGCTCCAGCCGCAGGTTTGGAGAGGAAGACTACAACCATGTCCCCTGCCATATGGTGCAAACACATTCCTTGTTTACAATCCCCTTAAGCTTTACAAATGATGTGCTCTCATAAATCAGGTAGTTAAGCAGGGCTTTATTAACTCTGGGTTGTGAAGATGCTGTGTGATGCAGCCTCTGGTCAGGCTCTGACCCTCCTGTCTCCAGGGCAGCTGTAACCCCAGGCCCCAACCCGCAGCTGCAGCAGCCCCAGCGGCTGCCCATGAGCTGCTGGAGTGTTTGATCCTCCTTCCTTTGCCAGGTTTACACCGTGTCAACATCTGGACCTGGTGCTTCACTCCCTCATGTTCCTCTGTCTGGCCAGTGTGGAGCTCACCTGCCACCCCTTCCAGCAGCTGCGGATTGGCCTTTGCTGTCAACTGCACACACCAAAAATGCCCAAGGCTTTACAAAGAAACAAATAGGAATTCTGGGCTTTGAGAAGTATTAAAGTGTTGCTTTTTAGGCATTAACTCTTTTTGCCAGAAGAGTTTCCCTAATTCATTAGCCAAATCCCTTCTGAAAACCCAGTTATGCTGAGGCTTGCAAGTACTAATCTGCATACAACATGTTATTCCCTTCGCAGTTTACAAGGAAAGAGGGTTGCATCTAGCTCCGAGTTCTCCTACCATGTGGATGTCTTCTCTGATTATTTTTTCTTGCACTCTTTATTTTGCAAATGCAGGGAGGCAGAGCACCCTCTTCTCTCCCACAGTGCCAGCCGTATTGTCAGTACACAAGGAGCTAATCAGGGCTGTCAAACCCTTTCCTCTTTTACTGTTCCAGGGGCAATCCACGACCTGTGAGCCACATATCCTAGTTTTCCACTGGTGTTTCCATAGCCCAGTCTGTGGTTTGATGTTTAGTTCTTTGGCTGGTGGCTCCCAGAGGAAGCAGCAGTTGGCATCCTGCGCTCGGTGATAATATTGTTGATACGTCCCATATCGTTCGGTCTGAACAGCAGAAAAAAGCAGCCAGCTGCCTCTAACAAGGTTAGATCTATGGCTCTGTGTAGTGGAAAAAAATGTACTGCAAAAATAGTTTTTATTATTGGCAGGGGCATAAGCAAGAATGTGGCTTCAGGGAACAGTGAGGCACTTTGGCCTAATTGGTAAAAACCTGTGTTTTGGAGTGAGATAAAAGACTCAGCAGCGTGGGACACGATGTGTGGGTCAGTGAAGGCTGGAAAAACAAACCACATGGGTGGAAACGAGTGTGATGAGCAATATGGGGAAGTGGAGTCATTCACTTTGCCTCAAGTTTCTGTGACACCAGAGTTGGATGCATTTGGTAATGGCAGGAAGGATGGAAAGGTTTGTTGCTTGGAAGGGGTTTGTTTCTTTGAGATGTAAATCTCAGTTCTGAGATGATGCTCTACAGGTAAGATTTAGGCAACATGTTGAAAAGCATCCAAAGACATTAGGAGCCTGACTTCTCATAGCACATGTTACTTAGTCTTCCCAGTCACTGTTGTGCCTCATGTGTGCAACTCCATGTAATAGATAACACCTCTAAAAGCATCTTTAAGGATGTGCAGAAATGGTCTGAGCTACCAGGGTAGCAAACGGCTCCCATGCAGCCCAAGGTGATGGCTGTGCTGGTGTGTGCAGGGACTCCTGCTGGTGTTGGGCTCAGGAATCCACATATAGACACCTGGTTTGTGTGGGTTTGGTTTGCCAGTGGGAAATTAATCTACCTTTGGAGAAGACAGACAACTGGGTTGGAGAGGTCTTAACCTGAGACAATGTGTTCTTCCATGGCATGTAATTCTAAGTCCCTGTTCTTTTCATCAACTTCTCATGGACTGTATAGGCAGAAAAATTAAATGTTTACTGTCTCTTGTAAGTAATTTATGGTATTTGAAATGTTTGTGTGTACATATATGTACATATTTGTGTGTGTATATATATCCCTAAAGGTAAAGTGCAGTGAAGACACCTGAAAATGAACTCAACAGGCATTTCTTGAAGCTGTTGTGTGGTTTAGGTTGAGGCAGCATTTAATTCCAGCAACTGCGTGGGGGTTTATAATCTGCATTTTATAGCATGTTCTAGATCATTTAAAAGCCACATTAATGCTTTTCCATGTAAATCACCAGTATAAGTGTCTCAACTGTACCTGTGAGCTCCTGAAATAGTTGGTCTGGGGTAGAATCTGCAAACTCCTCTGGTCTGGGCACTTGCTTAGGGTGTCAGAGATGGATGGACAGACCTGCCTCTGACCATGGGGTTGCAAGAGCATTTTTGGCTTGTCCTGCTCCTCCGGCAGTTGGGTGATGCTTCCAGCCACTTCTAGGTGCTTGAGAGTGACTTCTCCCTCCTGATTGAGTAAGACATTTTAGCTCTCCTAAAACAGAGATCAAGCTGAAATCTTTGCTTTTTTTTCTTCCCTGGTAGCAATCCAAACATGAATTATTTGCACAGCAGAACTGTAGAGTTACGTGGGCACCAAGGGAAATGCTTCAGTTCCTTCAGTGGCTATTTCAGGCTGCTCAGTCAGAATGTGTGTGCCTGCCTGCACAAAAAGGGACAGAGCTGAAGAATTAAACAATTGAGTAGGCAGGGCTGTCCTGGAACTGTGTCACACTCTTCTGCCTGTGTCACTGGTGGCCTTGCAGGAGTATATCCAGGGCAAACCCAGCACTTGTGGTGCGATGAGGAGGAAACAAGCTCTAGAGGAAGGAGATCAGCAAGTGGAGGTAGGCCACCTTCTCCAGGTGTGTTGTGCAGGTATGTGACAATGGTGCTTAAATTTAGTTGCAGTGGCCTTAAAGGTTTTGTTTTAGGGAAAGTATTTTTTCAAGAGAGCTGCTATCTTAAAATTATGGAAATAAGCATATTGAGTGAGTGCATCTCAGGTCAAGTGACAAAAAGTGTGAGATTTGCTAACAGGAGGAACAGTAGGAGGTAAATGAGAGATGCTTCTATGACTATGCCTTATGGTGTAAAATAATCAGATTTGTAAGGCCCAACACAAAGAGCTCTTTAAATGCATCCAACTGTTGAAATGTAAACACACATCAGAAATGGTTACAGCAGCTCTAACCTGCTTTGACCCTCCAACACCCCTGCCCTTCCTCTTACCAACAGCTCCGTGCTTGTATAGGGTAGTAAACCAGCACTCTGACAGGGTCAAAATCACAAAAAGAGATTTTTAAAGAATGCTTAAGTGCATGAGAACTATTGCCCTCCATGCCACAAGCTAGACTGCAAAAAAACTATTCTTCCTGCTGGCCTGCTGTTGATAAGTCTGGATAATATAATGATGGTCTAAAACATTTAAGATGAGCTGGCAAAAAGGAGTTTCTGTTGGTGTAGATGCAATTGTGCCACTACACATGGATGCTGCCCAGAAACTTCAGCGTAGCTGGGTGCTGCTGACCTCATCTGGCAAAATGCAGGCAGACACCGAGGGAAGGCAGGTGCCCTCACTCTCCTGGCTTCTGTATGAGGACAGGGCTTATCTCCCTGCAGGAATTAGTATTCGAGGTTCCCAGAGCTGAAACTGTTGGCTGATAATTTGGATATATGGGAGCTCTGGGCTCTGAGCTCTCCCAGATGCTCCTGGTGCTGCACGATGCCTCGTCTGCTCCTTCTCTGGAGAAGGCAATTTTAGAAAAGGGGCAAGATTCTTCCACATGTAAATTGGGCCAGCCATTTTCATGTAACTTTAAATCAGTTGACAAGATTTCTAGTTTCTTAAGTTATTTAAACCTATTAATTAACCTTTCCTGGGAAGGAATTGTTTCATCAACTTTCATGTATGTAAAGTACAGAAAAGTGAAAGGCTAAATTAGCAGAACAGCTTCACAAACTAGCATGGGTGCCAAAATATTTCCATACCTTCCTATTTTCTACATCTTCCTTCCATATGCAAAAGATATTTCCACATGCTAATAACATGTGTATCTCTTCTTTCGTGTGGACTGTGTTGCTTAGGCAGGCACCACTCTGAGTCCTTCCTTGTCCCATAACTCAACTTCTAGTCTTGAAGATAAGCAAATTGTGGTTCTTCTAGTCCATGCCCAGTTTGGGTTGACCTTACATCTACTTGTTGTGTTAGCACTCATGTCTGTAAAGCTCCCAGGCTCTGTGGCACAGATTTTCTATCCCATGATAAGGGCACTCTTGGTGGAAATACAAAGAGTTTCCAGTTTAATATGTTCTTGCATCCCTTTCCAAAGGTTTTGCTGTGGCTGCAGTTTTTGCACATCTGTGAAATAAAGATAATGGTAACTGGGGCAAACCCACAATTCTGAATGGGTGAGGTTTCAACGTACAGCTGGCTGTGGAAGGGGACAGATCCTTTGGCTTTATTCTCACACTGTTCACTGATGTCTGTAGGTGATTCTGGACAGAAGTTGTTTCCCACCAAGTTAGATATCCACCTGTCACTAATTTCCTTGGGTACTTTTCACTGCAGTTACGCTACAGAGAATGTGGGGAGGGAAGTTCAGTGATTAGTTTCCTGTATATTTTAAAGTCTCCTACTCAAGCTCAAAATACAGACAATATAAGCAATTTGTCACATAAAAACCTATGAAGTCATTGGCAGGAGCTTAAGCCAACAGCCAAATTAAAAAAAAATAATAATTTTAAAAAATCTAATTTAATGCAAAGGTTGTTGACTGGCATTCTTAACAAGTAAGTCTCATTGGAATTTCTGTTTCTTTAATGCAAGCACTTTCTAGTCCATCATCAGTAAATCTGTAATTGTTTTAATAGCTCAAATTCAATCAGCCCTGCAAGCCTTGTGTTCCATAAGTTTCTGCTATAAGTGAGCTGGTAATTTCATATTTAAACAAAAGGCCTTTTATCTCCCAGGTAATGACTTTAAAATATCAGGAGAGCCATAACAGGATCAAAGGGCATAAAACACAGGGATTGCTCTGATGTACTGTGGGTTGTACTGCATTGGGAGTAGCTGAATCTCATCATTTTTGGAGCTGCTTTCTACATTTTAGCTGTGATGCCAAGCAGCACCCTTATCTGCTTTATATCTCTTGCAGAGAGGTCCCCCAAGCCATGTACCATCCTGCTTTCCTGCCACACACCTTACATCTCCTGGGCTCCAAACCACAGCCATGGTCCTCCACGCCGCTGTCTTGCACCCTGGCAGGGACTCTGGGCTTGAGCTGCTGTACAGCTCTTGGATAAAACAGGAGAGAAGGCTCTTCAAATATAAGTCACCCTCTCTTCCCAAGAATTACAGCCAGGTTTTTAGGTAACAAGGGAATATGGCTTACTTTGAAGTACATTAGTTTAATTAAAAAAGAAAAAAAACAAAACAAAACAAAAAAACAAACGATGAAATAAATATCTTTGGGGGTTAAATCATTAAAACACTGTTTATTATATGCTACTGGGTACACAGAGAGTGGACTTAACTAGGAACATAAGCATGAAAATCCTTAAGATATTTACTAAACGTGTTGCAGTCAATATGATGGAAATTCAACCTGAGTTATTTAAAAATACGTTAAAGCATCAAAGATTTCAGTAGGTTTGTACAAAACATTTCAAGAATTATTTCCAGCTACATCTTTATCACAGTCTTATGTATTTGAGATTTTCTTTTTATTGTTGTCTTTATTTAGAGGCAGAGTGGTGTTTGGTACAATTCAGGGTGGACAAGGCTGAAATCTAGTGGTCTAATGGCAAGTAAATGGGGTATCTAATAGGTTCAGTGAATAGATTCAGAGTGTTTGTGTATGAGTTTTACCTGCTGGAATTAATGCTGAGGGTTCATTTAAACCACTTAGTGGTTTACACACATTCTCAAACAGTGAGGGCTCAATATGATGTGTTGAACTCTTTAGTGCTGGCTCCTCTGTTGTCCCAGCGTACATTGCTTTCTCTGCTGTGGTTTGAAGCACTGGACCCTGTGCACTGTCACTTCTGTTGCCAGTCAGATTTCTTACATCCAGCTTTGCAAAGCTGGCTATTTAAGTGTCTCAATTAAGGAGTAGTGGAAGACTCTCATCTGGAAGAGTCATTGTTTAAAGTACAAAGTGTCAGAGTGGCAAAATCTTTTATGGTCATAAGGTAATGTTTTTCAGAAGCAAGGTATTGAGAAAAGCCTTTTAGCCTAGATCTTCCCAGGTGCAGAGCTGTGGAATCCATTTATAGACATGGTCTGTTCCTTTACAAACTTAAACCACACGGTTCTCTGCGGTTTATCCAGAGCAGGTCTGGGCTGCTCCTCAGCTGGAGCTGTATGTGCAGCATGGTCCTGCAGTGGCAGGTGAGGGGTGTCACTGGGCTCTCAGCAGTCCCCAGGCTCAGGATGAGCTGGTCGCTGGCCTCACACTGTTCAAGACATGGACAGGGAGGCTGTGGCCAAGTTTGGGCTGGCTGAACCAGTGTGAGCACGCAGGCTTTGTAGTCTGGGATGTTTCCATTCTGAGTTTGAGTGTGAAATTTACAGCAGAAATATTTGTCTTTAGAATACAAACCCATCAATTCGCTATATAGTGAAGTTAAACTGTTAGGGGGGATTGTGCTGCTTGGAAAACAAATACACCTATGCCAGTTATTCTTCCATTAAGTACCTCAGCTTCAGAGGTCCCTTCCAGCCTGAATTATTCATTGATTCAATGAGACACTCAAGTTACTCATTATAACATTTTTTCCAGTCTAATTCTATTGTTTCGACCTCATGTCCATAACTCACATATCCACTTCCAGCCTGAAGCAGGGGCATGGCCCTTGCACTGAAAATCTAACCTGCCTGAGAGGTCCACATTCCTGCTGCTGCTCATCAGGTGGAGATGCTGAAGGCAGAACCAAGATCAGTCTGGGGGCAACTGGCTGTGTTAGAATAATCCGGGCTTGTCCTCTTCCCTGAGTGCCAGATCTTTGCAGCCCTAGACTTTGGTTTGCATTATGAAATAACAGCCCATGTTGTGGCAGTTTAAAAAGAGGGATAATGACTTTTCACTACGAATCTGCCATTTCTTAATAGACTTCAATGTACGTTGCTTACATTTGCTGCTTAACATAAGTATAAATAAGAATTAAGGAAAGTACATGATATATATAGATTATTTGAAACCTTACTAATGTAGCTTTATGACAATGTTGGTGGCACTGCCAAAAACATGCTTTGGATTATTGCAGAAGTGGAGAAGGAGTTTATTTGTGATTCTGCTGGTCTTACGGAAACAATGTGAAGTTCTGCTCCTAGTTTCTGCCAGACAGGTACCTTGCTGCATCCACCAGCTTTAGCTCTCCCCTCCTGGCATCATAGCAGCTGTTGTTATACAAACCCTGTTTCCATTAAAGCAAAGGCTGTTCCTCCTATGTTGGTGGTGTAAATGCACTACAATTCTCTATGCAGCTACAGCTCATTGAGTTAACAGACTGTTTTCCTGCTCATATTCATTCTTGAAGGAACTCACTATGAGAAGCTTTGTTCTTAAAAATCCAATTTATTAGCCCTGGTTAAGTACACACAATAATGTCTATCTCCTATGACAGCTGCTCATTTAGCACTACCAGGGAATAATGCTGCTCTACTCCAGCCTATATTATTAATCATCTTGCTTATAAAAATTCATTTCAAAAAGGTGCTATTATATGGAAAACAGATCCATTGCCAAAGGGATTAAAATCTCTTGTGCTGTGCAAAGAGACTTAACATCATATGACTGTTTTCTTTTAGTATTTTGTAGATTGTATTGGGGGAGGGGGGAGTGTGGGGGGTGTGCTTCTCCTCTGTCATGTCTCTAATAATGTCAATTTGTAAGGCATGATTTCCTCTTTAGAAAGCTGTGGTGATCTCAAGTAACCCTTTTACCTAGATAGTGACTCATTTTAGTCTTCCTTTTAAGTTCTACTAATTCTTTTAAATCTCCTGGACCAATACTGCCTGGTCCTTCCTCCCAACAGCCTAAGATGTCCTGTATAATTTGACCCCCGGATTTTAGGAGTTTATTTATTGTTGTGAAGGCTGTCAAACAAGCAGATGCAAGCTTGCTGTAACTCTGGCCTGAAATCTCTAAGGTCAAAATAAGAGGTTTTGTAAGATGTTACACATTGTTTAGGGAGTATGGTGTGCTGCAAGTGAGACAAGGAGACAGTGTGCCACTGGCTCCGAGTCCACCCAAGTGTCCGAGGAGCAGTGCTGGTGTTAGGCCACCTAAAGAAACACAGATTCACACATATGTAGTGGTCTCATGCAGCCACAGGGAAGAGCCCAAGTTGTGGGAATAACCTGGATCATGAGACTGTGCTGTCCTCACTGCCCAGGCTCAGTCCCACATGTTCAGGGACTGGGATGTCTTTAGGGATAATAACATCTGTTTGGCCTTGCTCTCCATCCGAGAGAGAAAATTCCAGTGCCAGGCATGGGAGCACCTTCCCTGCCTCTTTCTTCCCAGCAAGTCCAATGTCGTGACATGCTGCAGGAGTATGGTCACGCAACACGGCCTAATTATATGTGCTTGTGTTACAGGAGCATATTCCCTTTTGGTGGGATCAGATGCTTATTTCCCAAAGTCCCAGCATTTGCTAAAATTGTCCCTGTGATAGGGTCTCGTTCTGGCTGGAGACCAGAGGCACGTGTTTTGGCAGCAGTGTTGGGTGTCTGAACCAGCCCATTTGCTGTCAGCAGCAGGCAGCGGAACAATTCAAATTGCATGGTTATTACAGGACAAATTCATTGCTTTTCTTTGGGATTGAGCACATTTCTCTCCCTGACCTTAACTGCTGTTGAGGCAATAATTCTTCTTGCTCAACACTTGTCGAATTCTTGACATTAAAATTTTAAATTCTAATTAAGATGAAATAAAGAAATCGCATGCTGCCTCGCACAGCCTCGTTATTCCACGCTGATTAATGTTGCTGCAAACTTCTTGTTGAAGCTGGTGAGCTGAGAGGAGCTGAGGTGAGGTCTTAACCTTTCAAAGCCCTGCGGGGTTTAATCATGGGCAGTAGCTTCTCAACAGGATTTTTATACCAATCTGCATTTTTCATAGCAGGGTATAACTGTGTGTTTAGTTGCATGGGAAGGTCTAAAGAGCCTGCAGAGAGGAAGCAACTTACCATCACGTCCTTTAATTTTTAAAACCAGTTTGAGAACAAATCTGTTGGGTTATGGGGTTGCTTTTTAGCTGTACAATCTTCTCACCAAACTACTGTGTATAAGAACCACTTGGCTGAGGGTAATGCTAAAAACACTCAGTGTAGGTTTGTTTTGACATTTAAATAAATAAGAGGGTGTTGTATATAATCCTATAAACCATGAGTCATCCTTGTGGTTGCTATGCAATTTATCAGGTAAGACAAGAGCAGAAAGGTTATTTACTTGCATGTAAAAGCAGTTTTTTTGATAGTGGCCATTTCTCTCTGCTTGGAATAAATGTCTATATCCTGCTAAATCTTCATAAAGGCCCTCACTGCAAGTTGTGCAGTGCTTAACCAAGTAGCAAGATTTTTTTTTTAAATCTTGTTTAAAAACAAGAAAGAATAAAATGTAAACTCTCATACTTCTGGCTGACTTTTATCTGTGGAGTTCACTAGATCTCTTCCACCTCTCAGTGCCTGCTGATGTATTGCATAGACTTTCCAGAATTTATACTGCTGAAGTAAATTTGAAGAGTTGCCCAACGCTTTAGAAGTCCTTTATGCATTTTTTTCATTCTGCTCCAAGCAAACCATTCACTGCCTCTGCCCCTCCTGACTGCTCTCTGCCAGCAGGGAAGTGTCAGAGATGCTTCAGCAGTAGGGAAATGGTCTAAGAGGTAAAAATTTCCATGTTAATGTTCTTGATGGCTGGTTCTTAACATCTTCATAAATGTTTACAACTACATAGTGCAGCACAAGTGGAAATTATTCTTTGAATTTTTATCAACTGATTAAGAGATGAAAGCAAATTGTGGCTACTGAGGTTTACGTGTAAAGCTGAGGAACATGAAATGGGGATTTAATGGGGTCTTAACTTTGGCTTGTAAGCCTTCTGATGAGGGTTATAAATTAAGCTCTTATGGAAATGAACTGTTCACTAATAAGTAGACTTAATGCATGCATTGAAAAAGATAGGTGTGGGAAGTGCCCTCTAGTGTTGTGCATGTCTGAAGCTGTGCTGGACGTTTTTTGACCTTGGAGGAAAGATAGTTAAGCCTTGGTTTTAACAGCACTTTGTTGTTTATTAAAGGAAGTGGCATATTGTGACAACACTTCATGGCTTTTAAGTTGCTCACTTGAATTTACATATGTTTACTGAGATGCTAAAATGAACTAAGGATAGTAAGTAAAAAAAAGACTATAGTAAATTTGGTCAAAGCATCTAGCTAGTGGAAACAGATTTTGTGACATTTAGATTAACCCAAGACTTTTCTTCTTTTCATGAAATTATTGCTTTTATGGGTATGAAATTGCTTTTATGGGTATTTCCCTTTTGGATTTGTGTTTCTTCAAGATGTCTGTACAGCATCACGGTAGAGTCATGACGTCAGTATTTTAAATACAGGACACCTGCTGATAATGTTCAAGTTGTTTCATTGCACCATACTTCTGAAAAGCTTCTGTTTTAAAATAAATCATGAATGTTCACATATCTACATGTGAAGATCTAGAAGCTTGTACTGTAACCAGCTCAGTATTCTTTCACCAGGAATTCAGTTTGACCAGTGTATACTCAAAAAGTTTACGTTATCCAGTATGGGGATTGGACAATTGCTGTCAATTTACTGATTCTGAGAGCATCAGTAAATGAGTAAATAATCTTGCTAGGATGGATACTTAGAAATCATGATGAACCTGGGCTTATCACAAACCTCTGAGCCCTTGCTGGAGTTTAGTATCAATGCTGGTGTGTCTTTCCGAGGCAGTCATGTCCTGTAAACCACATTTTCTTCAATTACTCTATAAATCTGAAATTACTATGGAGGTCATGCAGGTTCTTGTATTAGCAAAGCCATTTTTAATGGATTTGTGTTCTCCTCAAATGAGGTTGCAGCTCAGGAGAGCATTTCATTAATGCCCCAATCACACATTTTTCAAGCGGAATGTTTTTAATGCAGATGTCATGGATTCACAGAGTTGTGTACTGCTGAGTTAAGGCAAAACCCTTCAGTAACATCTGGGAAAATAAATGCAGTCTTAAAAACAGGCAGGGGACTCTGCTGGAAAGCTCTCTGCTTTCTACATTTGAGAAGTGTTTCCCTCCTTTGTTGTTTCAATACTGACAAACCCAGACGAGACTGTTTCAGGTTCCTCAGCACTGAAATCCAGTAGGTAGCTCCTATAGCCAACTTGTGCCTCAAGCACCAGCACTTTCTATTTTCAGAGGTACACAGGCATTCTAGCAAGCCACACCGTTAAGACAATCATTTCCCAAAGTATGTGTGTGCGGTTTTATATCTGGACACCTGTGGGATTCATCCCCTCCTAGCCCAGAATATGGCCACGTTCTGCACTCCCGGTACTATCCCGGTAATCTCTCTGGAATGAGCACCCTTGCTTTACCCGATTAGCTGTCCAGGAAGCTGCTCTCAATGTAGCTTTGATTGCCAGTCGTAAAGAGGATTTAATTCTCCCTTATGCCTCAGCTGCCTGTGAAATTCTCTTTGGGCAGATAACATCAGCATTTTGCAAAGGCCTGTTAAAAAAATCGAAGTGTTATTTCCTCCAAAAAGATCAAACCACTGAATATCTTCTTGGCTTAGATTTGAGACACTCATCAGAGAATCCTAAGAGCTGGTTTAATGCTGCAGTGGGATTGGCACAACTCTTTTGTTTTGTCTGGTTTTGCATACAGCTTCAGAATCAAGTCCAAGCAGGATGGATTTGTTAAATGGTAATGTACCTTCACAGTACACCCAGCTGTGTCCTGCACCCACCATGAGGCACCCATAGACACACTTGGACACACTGCCCTGTTGTGCTGACACCAACAGCTTTGACCCTTTATATTTATGAGGCACTGCTGTATCTGGTAAAGTGTGAGTTATAGATATGTCTATCAAACAAATCTGTATTTGTCTTGTCTCTGGTGCTGTATTGAGAGATAATGCAGGGAAGGGGATACTGCATCCCAGAGCTCGAAAACAGAGCGCAAGGTTTGTGTCACCAGTTAAATGTAGCTCCAATTCCATATCTGGCTTGAATAAGAGTAAATAACATGTTCACTTCAGAGCACGCTGCTGTGGTTGCATCCCTGGGTAGTGAAGCCAGGCTTAGGTTAACATGTCACTGTAGAAGCACCACAATGCAATTTCCAGAATAATTATTTTGTATTTACATGGCAAATACAAAAATATGATACGATGGACAGGGACACCTCCCACTAGAGGTGCCCAAAGCCCCATCCAACCTGGTCTTGAACACATCCAGTGTTAAGGCATCTGCAAGCTGCCTGGACAACCTGTCTCACCACCCTCAGATGTCTCTGTAAAGGAGCAGACAGTAATGGGAGTCTAACATCAGCCCATGCACTGCTATGATCCTCTCTCCTGCAAGGTTAAGACAGGGAGTGAACCCAGCACGTTAGAGCTTGAGGTGTCTATTTTGCAGTATTGTTTTCCTCAGTATTAAAGCAGCTGTGCTTTGTTGCAGAATTTAGCAGCCATTGTTTGAGACATGCTTGAAAAGTAATACACATGTACACACTTTGAAACTTTAACAGCATTCCCAGCTCAAAAAATCCAAATCGATGACGTGTCAGGGAGCAGGCTCTAGCGACTGGAGACCATTCTGGGGTTGCTAATGCAGTGATGATTTCACGTCTAAAGCCAAGGGGATCAATAACTCCAGTTAGAAAGAAAACCCTTCAGGGGAAAGAGAACTTGTGTCAGAGGAACTCACTGGACTGTTTAGGCAACAATATTTTATAGATCCAACAAACAAGCTATTCCCAGCCGAGTAAGCAACATTGCTCAGCTGCAGGTCAGGTACAGCAGAAATTAATTTAGCTCAATAATGTGTGTAGCTTGTAGTACCATCCACAGCATTACAAAATTAATTTGGCAACACTTCCCATTCGAGCCTGGCTCTCCACAGTGCTGCTCACAAAGGAGGATCACAGACTCACCCTTAAATATATGGCATACTGTAGAAAACATCCTGTGTGGTGGGATAGGTGTTTACCTTCTGCATCAACTGTAGCAGGAAGGTTTTATCCATCCCAGCAGATCAGTGTCTGCTTGAAATATAGTCACAAGTGAGCATCACCCCTGCCTGATTAAAGCAGATCAGAGTATTTCCTAAAACAGACCATCAAAGTAGCTTGAGCTGGAAAAACGTTTGCTGATTGGGCTGTTTTACATTCACGTGTAAATGGTAGTGAAGGACCTGACAGGGTCGTCTCCAATCTGTTCCATCCCAGAGCTGTTGATTGCCATTGTCTCATCCTAATCAAGTGCTAGCGATGAACTGCATATATTAAATGTCAACTATGGTTTCAATTTACATGTTGATGCAAGGTATAAATTCAGTTTATGAAAAGGTTTTCTGCAGACACTTCCCAGTTGCCTCACAGAATGAGTAAGGAATTCAGTCCCTTGGTGTAGTAGAAATGTACTAGCAGGGAGGGACTCCTGCACTTGCTGACTGTCTGCCAAAGAGATATTCTGATTTCTGAAGAAGCAAGGGCAGCCCTTGTGGAGGGAGGAGTGTTGAAGCCACTTTGTGATGTAGTGAAGGCTCGGGAACCCTCAGGAGGTTTGGATGACAACTTGGGCAAACCCTGAAAAGGCACAGTGTGTGGAAACTAGCCTGCTAGGGAGGCACACAGGCTGCTGGCCAGGACAAGCCCAGACCCCAGGGGTGAGGTACGTACCTACCGTTCTGGGAGTGATGAATGAGAAGGGAAGGCATGTTTCTGAGTATGAGGCTGTGTGAAGCAGCTCAAGTGTTGATTTTATTTCCTTTTTAGCACCTGTCTTTGTGGCTTTTTTTTTTCTAACTGTGCCTGTCATGTGTGGTCTGAATACATACTTTATATTTTTAAGGTAACTGACTTGACCGAGGGTTATTTTAAAGTAATGGGAGAGCTCTGTAGTGATGCTTATAACTGACATATTTAACTGTGCATGCAGAGCCCGGGACGGTGGCGCATTGCTTCCAGGTATGTCCAGAGGACAGCAGGATAAGTGCCCACTTGACCACACAGGCTGCTGCAGAAGCTCCTAGTGAGAGTCTGGGAGGAAGAGAGACCTTCTGGTGCTGGGGCAGGGCTGATTCCTGGCCTTTGGAGAGTCAGAGGACACTTCAGTGCTCAGGGTGGTCTGTGGCAGGAATGTTTGTCTGGCAGCCTCAGATTTGAGAGGATTTCTACATATGCTTCTGTGGACTAGTCTGCCCAGAGTGAGGATCACCAGCATTCAGCTTCATCTTAGATGGTCCCTGGGAATGATTCTCCTTCGTTTGCTTTAGTCAAGTGTATCTCTAACCCTACAAAAATAGGTCATTTCACTTTTTTCCACTGTTCTCGTGGGTTCTTTCCTTGACATGCAAATATTGATCTGGAATCAGCACAGGCCTAGTCTACTCCTGCACACCTTCCAGAATAATTTAAGAGGACTGCACTTAAAATAACGGTTGGTTTGATTACCTCATTCTTAATATGAAGTGACAGTTCTTTTTACTGAATGACAGCAAATCACCGATTTTGCATAGACTGTCTTACCCCTATGGAGGGATGTCATTCCATGCTTAGCACCTGAAATAGGATTTTAAGTTGAAATGCTGTATCCAGATCTCTCTATATAGCTCTTCTTGTTTCAGAGGTATTCAACTTGCAAATCCCTATGTTTCTATTTTATATAAATCCTATTTTAGGTATTTACATTTAAAATTTGAGCCTTGCAAAAGTCTCTGCATAGCACAAGACAGCTTGCCTTAGGGGCAGAGGAGTAGAAATGCCTCCCACTGAACAGTAGCACCCAGTAGTTCAATACAGGTCCTTCAAAATACGCAAGAGATGATCATGTCTCACGGTGCTATTTTTCCACCATGACTAATGCCCCCATTTCCAGTTCCCCCCACCTGTCTTTGCCAGAGCAAAATACTGTAGTTCGTGCATGGAGCTGTACCCACAGATATGGATGCCAAAAGCACTTAGCTGCCCATGATTCAGCTCAGCAGACGAAGATAATGCATCCTGTACAGAAAGAAAAATAGGCTTTTAGTCTACTGTTAACCTTTTTTTCTCTGAAAGCAAAGTAATTATGTGAGCAGGGCGCTCCTCTTCTCCAAAGGGAGCAGCTCTGCAGAGATGAAAATGCTGGTGTCTGATGTACCCTAGCCAGTCCTTAGGGTGAGTGTAGTTAGTGGCTGAGGGAACTGGGACTGTATAGTCTGGAGAAGAGAAGGCTGAGGGGAGACCTCATTGCTCTCTACAACTACCTGGAAGGAGGTTGTAGAAAGGTGGGTGTTGGTCTCTTCTAACAAGTAACTAGTGATAGGATGAGAGGAAATGGCTTTGAGTTATACCAGGGGAGGTTTAGATTGGATATTAGGATAAATTTCTTTACTGAAGAGTGATTAAGCCCTGGAACAGGCTGCTCAGGGAAGTGGTGGAGACACCATCCCTGGAAGGGTTCAACAATCGTGTAGACATGGCACTTCAGGACATGGCTTAGTGAGCATGATAGTGTTGGGTTGGCAGTTGAGCTTGATGACCTTAGAGGTCCTTTCCAACGTTAATGATTCTAGTTCTGATAAGAGTGCTTTACTTTTTGCTCCTGCACAAGCCACAGAGACCTCAGTTTAGCTAAAGAGTATTCTAAATAATGTTGCAGTGATCTTCCTTGCAGCACGGACTGATTTCTGTCTCTGATAGAGTATGAGCACTTCTAACATCGCTGGGAAGCAGGGAGTCATTGGGATCCTTCCTAATGTCATCATTACAACAGAGGGAATCTGCAGAGACCCTACAGAAGGCAGAACTTTTGTGTGAAAGGTACTGATCATCGTAGTAGCCTTCTCTGGAGAGAAAAATGGATATACTTGGGGGTGAAATCCAAGGAGAGCCTGAAGTATTTTATAGCTATTGTTGATGGAAAGCAGCACCCAAAGAACAACTCTCAGGCTCTGGGAATTTGTCTTTCTGTAAGAATCTCTTGTGATGTGGCTGGACATGCTGTGGGACAGCACAAAACCAGGGCATCTACTGCCAGCTGTCATGCTACCCCTGCAGGGTGTAAGGTTGGAGCTCGATCTGTGAAACACCCGGTCGGTGGCTTTTCCCTGAAGTACGGCAAAGCCAAACAAAATTCTGGTTTGTCTTTGCATGCACTGGTCAGTGGACAAATAGCAGTTAAATGCAGCCCAATTTGTCCTGCAACATCATTTCAAAATGGAAGCCAAAATACTGGAACACTTAATATTTGTTTTTATTTTTAAGTTTAAATTAGCTATTGAATTTCTTGTGAGTCAGAAACAGATCAGATTGACCCCAACCTAGTAAATGTATATTTATTTTTATTTGTCTTTTCTTTTCCCCTGTAACTTTTGAAGTGTTGATAGTTTAAAGATTTATTTTTTTTTTAAAGGGAAAAGAATGCTGGCCTCCATCCCTTCAGGGCAGAGAACAGCTTGAATTTCATGTTTTCAGTCTAATAGGGGGAGTAGTGAGTCCTTCTCGTTCCCTAGTCAGCTTTGTGGGTGGACTGCTGTAATATGCTAGTTGGATACCCAAATTACTCCCATTTTATTGTGTTTTGACGCTTTGAAAACCATGGTTCATTCTTCTGAGCTGTGTTTCCCAATATAGCAGAGAGGAAGAGAATCTCTTGGCTTCTGATTTGTACACAAGTTTAAGTGGAAGTGCTCAGGACCAGCTGTTTTGCTCACCCAGCCAGCTGCCTCTGCTGCCTGTCTGCCTGGCATTGGCTTTCTCCTCATTTCCTTCCTTCAGCAGTTGTTGGGTTAGTCCTTAAGAGCTAAGGGTGCAGTTTTCCAAAGAGACAATATTAAGCAGTGCAGGGCCTGTAAGTTTTGACAGATTTCAGAGAGTCCCTCCTGACTCGTAAGTGTATGCTTTATGTAAGATTAATACATCTGCTGTAGCTGGTTGCAGCTGGAAGGCAATGCACCACCATCCTTGGACTTTGGGTTGAAAGGTCTATTTCTCCTCCAACAATTGGTCTGCAGGTAATTGCTGTGTTCAAGCATCTTGTCCTTACCTTACATAATCTTCCACTCTCCCAAAAGGAGAGAAAAATGCTCTTTAGCATATTCCTTAGTAAGGGACTGACAAATATTTTTAGTAGTCCTGACTTGGATATCGTTCCGGTGCTGTGCTAAACAAAAGAGGACATGGAGCAAAAGCCATAAAGGTAGATGCTGCCAGGTTCTGGCACAAATGGGCTCTTGGAAGATTTTTTTTTTCAGTCTGGACTTCATATCTCTGTCTTCTTCCCACATCCTCGTTTTCAAGAGCTATCCATTCATCCCTTTGCATCCACATCAATCCACACTTCTTACATTTCATTGTACTCTCCAGTATACCTCTCTTGTTTTTCACCCTAGTCCTCTCTGTGACCGTTACCCTTCCACAGAAGAGGCTCTGACTTAAATCCTGCTGCTGCCAAGGACAGGCATGGTCCAGGAGGTGTCCCATATCACCTCTCAGCATCCCGTTGCCAGGAGTTACTTTTAAGGGCAGGAATTTGACAATGCAAATAAGATGGAATTCTTAAGACTATATTTGCATGTTTTAACATGAGTGACTTCATTTGACTGAAAGTTATAAGTGCTTTGACTTTGAGCCTGGCAAGGTTGTGGATTGAAATAAGCCTTTAAGGATGCTCTTGGCCGGAGCTGGCATCTCCCTGGGCTGCAGGCCAGCCAGTCTTGGCTACTCCAGCTTGGTGGCACCCGGAGCTACGCCAGGGCTCAGCTCTCTGCCTTTTAGCTGCTTCCTGCCATTATCTGGAATTGCATTGGCTGGGGATTGGGGACATAAATAAAATAAAACATAACCACAGAAAGAGAGAGGCCCTGGCTGCTCCGACCTGCTGCTTCCTTGGCTCTGGCTTCCACACTCCTCGCTCTGACTTCTGGCTCTACTGAGCCCACTGCTGCCTGGCCCTGCACAGGGGCCGAGCAGCCTCTCAGCAAGATCCCACAAGGTGCTGATGGCTGGTGTCACCCCATGTTGGGCTGGATATGCAGGCTACCTCTGCTCCTGCTTCAGGGGGTGCAGACCAGCGTGTGCACTAGAAACCCATCTCACGTTTTTCTCTGCTGAGGCATAAAAGGTGTGGACAGGCAGGTGAGGGTCCAGAGAAGGGCCACAAAAATGATGGAAAAACTGGGAAGCTGCCATGTGAGGAAAGACTGAGAGAACTGGGTTTGTTCAGCTTTAAGAAAAGAAGACCTTATCACCATATTTTAGTATTTGAATGGTGGCTATAAAGACAATGGAAACTCTTTTTACAAGGAATCACATGGAAAAGATAGGGGGTAATTGACACAAGTTACTCCTGGGGAGATTCCAACTGGACAAAGGACAGAAATTTTTCACAACATGAACAATCAGCCATTGGGATAACCTCTGCAGGGAAGTGGCGGAGTCCCCAGAACTGGACACTGTTAAGGTTCAGCTGGACAGGGTGCTGGGCCGTCTTACCTAGACCGGCCTTTTGCCGAGAAGGTTTGGACTGGATGATCCTTGATGTCCCTTCCAACTTGGCATTCTATGATTTGCCGTTGTCTGTGTATTGAGGACTGGGCCACAAATGCAAATTCCTGTAGGAAAGAAGATAAGATTTTTCAAAGATTGCACATGCAAACCTCCAGGTTTATTTGTCCAGCGATGTGAGGTTATTGTAGGATTGCTCAAGTGGTCCTTTTGAAACCTTTAGTCTTAATAAGCCAAGTCAGTAAAGCACAAATTGGAGTCATTTATTCACCAGGGAAGGAGGATAATTCCCCGTAGAGCTAAACCTAGATTTGTCCGGCTGTTTGCAGAGTTGTCGCCGTTTCTCCGTGTCCCCTGCGGTGCTGCTCGCCGTGGCTCCGATGGTTGTGGGTGCGCGGCGGTGTCAGCAGAGGGCAGCAGTGTCCCGCAGCGCCCGCCCGGCCGGGCACCGACACAGCGGCACCGGCACAGCGGCACCGGGACGGGGCGGGTCGCTCAGGGACAGCCTTGCTGTTCAAGAGGTTGCCGGGTCCTTCCTTCTGTTTGGACGCCAGGAACTTGAGGATGTTTTAAGTGTCATTAACTGTCGCTGTCTGACAAATACCGAACAGCATATTGCCATTACAGGAGGATTAAAATGCAATTTGGAGAGAATGGTATTTCCAAGCTCAGGCCGACTGCTGGCTCTTTGCTTTATTTCCTTGACAGTTACATCAATGCCACCAGGTGGGGATAAGATCCTTTTCAGATTTGTATTGGATTTTCCTTCCCGGTTACTCACTCGGGTTGAATGCCCCAGCAGTGTCTAAACACAGCACTGCTGAGATGGTACCTTCAGCGGTGCTGTCTGTGTCCCAGCACAGCTCTGCCAGAGGGACCACGCTTCAATGGGTGTTTTCCAGTAGCCTCTTGAAGGTAGTGGCTGAATTAGCAGTGTTGTGGTAAAATTTTAAAGTAGATGACAGAATCACAGACAGGTAGGGGTTGGAAGGGATCTCCAGGGATTGTCTCATCCAAACCCCCTGCTCCAGCAGCTCACCCAGAGCAGGGTGCCCAGGATAGCATCCAGGAGTGTTTGGAATCTCTCCAGAGAAGGGGACTCCACAACCTTTCTGGGCAGCCTGGGCTCTGGCACCCTCAAAATAGATTAAATTTGATTGATGGTTGGAGAGGGCAGAAGAACAAGATAGATTTATTTGCATTTACCTTTCATTCATCACTGGGCTGACTACCTCTGAATACCCCTCAGGACAGGGCAGTGCTGTCTGCATTGTGGCTGGAGCAGTGGGGTGGTGGTAGTTTCAGCCAGTTAGACTTACCCAAAGTCACATCAGAAGCATGTGGCAAGTCTCTGCTAGCCCAGCCACCAGTCAGGGCTTTTTCACACCTCAGGGTGCTCCGTGCCCATCAGCAAAGGAGTAATTTCCCTTCTAGTTGCTCTTGTGCTACTGCAGATGCTGAGACCTTAAGCGCATGGAGTTACTTCGTTGTAGTGTGTAGCATTTGAATAACCTGAATTTGGCAGCTCTGAGACACTGATTATTTCAGATGGCTCTGATAGTATAGATATATTTTTATTGGCTGATCATGTAGAAATTAATGTGGTTTAATCTGAAGTCCTTCTTTATCACTTTAACTAAGGCCATATCCTAAATAGCAAGAAGATTTTTGTCACATTAGGGAGGCATTTCCAGTGCTGCTCTGAATTATCTCTAAATGTATTTCATTTTTCATATCAGCTGATGCAGATGTCCTTTTCCATAATATTTAGAATTAAATGACCATCTGGTCAAAGAAGTATCCTGTCTCCTATCCTCCTCCTATGCTGTATTTGGCAGCACCTCCTAGTACCAGGTTCTGTAGAGCAGTGAATAAAGTTAGTTATTTTTCTGTATATTATGTATATATAGAACTATAGAATGGTTTGGGTTGGAAGGGACCTGAAAGATCACCTAGTTCCAACCCTCCTGCCATGGGCAGGGACACATACATATGTATATATCTCCTGTGTTTAGATAAAGATTTCAGCTCTTATAATGGGGGAAACAACGAGTTTCCACCAAATGGAGATAGAGAGCTTAGCCTGATATCTCATCTTTTTTTTAAAATTTTTTTATTTCATGAGTCTCTAGCAGAGAGGTATAAACCCATCCTGTTCTGTTTGCTTCTCCCTATTTCTCAAAGAGCCCTTTCAGCCACAACAT
This sequence comes from Brachypteracias leptosomus, assembly GCA_013401335.1. Taxonomy (NCBI): domain Eukaryota; kingdom Metazoa; phylum Chordata; class Aves; order Coraciiformes; family Brachypteraciidae; genus Brachypteracias; species Brachypteracias leptosomus. The sequence goes on along the minus strand of VYZX01007730.1, from coordinate 231,365 downwards.
CTCTGAGCTCTTTTGCTGAAAGGATTTGCATAAGCTTATGATTTTGCCCCACTTTCCAAGAAACCCTTTGCTTTGTGGATCCTTGCACAGAGGTTGTTTTCTCTGTTAATGTAAGATGGAAATATAACAGAAATGTGAATTGCATAGCAACTGCCAACAAGAATATGGCCCCACACACATGCTGTGGAAGCAATGGTGAGAAGATACACAGTGGGAACTTGGGAACAACCTCGTTAGGCCATTAATTCTTCTTGAGGGTCTAATGTTTACATTCTCCTTTCCAGGAAATGGCAGATAATATTTACTTTTTATTACAAAAACTTACTTTGATTACAAAATCACCAACAGGCTGTCTCCTATATAGTGTCAGTATTTTAACTTTACCCTGGAAGTGCATCAAAGAATAATGTGAAGCAGTATTTTCAGTGGAGTTATAGACAAAGTAATGTCAGGTATCTTGGCCTTCTGCAGACTTGTCTTTATTAGTACACTGAAATTAGGTATTTAAGTTAGTAAATATCTCTTTAGTTGGGTTTTACTGTGAAAACCTACAGAGGCTGCAGTGTCTTCAGAGACGTGCAGCGGTGGATGCAACCTCAGTGCTGCTGGAAATGACAGCCTGCCACCCATCGTGGGAGGGACCTTTCTCATGAAGCCTAGTAAACCACCATTAATGAACTCATTGTGCTTTGGCAGATGGCAAAAATGTTTCGAACATTTTTCACCCAAATCTCCTTCTGTAAAGAAAACTGCTGGGAGACTGATGCAAAGGCATTGCTGTAAAAACTGAGCTGACTCCACTTGATAGTTTGGGGTCCAAGCACTTGCCCCCATTGTAGGAACAGAAGTTCATCATGTGGCTGGTGCCTCATTACCTTTCTTGTTTAAAAGCTCAATTAAAAGTATCCAAACCCTGTCTTTCCTCATCTGCTCATCCTTGCCCTCAGACATGTTGTTTTAAGCAGTGCTGAAATAATTCTGTTGTGTTGTGAAGCAGCAAGGGAAGGGAGAGCTGGGGGTGGGACACAAGACTGCACAAGCAGACAAAACAGTACTTTGTAATAATAAGAAAGTAAAAAACACTATGTTTTGTCCTTTGGCAACACAACCTCTTGTATTTAAATTATCAGGATGAAAAAGGCTATCCTAATTATTTAAGTGCTAGGAAAAAAATACTTATACTGCAAATACTTATTTTAACTGTAAGTACCGTGAAATTTTTCAGGGATTCATTATTTATTTTCATTTCTCAGTGACAGATTTTTGTGGAGTTTGAAGCTCTAACCCAGCCCTTGTATTCTGTTTTCTTGCAGGTAAGTCTGGATTGGTCTGTCTGAACTGTGCGGTTTGGGAATGTAGCTGAACAAAGTAAGTCTTCTTCACGTTGTCCCGGCCTGTTAACAAGGTCAGAGTGTTGTCTTTCTTTTTGCACTATAATATTTGAATGGGATGGATAATGTAATTGCAGATTGATATGGCTATGCAGAGACAGTGCTGTCTTTCTGTTTATGTCAGATGTGAATGCCACAGAACATATTCCTGTTATGGAGGATTATTATGCAAGCTATTATTTCTCCAGTTCATTCTTAAACCAAGATTGGGTGGAGATAATATGAAATAGTCATGTTAGTAATATTCCAAATGGTAATACAGCTTTTAATAGAGGGGTTTTTTTCATTGATCATTTAAATGGGTTCTCTAGTTATGATAGATTCCAGATGTAAAAACTTGTGTGCCTCCTCTCGAATAGGGCCGAGTTAACAGGTCACACACTGAAGAGCTTACTTTGTGAGTTGTTCAGAACTGATTATCTTTTATGAATCTCCTGGCAATAGGAGCTTGCTGTGAGTCAGTGAGATACTGCTGTTGGACTGGCATGCTTGGCTTCCTACCTGACCCTTGCTCTGTGACAACTCCTGCTAGCAGTGAGAAACCTCTTAACCTTGCAAGCTTCCTTGCCTTGGAATGAGCAGAATCCATTGAGATGGTGCCATGTTTATTGAGTCAGAGTTGAAAATTATTTCCTTTGAATATTTCTTTGTCTCTCTTTTCTTCTCCCATTATCTCCAGGAACAATTAAATTCACCTCTTCTTAAATTCTGGTGTTGGCTTTCTTTTGAAGTGTTGTCTGTGTAAATCAAACTGTCTTCTTTAGAAGTCCATACTATGAAGGATTCTGTTGTCCTAATCTCTGATTCCTATTCGTGTGCCAGTAACAAAAATATTTTTGCAATATTTCTGTGCACCCGTGTTGTGGTATCTGTTCAGGCCACTGCTATTGTAATGCTAATTGCAGGACAGATATTGATGATCAAAATACAGAAAATGTTACACAAGGAACATTCTCTTGCAGTCATTTGTGAAGCCTAAAATAATTGTTCACTTTCCAAATACAGACTTTTTTTTTTTCATATTTTGTCTGGATGCTGTAAAAGCCTCACTGTTGTTTCATTGATTAGTTCTACACCCCTCTAGATTTCATGCATTTAGATTTCTTGTTTCAGTTACTATTCAGATCAGGCAGCAAAATTTTACATGAACGCTGAGAAACTTTTTATACTTGGTCTTTTTCCTTTCCACTTCTGTTGACTGATGTTAGGATGGTTTTTATCAACTGAGAAAAGGGACCATATGTTCTTCACTACCATTTTAAGGATGAAATAATAAGGGAGCATGTTCCTATACAAGTGAGTTCTCACTTGTGGAGTGAAGCTAAGATTTGAGGTGGTAGCAGAATGTGTTATTAGATTCAGAGAGACTTAATTTCTATCTCTGAATGACTTACAGTTTTGTAGTAGCTGCTGTATTTAATTCTGAAAGAATACAATGTTTTGGTCATGCTCACCTGTCTGTTTGGACATACTGCAAACAACATCCTCAATATGTGTTCACAGCCACTTTTGAACACCTTCTGGCTACCAGTGTTGTACCTTAGCTTGCAGCCAGCACTTGATATAGGATAATTAATTCACCACAGAAAGGTTGCGCTTTAAGTTTGATCCTTTCAAAGCCTTTCGATTCCAAGTTTCCATTTCTGACTTTTGAAATCAGTTTGGTTTCCAAACCTGGGTGAGCAGATTCTGTTCCTCTGCAGCAGTTGATCAGCCTCCAACGTGTGCATGTACCATTGACTTTGTCACGATGTGTGATACTTTTGTGCCTTTTCATACATGAGGTACTGAGCTCACACCTTAGGTACCCAGCTGTGCTCCCCCTCCACTTGCCTTAGGTGCCCTCATCAAGCTTGGCTTGGGGAGTTCTGCACAAGGAGCAGTCTCCATGCCCCTTACACCGTTTATTCATTGCCTCCAAGAGCAGTAAGGATCACTTTCAGCCAGGCACAGTGCACATTATCAATGGAATAAATATGCTGTAGTGTAACCAGGCTGTGTAGTATTTCTCGTGTTTTAAGAAACTCTGTAACTATTAATGGAAGAGGAGTTGGAGGTGAAAATACCATCTGTCATGTCTGATTGCAATAAAAAGCAGGCTTGTATTTCAGCACTTCTGTTAGAAATGTATAAATGCTTCTTTCAAGGGTTTTTAGATGTAAGGAGATAAAAAGTTATTAGACGTGAATATGAATACTGATAAATAAAAAATACAGCCTTAAAAATAAACATAATTTTAAGCTATAGGCAGCATTTTGTAAAGAACCCCCAATTTAAAGAAGTATACAAAAAATAACCTTCTGCAGATCCACTGAAATCAAAATTAATATTCAAGTCATATGGTCCTTACACAGGCTACAGAAACGATGCTGAGGGTTTTAAGAGATAGGTTAAAAATGAGTGCTTTTGAAAATGCTGTCCATGTATAGCCATTGCTTACCCCAGCATACCTCAGAGCTCACCCCTGTGGGAGATTTCATCAGGCTTTAGAATCTCATTTTTAAAAATATACCTCCTCTGTAAGTCTCAGATAAGGAGTAGTGTTCTTCTGTTGCCCTCAGGCTGATGATAATATTCAAAGGAAAAGTATTCTGCCTTAAAACAAGATGAATCCTAAAGCCCAGAAGACTGGGGTTGGCAGTTATCTTCAGCAATGACTCGTTTGTGTGTTGTCTATAGAAAGCTGCACTGTTGTTTTAGTCCTTGGTAGGCTGCAAAACAAGGAGCACTGGGAGGTATGTGTATGTGGGAGTCCTTGGGATGGAAGAGAATTGTGATGGGAAGCTCTATCTACTGCAGCTCAGCTGGTGGGCTGTGCTCTGAGGATTGATTGTGGGGTTGCGCTCGGAAATCTATTGTGACAGCCTTTAGGGTGTGATTTATGCCTTTATGTTGATGTTGAAATCCTCCTTGTCACTGTTTTAGCAGAGAAGAGGAACAAGTCAGAACCTCTTGCTCTTGGACGATGTAAGAGGGAGAGGCTTGTGATGAGACTTTTGATGAGGCAGGTTATTGGGATGCCACCAGTGGGAAAACAACAAGGAAATTCAGCAGAGAGAAGGGGTGGAAAGGATTCCTACTTTTGAGATAGTATGAAAAATAAGTTAAGTTTATTTCTTCTATTTAGTATCAAGTTAGTATTTATAAAGGCTGGACTATGTTTATTTATAAAGAGAATTCTGCTTGTTCGAGGCCTTTGCGCTGTTCTTGGGGGAATGGAGAGCAGAGATGTAACTCATTTTAAAATACATTTTTAAACATATTCTTAAATGTATTTGTTTGGAGTCCTGGGATTAGCAGGGTGCAGACTTCAATTTCAGTCTTGCCTATTTGATTAGGCACAGCACAATGCAAGACATTTCATTGAGAATGATGTGACCTACAGGGTATTTTTGATGATTAATTGAGCCTGCTAGGCACTTTTGCAAAATAAATTGCTAATGTGGTTGAGAGGGGACGAAAATAAAGGTTGTAAGATTAAAAGTATATACATACTTTACACCTTGCAGTTCTGGAACCCAGATGGTACTCACTAGCCCAGATCAAGTGGCAATGGTAGTTTAACTGTAGTTCTGTTTACTCTACTTTTTCTTTTGTTATGGTCCTCCAAGTATCCGCGGGCTAGGGAACTGATTGTGCTCATGTTCATGTGTAAAGGCTTCTCTAATTTTCAATGAAATTAAACATGACTTCTGTGTTGAATTGATAGAACTGTTTGCTCGGCTTTAGCCGCAGAGCCAGAATTTCATGCTTTTCCTACTCTAGATTTATATATTTGGCAGGCACGGGCTTGAAAGCAGTGATAGGATGCAAGATGCTGGAGAGCAGAATACTTTGAATCTTCTCTAAGCAGGCTCAGCCATTCTGGTCCTTGGAATGTCAGTCCATGCCCTGAGGCCTTCCTGGGTGAAAAATCATAGTGATCCCTCTCATGGGCATTGCGTGAGCAGTAATGCAGCACTGGAAGTGGTTTGGCCTGTAACCTTAAGTTGAAATATAAAGTAACCAACTGTAGTAAAAACCCAGAGGAAACCTCAGGCTGCTCATGGTTTTCTGCTGCCATTCAGTAGCTGAGAAAGGAGCTTATCTCCCCTGAAACAAACACTGCTATCTGGAACCAAATGACTTACCACCTGTAGTAGAGATGCTTAGTGCTTTGGAGGTAAATGGCTTAAATTTATTGTGAAACAGACTGTGGAGGAGAAAAAAATGGGACTTTTTTGGATTGTTTTCCGGAGAATTGGTTTTGTCTGTTACTGTTTTACATTATTTCCGCATAACAATGTTTCCCTTGTGCACGAAAAAATTCCTGACGGAAGAACTCTCCCTCAGTTTCTTGTTTTTCTGTACTGCTGGTGCTTGCACTGGTGATAGAAATTGGTATCTCATCAGAGTGTGTCTGGGTAACCCACCTATTTCTGAAGTCCACAACATTATTCTGGCAATAAGAAGTGTCTGAAAGACACAGCATGTCCTAAAATTTTTGTTGAGTAATTTATGTTAAAATTGAAGCTTTTTATTGGAACCCTATTTCACCATCTGTTCTTCAAACGTTTTCTTTGCTGAGATGGACGTTCAATGCTCAAGAGCCATTTATACATTGAGGAGTAGACAGGCTTTTAAAACGATGTCTCGTTAGAGCACAGATGTATATAAAGTGCCTCAGGATGAACATAAACACAGCTCAGTTCTCACCAGAGAGAAATCTGTTTCACTGAAGCACTTTTTTTGGTGTTTGTGGCAATGTAAAGTTGCAAATATCTGTGGCCTTCTTGAGTATAGTTTAGGTTTTACAGAACTTTAGTCCTGTTCAAAAGGGGACTGGGATTACACCAAAGTTTCTGAGGATATAGAGGGATATATTGGGATAACACGTATTTAGTTCACAGCATCACTTCTGAGGAGAATGAAACTGGCACCTTGTGTTCCTGGTGCAACGTTCTTTCATTAAGACATAACAAGAATGCAAACCCTGCTACGCATCTCATCTTGTGGTCGTGCCTTCCTTTGTCCTTTCTGATCTAAATTCCCCTCAGAAATACAAAATCAGGTATTCTCTGATTTTTTAGAATCAGTAATCCTGCTAGCTCAGCTTTGCTTCAGGTGGGTTCCTGTTTTTCAGATATCTTTCAGCATCTCCTTATCATCCTTGTTGTCTGAAATTATCACTACTGAAAAAGGTGGAGAGTAACGTATGTAAGAAACTGTTCTTTGTGCCACTGTCTCCAATATGTATCTGTGATGCTTGAAAACTGTCAGGTTACTGCCCATCTGCTTTCTAGTGCAGTCATAATGTTATTTCCTGTAAAAATGGAGAACGCTGAGCAGAGCTACACATTCAGTCATGCCTCTCAAGCTGTTACGAGCGTCTGGATCACGAGTGCTTTGCTCTCAATAAATGCAATATTTTGCTATTGGGAAGATTTTTGATGATGAAGAGACAAGTACTCAGCACTAAGCAAAGTGGTGTGTCTTGTGGCTGTAAGGCAGCCTGGCTGGGAAGGTAAATTCTTCACCAGCTCCTTCCTCCAGCTTTCAACTTGCTCCCAGCTGACTTCAACCCCACAATTCAATCCATTTACATCTTTTCTCTTTTTAAGCATAAGGGCCCTGAGAGAGGATGCGTCTGTTTTGCTCCATGGCCAGAGTTTATTGTCTTTTGTACATTCAAATGTCTCACCAGTAACTTGTTTCTTGCTGTAACCACCTCCCTGTGCTACCACAGTGTGCAGAGCTTCGTGATTTCTCTCTCTCTAGGTCTGTGGAATTTCACCTCTCCTGGTTTGTTAGAGCCATAAACAGTTTAGCAGGTGAATAAATTGCCACTATGATGCAGTCATCATGACACAACATTATTTCCTAATTCTGTATAATTCTTCTAGATCTTCTGGATGTCTGTCTCTATATCTCTCAGAGATGGTTGCCCTGAAGCAATTGGGTTTTGTTGTATTTGATCTGAGTTCAGAAGTGTCAGTGAGCCTCAAGCATTTATCTCCATGCTTCAGGAAATTTCTTAAATGTAAGCACAATGTACAGAAGTGTTAAGCTTTGCCTCACCACGTTGAAAAGCGTATTTTCACTCTGAGTTTAGAGCTCATTACTAATTTATTCAAGACCAGAGAAGAACAGTTGGCCTGCCAGAAAGTTATTGACTCCTCTAAAGAGTTGAGGACAACTAATGCTTTGAGGGGAGAAAATGTAATTTTCTTTTGAATTAGTTAAGAATTAATCAATCTACGAGGAAATGAGGGAGTTTGAAGGTAAATTTATCACCAAGAAAAAACTGTGTGGCTTAAAAGCAATGCTGGACAATCCCAGCAATTCCTTCTCCGGTGCTCAGTTGATCATTGCTGGTTACACAATGGTTGGAAGTTTGCCAGATCTCTAAAGCCTGTTGAGTGTGGTTTTGGAGATGACAAAATTCTGTTTGGTAGTTTTTCCTTTCCTGTCACCTTTGTCCTTATAAACCTTTCTGATTCTCTAGTCTATTTTGAGTCAAATGAATACTGCTGTTTGTTTTTCAGAGTGACCATTTCTTTGTTAAGGACAAATTTTAGGAAATTGGATAACATTACACAGTTCCCCCATGTGGAATGTAGTGAGCCTGAAAACTGGGCACCTCAGAGATCCTGGGGGCCAACATCCCTTTGCTTTTTTGCTGTCTTCCTGCAGGTGTTCGCCCAACTATGGTTCCTCTATCAAATATGTGCAAAATATGGTTGCTGACCATTTTTGCACTATTTTATGTGATGTTCGTAGAGACCAGGCACCCCTGTTACCTGCTAAATTGTATTGAGAGGGATCCAACACCACATCCAGATTTGCCCCAGGCTGTATGGATGTGTGTTGATGGGCACTGCATGGAACAAGGTCTCTCATTTCCCGGGGTGTCTGCTCAGGCACCTGCAGTAGACAGTGTCCCCATTGCACGCTGCCATTTCAAAGCACGCCCAGCACAGACTGGGATGGGACAAGAAGAGATGAGTCAGACCTTTGAAAATGCTCTTGGGGAACAAATCATCTCAGTGAAATGTATTGTTGAGGCTCTTCATCAGTGAGCGCTGATTTCAGTGAAGGTTTCAGGAAATTAACTCAGACACAGGGTACTCTAGCAGTGAAATCCTGGGGGGCTAAGTGGAAGTCTTGCCTGTGTGTGAAAACCAGGGTCAGAGCTGTACTTTTCTTTGGGCACTGCTTCATCTCATTATTTCCAGTGATGCTCTGTAAACCTCCGCAACCATTCCTCTTCCTCCTTGGTATTTATGCCCTTTAAATATAAATGGACAGTTAACACTTTTCCCTGACTCAAGTTATAAATATTTATTTTTTAAAATCTTTCTCTATAAGTCATCTGTAGCAGCCCTATGGGTACAACCTTATCATTCCTGCTGATGTAGATGATCAGCTGCTGGGCTTGGGTCTTGCTTGGAGCCGTTGGAAACTGCCCAGGGCCACAGTGTTGCAATTACTGGCATGTGGCGTGTGAGCCCGAGATGTGAATTTAGGTGACCTGCTAAGCTGCAGAGGGCATATCTTTAATATCTTCTGCATAGCTCAATTTACAGCTCTATTTTCTGAAAACAGAAAGGGATAAAGTCAGAATTCAGCACTAAGTAACTGGGAGACAGTTTTCTTACTAAGGAAAATGCTACAAGAGCAATGAGTGCTTCCATACGTAGGACGAGCGAGGCAACTTTCTGCACCGTCTGCTTGTCAAGCTGCACGTTGCATCTTCATTTCTTAAATGTTCTGTTCAGGGACATGATAAAAGGAACACAGCTGCTAACGTAGCAGGCTGCCTTCAAATGTGAGATGTGTCTTTCCAACGCTACTTCAAAACAAATCCAGTGTTCTCTGCCATTAATAGATAACCTTTCCTAAGCTCTTAATATAGGTTATCAGACACGGTATTGGCTAAACCTGCTATTTCAGAGGGCTGTGATTACGTACAAGATTTGGTTCCTTTGTAAAAGAAGTGGTATTTTGGATTTTCTGATAAAATTGAATCACCAGGGACTTGCAGTAGACCTGCAAGCAAAACAAAGGTTTGGGTTCTCAGGGTGTTTTTGTAGACCTGATTTTGGTACCAGTTTAAAATTACCCCCAAAGCAGTATATTTTGTGAGACGTGCTGAACCAAGAGATTCTCAGATATTCAGTTGTTTATCCTCTCAGTGCTTTCCCCAGCACCAGTATGTCCAGAATACCAGTCTCACTGGGAAGACTGGGTTTCCCAGGTTCCTTGAGCTGGAGCGGGACCTCCTGTGATAATCCCACAGTTTCCAGCAGTCTTTGGACTTGTGCCATAAATTGGATAAACTGTCATCAAATGTAGAGTGTTTTGAAAAGCTGTTAGCCTTGAGGAATCATACTATTAGATCTACTTGTGGGCTATTTTGAATCTTCTATGTAGTTTCTTTTGCATTAAGATTCACTCTAGATGTTTGAAGTGTGAAGTTGCACAATTCAAATAATATCTACCAGTCATGTGTGAGGGACGAACTATTTCCACCCATAAACCTGTTTGCTTTTTTTCCACTAGAAAGGGAGTGCTATGCCTTATACTTTGCTGTGAAATGCTTTCTTTCACGGGCTTGTTTCTCGCTGTGTTTTCTTTAATGAGAATGCTGAAGTTACATCTGTTTTCAAGTTATTGATTGAATAGTAGGGTTGAATCTGTAATTTGAATGCATATTTTAAATATTAAGTTAAATTGCTGACTGGGTGATGGATAGCACAGTGCTTTCATAGCTCATTAGTAACGTTGGTGGGTAACTCTATTCCATCTTTTTACATAAGCAACTGTAGATACTAAATGAGTCAATAAAGTACAGTGTAAAGGAGGTTTTTCAATGGGTTTCCGAAGTGCCAAAGCTTTCTAAGTGATGTAAAGTGAATTATATATGAATCTGAAGGAAACAGAGACTTCCATGCAAAACCTTATTTGTGCCTTGGGATACCTGTGTCCTTAAAGACAAGTGTGCTTGTGCCACAATATTGCATTTATACTTTGTTTTTAGCCCAAGTCAGAACCTTTACTTCAGACCCGAGTTCTATTACTGATAAGCAAGAAATTGTAGACATGGCCTTGATTCTCATCAATCATTTGGGTGAGGTAAGAATGAATACAAGGCTGTAGCTGGTGTAGACATCCCTCTCAGGAATGGAGGAGACCTTGGAAAGCAACAGAAGAGCCAAATAAACATCCTGCAGACACGAGAGTGGCAGCAGAGTAGCTTTGCTGAGCTGATGCCCAGCACTACAGCCACAGGTGAAAAGAATAGGTACCTGTGGCTGGTGAGCAGAATGGACTTGGGTCTTTACACCATAGATAGCAGCTCCTTTATGTTACAGGACATTTGTTGCTGGAAATTGATACATATGATGCGAGAGTCTATATCTTCTAATACAGTTCTCACTTTCCCTTTTGAACATGACTTGGCTTGGAGGGTTTTTTTTCCTCATTCTAATTAGAATTCAGAAAGTTGAGGCAAGTGGCCTCCAGATGCTGCCATGCAGCATTAAACAGGAATGGCAGAGGCTGCAGGTCAGGCAGCGTGGGCTGGCTCCACTCCACACTGGGGATGAGAAGGTGGCCGTGTCCTGGCAGCTATCGGTGGGCGTGCAGCTTCAGGGGTCACCCAGCCTGCCTCACACTGCAATCCTGCCCAGGATTGACCCCCGGGGCTCTTCAGCTTCAAAAATAAGACCAGGCAGGTGAGACCTTCAGATAATTAAGTTAAAGGTTTAAATAGATCTTGCTCTTTTGGCAAGTCTGTATGTTTTGCTAAGATAGGGGGTTTTTTTCCTTCGTGAAAGCCTCTGGAAATGGCTTCCTGTATGATAATCATAAATTGGAAGGAGAATGTAGAAGAGGCAAGATGTTTCCTTTCTTGGCTGTCGTACACTGCTTGTTGAGGCAGGGTTGGTTCAGCCCAGCAGAGTCTCTGTGTGTTTGAGCAGACTCCTGGTTCGCTGACCCTCTTCCCTAGGAAATTCCTGTTGTATATGCAAGATAGTTATGAAAGCCACTTGTAGACTTATATAAAAGCACAAAAAAATGGTGTATCCAAGAAAACCAAAGGAGTTGCATGTCTTCTCTCTTGTTTTCCTAGTCCAGTTCTTTCAGCAAAGGGGATCCTTCTCCCAAGTTCTTGCACACATTTATGTAACAGCAGTAGCACTTTTGAGCCTTGTTTGTGGTCAGGACTCGACACAGTTTTGCTTGTCACAAACAGGTGACTGCCTGCTCAGATGCTGGATGTTCCAGGTTTTTCCTGCTGCCATACCCTGTCATTAAGTCTATTCTCTGCTGTTCAGATTGTTTAGAGGACAAACACTTCAAATTAAAATTTCACTAAAATTTGGAAAACTTGCTTTATTCTTTCCCTGCTGTGCTATGCACCCCATGGGTATTTTTCTCATGCCATCAGCATCCTCTATCTCCTTTTTATAGCAGAGCAAAGACAATTGTGGTGTTTGCATTCTTGCCTATCTGGATTGCTCTCCATTGTCATTCAGTTGAGGGAGCTGAGGCTTCTCTAAAGACCTATCAGTAGGATGTAGCCAGTTAGACTAAAGCTTCAGGAAGGAAATGAGAATTGGTAGGCAATGCTTTTGCAAACAACACATACCCCCGCAGCTACGCAAGCCTGTGGTGGCTTGGGTTAACCCCAATTTCATGCTTCAGCTGAAATGACAGGTTCTTACACCAGGAGGCCTTCGTGTCACCTTCACACATTAATTTTTTTTTTTAATGTGAGACATTCATCTGCTTTCCACATCTGGTGTTTTCTGTCCTCCCTGCTAAATCCATGAGAGTAGAATGGCTTCGTATGGTTGGGAGGATACTAAAGAAAGACTTGGGAGCCTCATTTTCTGCCACTGGCTCTGCCAGGACAGTCTCAGTGACCTTACTAAAGTTACTCCATCACACTGTGCATCCCATTCTCCACGTGTAATCTGGGACCATGATCTACCCACACCCTTAGAAATGGCTCATGAAGTGCATAACTGAGCATTAGGCAATGTTGCTGCTGTTGCATCTCAGCTGCTTCTTCCACAGCAGCTCTTGGTGCTGTTTTGCTGCTGTTCTGCTGGCAGTTGGTTTTGCACCCTCTTGCTGCAGATGCAGGCACCCAGTGAGTGTGCATATGGAACCACAGACTTCTAAGTCACCTTTAAACAGACCTTTAAGAAATGGGCCATGCTGTAATGGACCGTGTTCAGTGTGGAGGCTAATTGTTACTTCAGAATTAAATGTGTGTCTTGTAATGGCTTTGGAGATCATTGGTATCACTGAGCCATAATCAAAGCATCATTTTTTCAGTGACAGTAGCTGGAATTTCTCCTCAGCATTCATCTGAAAATTAAATTTCTACCTGAGATATCTTAATTTAATGTAATATCATATATTCAAACAGAAAAAGTCCCACGTGGCTTCTGAAATCAGAACTGTAAAAATAAAGAGTTTCAGTGTGAGCTGCTAGCAGACCCTGGGGGCTGGGAGAACTGAGACACGCTTTGCAAGGGTTTTGCACTGGGATGGAGGTGGCAAACAGAGATGTGGCAGTTGCTTGTGTTAGAAATGTAATTCAGTGTTCATACTGCTGATTGTTCCTGGATTAAATCACTGAACACTGCTCATAGTTTCTTTATTAATAACACGGTTAGTAGTCCAGAAAAAATAAGATGGCACTGTCTATATTAAGGATATGACCAGGACACTTTAAAAAAACCAAGAGTGTGGCAAAGTTTATCTATGAAACACTGAAATGTGAAAATAGTGCCCTGGACACTTAAGCAGTCTTTGCTGTGCCATGTCATTATACAGCACATAAAGTAGGAAAATGACACCTCTCTTTTTCGAAGGCTTAATTCCCATTTGCATTAAATTCTCACTGCATCTTTTTATATGACTGCATTAGAAAAGAAATTATATTATTGGCTGTGAATTTTATTCACTGAATAAATTGGCCTGGAATTTAACATTATTAGCATTTGAGAAAATTCTGAGAGCATTAGAGGAAATATTGAAATTGCTGGAGCTGACACATTTGCCATAAGTTTAACGGAGCTGTGTTTAAAAAAGATACACATGCAAAGATACTGAGGCATAATGAAGCCTCCTACACACACCATGGAATGAAATATTTATACCGTAATCATGCTATTAATAAAATGATCAGTCAGTGTCTGCTGCAACACAACTCAGCTGAGAGGCTGGTTCCTGTCTAGAGGAGTGAAGCAGTGCAAGAACTGAGGAGCAGAAGCATATGGACTAGCTGGGGAATCCTGGTCCTGAGTTAGCTGTGGGATTGTGTAATACACTGACTGCACAACAGTCTCAGGGCGCAGCTGGCACTGTCCCCTTCTCTATTTCATGGGTGAAGTGAAGGGCCAGGGAGCAGAGGGAAGGTCTGCAGTTCTGCTTGTGCTGCTGCCATCCCAGGGTGGACCCCACGAGCACTGCAGGGATCTGCCTGGTCTTCAGCTGGTAGATGCAATTCTGAGGCCATCAGGAGTGGTTGGTGTTGGTCAGAGCAGAGCAATCACGGGGACTTTGCTGTTGGTTGCTACCTTAATCAGAGTGCTGCTGTGCTGCTGAATGGGTCATCTTCTCTTTGGCCTGGGCCCAGCTTCCAAGGTTTAAAGAAAAAAAATAAGAAATGGTGTTTGTGTAGGGGAGGAGTGACAGATGGAAATGAGAGGAACTGTGTGTCTGGACTATGAATGCACACAGTGGGGTCAAGCCATAGACTTGCCCTTTGGGGTAACTGTACAGGAAAATATAACTAACAAACACATCCTGTCTTGGTGCTCTTCTGATCCCTTTCCCTCTCCCTGCTGTTTGATGCACATGTGAGTGAGCTCACAGATCTCTCCTTGTTTGCTGGGAACGGAAAGGTGGTGTTTTTACAAGTGTGGTGAGGACACTGGCATGAGCCCCTTACCCGTGTGGTCCCCTGCCTTGCACCCCATGTGTTACCTGCCAGACCCATCTGCATGCCCAGTTCTGCACCAGTTCAAACTTCATCCAGCATCAGAGCACTGTATGTGAGCCTGCCTGGAGAAAAGCCACCTTTGCTTTTTTTTACCCGTGTCTTTCTCCTCTTTTTCTCTCCCTTCCTTTCTATCGTACGTGCACCTTAATTTTTATATTATACTATGAAAACTAACTGCAAAGCAGATGCTAATTAGGCGGTTACTTAGGGCTAGCATCCATAGACAATGAACTCTCTGGAATGCTGGATTCTGTATGCAGATTGTAGTGATAAACAGAGTTTGATTTGGGGTTGTTGTGTGTCCGTCCTGTGCCCTGCAGTGGCCTGAAGTCCAGGCAGATACCTTGCCCCCAGCACTGCAGTAGATGGCTGGCCAGGCATCCAGCCTTCCTCCTGGAGCAGAGAGGAGGAGCTGAGCTAGCAGTGCGTGTGGGTAGGTGGATGGATCACAAGATACAGCAATCCACACTAACTGGGTATTTTCCTCTGGAACACTCCTGTTGACAAGGGTGTTTTCCTTCACAGGCTGTTGCTGAGGCTCAAAAAAGAACATTTGAAAATTCTGTTGAGAGTTTGTTACAAATACAATACATTGCAATGAGGAAGGAGCTAGTAGGAAATGTCCAGCCTGCAGCTTCGTTCTGCTGGCACCCCCAAGCTCAATAAGTTTGGATTGGAGTAGATTTGGGTAGGTTTCTCTTCTCTCTCTCTCTCTTTCTCCCCAAAACTACTATTACCAGTGGCTTGGACTGACCAGAAAACAGCTGGGAAGTACTCTGAAGCTTAGAGATTGTGCTTTTTTGTCTGAAAAACAATAGGAAATCTTGCAAATAGCTTCCATGAAGTTATGTGCAGAGCAACCAATAATTCAGTAACAGAAGCATCACAAGAGGAAGGTAGGGTCTGTGGAAGTATCTTCTCTATTGTTGGTGGGTGGGAGAGTCTCTCCTCTGCACCGGCTGCAGCAGAACTTGGCCTTTGCCTCTTGAATCCAAGCAGGGAGGGAGGATGCCTCAGCACAACAAGGAGCTGGGCTGCTCTGCAAATGCAGCTTTTCTCAAAAAAAAAAATCCATTTCTGTGGAACATTTTTATTTTCTACAAAATTGATTTTTTAAAAAAAAAAATAAAATAATTAAATATATACACTTGTTAATCGGTTGTGTTGTTGGCTTAGCTGAGAGCACAGCAAACCAGAACAGGGGTTTGAGTGCACTGGACCATGAGAAATCCCCTTTCCAAACAGAAATAAAATTAATTTTGAATGCTTATTGGCATCACCCAGCTCACATCGCTTTTAGTGGGAACAGAGGTTTTAAACTTGACCAATATTAAGCTAAGACACTTTCTTCTTTTTTACTCTCTGCCCCTGTCCATTTCCATCAGGAAGTGTTTCTTTCTTTTGTTGTCTCTACCAAAACATTGTTTATTGTTGTAAATTATAGTACCTTGTGTCTGGACTGTCTCAAAGGTGGTTTCATTTCAATGGTAATTGGATTTGATACTTCAGTAAATTCTTAAAACCCCTCAGGAGCGTTCAGGCTCAATGAGAAATCTGGTAAGGAGCTGTGCAATCCTCAAATGAAGTTTGATAATAAAGTACAAGATTTATTTTTGAATGGGGATACCTGAAAAAAGCTGTAGATGCTGATGATGTCAACTATCTTAATAATGAACAAATACCTCTACAGTATTAATGCATTGGGATAATCATATAGGCAACAGCTTCATTCAGGCCTTTAACATCACCCATAGCACAGCAAAGCACCTTTGAGGTCAGTTAGAAAACCATTTACCAGCTTTGCAAAGATTCTGTGGGATTGGTTCTGCTCTATACAGCAATATGAAGTCCAGTTTGTGATTCCAGGAGGGTAAGCTCGCATGCATACAGACAGCCTTGGTACTCAGCTCCTCATAAAATCATTTAAGTACTTAATGCAACTGGTCAAGAATATATTGGCAGACATTAATGTAAAACATCAGCTAAAGATAGAAGAACACAAATGGTTAAAAAAAAAAAACAAAACAACTTGAAAACTGAGTCAGATTTCAGGCTTTCAGATGAGTACTATTAATGTAATATTATGATAATTACTATATTAATATAAGTGTAGACTTAAAAAAAAATAAATTATATAGAATCTTGCTTTCAAAGTGCAATTATCCCAGAAGGAGTTAAAGGAAAGGTGAGTGTGGTGGGTGATGCTGTGCAGAGAAGTGGCAGCCACTGCAGGCTGCACACAATCAGAAAGTTACCAGAACAAGTGGCCAGATTTTTGAAAGAGTGGGGGGTTTTTAGTAATTCTGTGTATGTCTGGAGGTGGCCCCACATATGGATTGCTGAGTGAAGATAAGTAGGAAGGACAGACAAGTGCTTGCTAATATCTACTCTTAAGGTGCTCAGGTGAGAATGAGGTCCTTCAGAGAACCTGTTCTTAATCGTCAGGTCCAAGGACTTGGAAACCATTTCAGCTTTCCTTAGTGCTTGGAAAAGTGCTTGCTGAGGCAGAGCAGTAGGTTGCACACAATTCTGGCCATGGACATGCTGTGTCCTTGAGGCCATTTCTTGCCTTTCCTCATCTGGAAGCAGCCCTGGGAACAGCAGGTGACCTCCAGCAAGGGCAGTGGTTCCACCATCTGCACAGAGCCCCCAGGGCTGTGTAACGAGGGGAAAGGCTTTCCTATCTCACATAGCCCTCAAACTAACACTGGTTTCCCTCTAACAAGTCTCTTCTTACCATATCTAATAGTGCACTAGACTCTTGGTTTAGGTGTAAAATATGTGTGCAAGTGTGGGGTAACAAGACACTGAGACATGCAGCTAACCTTTTATAAGGCAAACACAGCACTGGGTCAGTTTCTAAATGAAATGATTTTGCTTTGAGTTTTCTGAAGTTCACTTTAGAATCAAGCAAAGAATGTGTTAGGACTGTTTGTGCTGTTAAACTGTGGGGTCTCTCTAAAACTGTAATTCAGTGTGAAAAGGAAGCATCAGATTTTATTAGATATCAGAGAGATTTGGTGAATTTTGGCTGTGACAGGAAATGCTAAACAAAGTGGTTACTGTATATTCTGTTGCCTTAGAGACTGAAACATCTGTATCCATGCAGGCAAGTGATGCAGACATGGTAAGATTTGACTTCCTTACATTCCTGTGTTCATCTTGCTGTCAATGGAAATGTTTTATGGTGGGAATATGCTGAGCTTCTTTAGCATTGTATTTATCTTGTGTGGCATATCTTGGACTAGGAGGGCTTTTTAATTAAAGTCGAACTCTGAAGTCAGGACTCTTCCTGAGAAAAGATGCTTTTACATGAATAATTTTTCAAGATGAACTTGGAGGGACTTGAAATGATTGTTGTACTGGTGATAATTGTTGGATTTGTGAAGGCACTTGAGCATCTGGGTCTCCTAGAAGGCAATTATGAAGGTAGGATGCTAAGAAATAGAAAATATTTTATTCTGAAAGCCATTTGCTGCAGAGCATTATACTTTAATCTGTACGTGCATGTGCAGTGTTTGAGTATCAGAGAAGCTGAATAGTAGCAGAAATAACTTTAAATGCTTTCTTTAGAGAAATGAAATGTATTTAAATGTCAATATAGCTTTGTAGCTCTCACTGCAGCTCTGAAAACAAATGTGACATAATCTTAAACCATTCTTTGCTTGTTTAAGATTGTTTCAAGAACTTCAATAGAGATTTGTATGCTTTAGTAAACTGCAGCTTGCATCCTGAAGCTCTGAATGAATGAAGGGTTTGCATTTTAGTAAGTTTATCATTGTAACTTCTCAATTTGTTCTAATTGCTGGAAATGTCATGGCTTATTTTTAGCTATTGACCATTATTAACAGAAAATAAAAAACACACTGAGCTTATTCAGCTGAATGTTTCTGTTGTAATCAGTTTAACCCTCTTTCAGAATATTTATCTTTAACAAATGTCTGGTCTTGCTCTCTGATGTATGTTTTAGGAAAACACTACCGATTGAAATGTAAATATGCTGTGTAGAAGAGAGTCTGAGGGAGCTGACTGCTAAAGATACTTTAATTCTTGCTATACCTCTGGTTTTATAAACAGTGTAATTCACGTAGAAACACAGAAACAATAAATAGGGGAGAAGGGATGAATTTCAGACAGTTGAGCTCTATAAATCAAAACAGGTCTGTACAGATAGCTTCACTGTTTAATAGGCAGAGTAGATTTACAGTATTCCTAAATGTTCCTGACTGTGATATACATTGAACAGCTGCTTTTTATAGAAACCTGAAGGTCATTTTTCATAGTAAGCTAGAAACACACAGGTATTAAAATGACCTTCAAGTACCCATAGATACCGAACAATTACTCCTTTCTGCTTCAGAGTCATGACAACCTGGAAAAAGCAAAGTTGCTGGCCTCATATTAATTACATGACAACACTTAGTACAAGGTTCAAAGAACCTTGGAGACTCATAGCTAATACTTTACTGGAGAGAAAAAGTTATAAAACTTCTGGTTCATTGGTTGTTTGCTTTATTTAGTTCTCTTGCATGTTCCTGTTTCTCTTACTTCCTGCTGCTTTGAGCATTTTTCCTAAACTCTTATATGTTTGGATTAATTAAAAGATGCCTGGTGATAACAGTTGCACAGCATTTTGAGGCTAGGATGCTAATACAGGTTGTTTAGCAATTGCTTTCCGTACCAGCTCTATTGAAATGATCAAATTGTGCAAGCAAGACAAATGCCAACGGAAAAATGCATTTATTCTGGCTTTTGTGAGCCCTCAGAAGGCTGTGTGCTCCTATCATATTATATGCCTCTGATTTCTTCTCTCCAGCTCTAGCAAAGTCTGTTATGAATCGGTCCGTCTGAGCACCTTTTCTTTGGAATCCTTTTGTTGTCTGCCTGGATGCATTCAAAGGGCAGATGCTATTTAGCAACTTGACTTAAAAAAAGAAAAGAGGACTAAAAAAGGAAGCTTTAGGAGAGAGCACTTCTGGGGTTGGGGTAGCTGCATCTTCCCAGTACCCAGTCTTTTCACATACTTGTGAGCTATACTCATGTCGTGAGGGGGGAACCACACATTTGGTACCCCTGACTCCTCAGGGGAGGGAAAGGCTGGGATATTGGAATAATTCAGAATGAATCTTAATGATGTCTAGTTGTTTTCTGATGAAGTTTAAATTAAAATATTGAGCAGGAGGTTGGGCTTGCTTTGTGAATTATACTGAAAAAGGGATAAAGTAAATTTTACATTAAGACACTAGAACTTCAAATGAAGACAATATTGGACTCTGTAGTTTGAATATGCACACAATTCATTGTGGTTGGTTGTGCAATGCCCACCCTTGAGTTAGAACACACAGCACACACACACACCTCAGTGAAGCTCTGGTCCTTGTGAAGTCTGGTGCTTGCTTTGTTTTAATGGTAAGATGTCTGATGTCTTAAGTGAGGTTATCACTCATTATTTTCCAGCAGAGACTATTGGCTGTTTGTTACAAGAGGTTAGTTCTTGATGCCTGTGTGCTGCTTGTTATACGAAGAAATTATACTTAATATTCTAGTAAGGAAAAGTTTTAGCTGCTGTTAGGTTCTGCTAATGTTTTGTGGCCCTCCTTGACCCTGTAGGACTTAGAGTCTGCTGCTGCAGAGGAATCTATACTGCATGTACAGTATAAATTCCTGAAATTTGGGTTATCCCAGCAAGAAAACAAATTTCTGTGGCTACACTTCATTATGCAAAAAGAAAATAGGGGTTGAATACATACAGCAGTAGAAAGGTGTGTACTAGATCTCAAACACAGCATATGGAGTGCTAGCAAACAACAGCCGCAATAGCTGGAAGGTACCTCTGGCCCAGATAACTTGTAGCTGCAGCTCCAGCTTCCCCAGACTGTTGTGAACCTTGTTTATACTGAACAGCTTCAGGAAGTACACTGCTAACATACTGCCTGCATTTGAAACCACTGTAATTGTTATTTAAGCTCCCAAGTGCTTTCTGTATACAGACTTTCGAAGTGACTCTTACAAATGTGAAATCTAAAATCCAGACATTTCTAAATGGAGGAAGAGGACCAGAATTACCATGGGCAGAAACAGGCTAAACTTCTTTAAACTCTGCACCCTTCCAGCCAGTAACAAATATGCTCTTCTGAAGGTTGCCGTCACTAAAAAGGGGCACTGACCTTGGAGGTCTTGGTTCTGGCTGGCCTGTTGATCTTAACCTAACACATGTGGACCTCTGGACAGGAGAGCCAGCTGAGACAACTTTGTGCTACTGAGAAAGTGCCTCTGTTTAAACATCATGTGGAGCACCCAAATTTATAAACTGCTTTGCAAAAGCATTAACCCAAACCTATTATCATTAACTGAGTAAACAGGTGGACTTCAGAATTTTCCTGAGGTTTGTTTGTATCCAGAACTGGTTTGGAAACAATATACAGAAGTTTACAAAACATAAATCCTCCCGTGCCATTCCCCATCTGCTCCAGTTGTATTCAAATATAGTGGAGAACAGTTTTTGTAACACCTGTTCAACACTAAATGTTCCTTGGGAAAAATACTGTCTTTCAGCTTCAGCTTGTGGGTTAGGATGTGCCAGAATTTGTTGTGGGGTAAAGGGAAGGAGTGAAGTGTCCCCTAACAGATCAGGAGGCAACTTTTGTAAGGTATGAGATTTGTTGTCTGTCACTGATGAAGATCCACAGTTCCTCTTCAGACTCCTGTACTGACCATAACTTAGCAGGGAGTATCAAACTGACATTTTATTTCGGGCTGTTAAAAGCCAAACTTACACTTTCCTTTTGATTTAGTGTAATTCTGAGCTTGTGCTCAGCCTTGAGACTTTGGGACCCTGTGCAGCAGCAGCCGCCTCTGAGCCAGGGAGAGACCTCGTGGGTCAGCAGCCCTCGTATTGCGAGCACAGAGCACTCAAACCACTGGGGTCTGAGTGTCATGGAAACTGTTCCCTGAAGGGTGTGATACTGTGTTAAGTGTACATAGTAACCCTGTGAAAGGCAGGAAAAAGTATTCTTGTGAACACTACAGTGTCTGCGGTGTAGGGTGTACAGCTGTGAGGTGTTGGAGAAGGGAAGGGATGCTGAGGGTCTCTGGAGAAAGGCAGGTCGATGAGATGACTTTCTTGACAGCTAAAATTCAAATCTCCGCTTAGACCTCGTAGCCTTAGTTTGATTTGAACATCTGTATATTAATTCCTACCTTTTTGGGAGCCAGTAGCATATAATCTTGAACTTTTAACTGGCTGTGCCTCAAATCATTTAGATCCTTTTCATTTTCGTCCTTTATTGTCTTTAAGAAGGTGCCTTTTTAAGTCCAGGCCCTGGCTCAGTTCCCATACATTGTTTTCCACTGGCCTGGCTGTTTGGCAGCTCTTGGGTGTTGGACAAGAGTTTTTCCTAGAAGTCATTTGCAGTGCTCTTGAGGCAGTGGTACCCGTGGCTCTGTGTGTGCCCAGCTGGATGGAGCTGTGTGAACGTGAGCAGGGACATCTCGGACTGCACTGGTACTTCTACACAACAAAAGGCAAGAGCACTACTAGAAATATATGGTCACAGACTAGATTGAAAGGCATGATTTTGTGTTTTCTGGTGCCCACTGTCAGGCTTGTACCTTTACTAATCCCCTATGAACTCAGTACGAGCAGTTTGTAACAAATACTCAGCTTCCTCTTCCAGCTTTGGGACTTTAACCTCTTGCACATTCTTGGCTTTCCAAGTAGCTGATGACGTTTATGAAAAGCATTTATACCTCCAGAGGAGCTCTGGCCTGCAGATCATTGTGCACACTCAGATAAGCTAGCAGGACTGTGCTGCTGTTTGTGAGCACAGAACAACCAAAGGACAGGCACCTCCTGACCAGAAATAAGCTTGTTTGTTACTGTCTGCCATGGTTTTCTACATCCTAACCACTACAGGAGTGTGTCAGACGTGTTCCTCTCACCTTCCAAAGGTGATGCTCAGACAGATGGAATGTCTTTTTCTCTCCATTCTTAGTTTATTCTTACGTAAAATGGAGTTAAAAGAAATGACCAGATTCAATTTCTTCCAAGCTTAACCTTGACCATAAAATATTTGTAATTTTTAAGTGGAAAAGTACTAAATCAGTAGACTTTAAACCCTAAGAATCTGCTAACAGTGTGTGCTATTATGTACTGCTGTGCACATAATAAACTTCTTTCTTTGCTCTGCCACCACTGACAGACTCATCACAGTGATCATCTAATTCACTCCTTAGAAGTTGGGTGAGAGATCGACACAGGAGACTTGGTGGGTATAACACAGAATCAGGATCCTAACTTTTTTCCACTAATCTTACCTTGCTCTTGGTTTGTAGTATCAGCTGGATATTTTACATCTCTGCTTATCACCTACACTTGAAAAACCTTTCCACTCAAAGTGCTCAATGCTTTCCAGGTAAATATAGAGCTGCACCTTTCTCATATTCAGTGTGCTCCTTGGACATACACACCTCCTTCAGATGTCAAAAGTAACAAAATAATTCTGTCTTTGTGTATAATTCCTAACAAGCTGTCAAGTTGAAGGGAGCAAAGCAGATTAGAGCAGAAGAATATACCTCTTCTCTCAGGCAGGGAGGAGCATGTATTGCAGATAGAGCAGGGTGGGTGAGATGAGCCTTTCGCTGATGCCTACTACTACATAAGATAAGAGCACTTCTAAAAACATTATAAAAATTCTGTCTTGTAAATGCATTTTTCAGTGTTCTCTTGTATCACAGTGGCTGAGTAGAATTGATTTCCCTCATTGACACACCACTGTCATTCCTGGTCTTCCTCTGTATCAGGCAAAAAGGGTTATTTTTAACCTGGCAGGCAGTCAGTTTTGATATCAGCTGCTCTTTCAGTTTACCAGCACCCTAGACAGAGGACATCAGCAAGGAGGGTGAGAGAGTATGAGAGTTCTGGTAGGAGTGAGATTGACTTTTTGGGAGAGATGAGGTCTTTTTTTACACGTCATCTACATGTGCCTAACATCTTATCAGGCAGCTCAGAGTGTGGAGGGACAAAAGATGCAAGTGGGGCTAACCTGCTTCACGTATCAGAGGAGACCAAAGGGCGAGTTGGAGCTGAAGGCCAAATGCGTAACAAGACAAACCCAAATGGATGTTGGCAGCACAAACAGCAAGAAGGCATCTTAACCAGTACTGAGTGTTCTTTCCTCCTGAAAGGCAGTGCTCAAACACTGTACCTTGGCTTGGAATTCCGTTTGCATGGTGAGTCTCATATTGTGATCATGCTCCTCACCTCTGCTACCATAAATTGCAGTGTGAGGCTGAGACCCACCGCAGGCACAGGGTGCAGCTGGGTTCAGGTGTTCTGGGGAAGGTCCAAGCGCATCAGGCATCAGCATTGTCATTTCTTCCTTTGGATCCTTTAGCTGGAAGGGGTTTGTTTAGTTCCTTACAAGAGTCTCCTCCACTGAGGGAATCTGTAAATAGCTGAGTCTCTTGGAAATACAGTATCACTTGCAGAGCATGTCAATTAAAGGCCCGGGTTAATGAATGCACTGGACTGGTGTGACTGCCTCTGGTTAAACATCTAGGCTTCTTGAGCCAATTGGTACCCTGCCCACCTTAGCCCAAGCAGTCATTGGCACCAGACTATGAGCTGGAGCCTGAAGACCCTCTGGCACAACATCCTTTTTGTCCCTTTCATCCAGGCTCCTTTTTAAATAGAATTGCAAGGCTGAAATATGCTTGTGCAACTACAAATTCACTCGTATCATGATTTGGATTAGAACTCTTGCCAAGAAAATAAGTATTTCATTAATCTTTTTCACTTCACTTCTTGGGTGTTTTCATTGAGAGGAGACTTCTGAGATGTTGATACATTCACATTATAATTATGTCGTTTCCCATATTCACTGCAATTTAGACTACAAAAAGATGTATGGAAGTTTCAACATGACAAAACCTGTGGCAGATTCCCTCAGCCATGCTGGAGCACTGCTTCATGGTGTCTGAGAAGTCAGACAGTGCAACCTCTTTGGCCTACCACACCAGTGTCTTGTGATTGTGAGCGACTGGTACGTGGTCCTTTCAAGTGCATACCAGGAAGCTTCTTTGCCTAAACACCCACAAAGGAGTTAAAAATAATAGTAGTAATAAAAAAGCCTCACAAATAGCACAACACTTGATGCTGCATTTATATAAGCTGCTTCTGCCCAAGAGACCAAGAAGGTCCTTGAGCTGGAGGGTACAGAGTGGATTTGTGCTGTTGAGCTAACACAGAGCAAGTACAGCCCGTTCAGTGTCACAGACACTGCAGCTTGCCAATGGTGTGTGCTTCTGTCCTAACTAGATTAAAATATCTGTATTTACAAAATACGTGATAATACACGATGCCACTGAGCATAAGAGTGGGCATCCTTGGAGACAGTGCCCTGGGAGGCTCTAGAGGAACATTTTAAAGCTCAAGAGGAGCTGGGGAAACTTAAAGAAGCTCCCAACTGGAACAGCATAGGTTTTGTCATCCTAATCAGTCTCCAAAAAAATAATGAGACTTCTTTTCTAGGGCAGGAAGTGCTGCGTGTGTGTCCCTGGGGGAAATTGTACTGGCAGAAGAAAGGGTGAGCTCTGAATGTCACTGTGAGCTGTTGTGTTGGTGGAGCTGCTGTGAACATGTCGGTCATGGTGCCTGGCTCCACGGGCAGCACTGTACCTCTGTTATCACTGGAGAATCCTACCACAGGACAAGGCAGGTGCAAACTGGATGTCAGATACAGTGAGCTGATAGAAAAGCTTGTCTCTATTTACAGCCTCATCATTCTGGAAGGTTAGGGGAGCTTCTGTGGCCCCATGGTTCCCACAGAGTCCACTGTGGTGGACATCATCTCTTGGGGGCGCTCACAGGATTCTACTTACTAACTAAAACCACATTCATATTGACAGAAAGTCAAATTTTTGTTTATTTCTCAAAAACCCCTAGCTTTGAGCTTGCTATTTAATCCAAGTTCACTGTACTGTGAAGTTGGAAAAAAACTTTTTGCTTTAGTCTGTGCTTTTCCATTAAACACCTGACCCACTTTTGTCCTAACTGGATGCTGCTTCTGTGCTTAAAATTGCTTCATAGTTCAGTTCTCCTGGATTCAAAGGATTTTACCAATTGTTGAAATTGTCCCCTTTTTTTGCCTTTTGTCCTGACCTCTGAATTGTTACTATTCTTAAAGAATTTCTTCTATTGTGTCATTTGCTAAGGTGGAAAAATATGAATTCAATAAACATCCCAACAAAGTCGACATGACCTAATTCTGACATCTTCAGAAAGTTGGGGGGTTTTATTCCCCCAGTTCATTCTTGTGAAAATTTTACTGTATAATATGCATATTTTAGGAGGGGGGGGGGAAAGAAGAGATACTTCATAAAACTGTAATGCATCTTAGTTTTCATCTATCATATAGTTCAAAATACTGTGTTTTCTACAGTACATTTTTCAATGCTTTGAAAATGTCTCATGTACAATCACTAAGTTGTAGTGCCTTGGTTGATATATACTGAATTAATGTATTTCATTGAAAAAGTAAGTAAATAATTTCGTTCTACCTCATATAATGATATAATGTAGTTCTATCTAATGTAGTTCATATAATGATATAATGTAGTTCTATCAGGAGTCACAGTGCTATAGACAGTAGGAGATTCAAAGTTCTCTTTTGAGCATGGAGGATTGTTGCCCTGTATGAACCAAAAAGCACAGGCTGAAGAGGCAGCCCAGAAATGAACATAAGAGGAGGACATCAAGGATTCCTATTCAGGAGATATCCTCCCACACCAGAAAAAAAGGAGAAAGGGAGCCCGCAAGAGTTAAATAGTCTCAAGGAAAAGCACTTTTCTGGCATCCCAGAAGGTTAAATATAGTCTAGGGGATGGACAGGTTCAGTGATCCAAAAAGAAGTTATGGACCAGAGGGCCCCTTCTGTGCTCCTGCTTTGTTCATGGCCAGTCCTCAAGGGTCTTCCTGTGTGGGAATGATGCTCGTGCACAAGGCAGGCTGGTGTCTGCATGGTCAGCAGCTGGTGGATATGTCTTGGAGCTTTCTTTGGCAGGGGAGTGGATACACTGCAGCTCAGGGGACATCAGTTTCAGGACAGGAAGCGAGCTGCTCTCCCAGTCTAACTTGAAAACTTACTCGGATGATAAAAGCAAATGATCACACAGTTCTGGATTTGGGATACCTGAATCTGTGCCCATGCTATCACTTATCTGGTTCCTTTACCACAGCCTATTATGTTTTTTTCCCCTTTGTACATAGGAAGAGCTTCAGTAATTGCTTTCTCTGTTTTTCTTTCCCAAGAACATGAATGTGTCACTTGCTTCCCATTCACCTAAGTTTATTTCCTAGCAGGATTGTTTGCTGGCTTGTTTCTCCTTGTCAGGAGAGCATTGGTTGTTGCTGGTCATCTGCTCACCATCCACTGTCCCTTACCTACTGCTGGAAACTTGCTTTCCTTCATTTTTTTTCTTTTCACGTTTACAAAACTTGAAGATCCTATGCTGAGACTCCCTGCAGATCAGAGTTCAATGAATAGTGGGGAATGCTGTAAGGACCTAGTTCCTCCCACCAGCTTGTCCCTGCAGAGGTGTTCAGGAAAGCCCAGTGGTCAGCCCTGCTCCTGCCAAGCCTGTCAGGATTGTCCCATGGAGTGCAGGCACTGCTGGCAGGTCTGTGTTCTGCGTGAGCAAGCAGTGGATCAGCAGGCTCTCCTGGAGCATTTCTGCTCCTTTCCATCTCTGGAAGGTCTCAGTGGTGCTCCCTGCAGCTATTTGCATTTTTGCTTTTTGATTTTAAAAGTATCTTTTTGAGCTGGGCTGCTTGGAGCTCCCAACTGGGCTTTTTAAGTACAAAACGAAAAGGTTGAAAGCAGCTACTGTGAGTACTGAGCACAAATGACAACCCTGGAAACAAAATGTACATATTGTTGAGAAGAAGAAAGAAAACAAGTGTGATGGGACTTGTGCGAGGAAGTTGAGGACCACCAGTGCAAGCCTCGGAGACAAATATAAAAGTGTGCCCTGTTTGTGGTTTCCTGAAGCTCTGTCTTTCAAGCCATCACTACTTCTGGCCTTTCTCCTTACCCGCCTTCATCCCTGCAGCTCTGACTCTCCCACATCTATTCAATAGCAGAGGAAATTGGTTCCAAAATAAAGAACTGGGTAATGTACCAATAAAGCTGGCAGAAGCAAAGACCCTGCCTGTTTAGTTAGGGGATGGCAGCCCGCCCATCCCAGCAGTAGTAGCCTTGCAGGTCTCATAATGCTTGTGAAGGAGATTGTTTATCTTGATTTGGGTTTTACAGGCAGAGGTGGTATGACTGGGCTCCAGGTGTCATACAGCTCTCATCTTCACAGCTTTTATTTTCTGCAGTCCTAGATAGCTTCAAGGCTCTAAATCACTTGAGACATTGACTGTGTCCCTGCAGAAGATTTTGAAGGTCTCCTCTGCACTGTACCTTTGGATTTCTCATTTTGCTCTCAGTGGGGAGGCCAGTTCTGCCCATGAATGGGCTTTAGAGCATCACCTATGAGAAAAGTTTTTCTTCTTGGTCTCTGATTGAATCCTTGGGGCTGGCCCACCACAAATATGCTGAATTACTGTGCATCTAACCACAGAGCAGGTTAATGATGTTATACTGTGTGGTCACAGCCTTTGCTGTACACAAGAGCTTTTGCTTAATGTAGTGTTTGTGCTTTAATAATTTGTGCATTAATACCCTATGTAAAAAGGATTCTGAATTGCCTGAAAACTAGGGTTGTAAGCTTCAGGAAACCTCCATGGTAGGCTGCTATAGGCTTCAGCAAACCCTTTCATAGTCCTCAGCTAAAAATGCAACGTTTACCATAGGTCATAAAAGTAAACACAAATGCGGCAAATCCAATTACTGTGGAAAATCAGACATCTGAGTGCGAGATGAAGGAAGTTGTACGTGAATGCCTGACAAGAAATCTATTGAACATATTAAATTATACACCTCTCCCAGAATAGCTGGAGTTTTAAAAAGAATATAGTGCAGCAGTACTCAATCAAGAACAAAAATACAAGCCTGGTGCACATCAGACTCGGGACAAGTTACACACGGGGACTACTTTGAAAGAGAAAACAGCTTTGAACTCCTCAGCACGCCATTATGCAAATACACATGCATCCAAATCACAAAGAAATCTCTCTGTGAAGTGCAGCAATATGACAGCCACCCTCCACCACAAACCAGGGCATAGGCAATGGAAATAGAAAGGGGAGGTGGGAGGAAGAGAGAGCACAGAGTCAGCACCCAGGGGCTCTGCTGACCCACTCCAGGTGTAGCCAGGAGCACAGCTGAAGGGACCTGAGAAGGGACGATGCTGAGGCCAAGTCCAGCCCTTTCTAGTGACAGGCTGCCCGGTACCCCATAGAGCATTTACTCTCAGAAATACTTTCAGGACTCTCTGTGAGAAGCTTAGTAAAGTACCAAAAGCCAGGAAAGCAGGAAAAATCTGCAACTGCACTGATTTATGAGTGTGCGGTAGTAAGGTGGCTGTTACTAAGTGACACTTCAGGAAGCAGGCACAGCCCACACTGCAGGAGAAGGAAGGTACCTCCAGAGTACCCAGGAGCATGTCCCAGGGTACACCAGCAGGAACACAGAGAGAATTCAGTTCATTGCTGAGCATGGTTTTGTGCTAACATATTGCGTGGGAAACCAAGCCCAGAGAGGTACAAATAGTTACCTTTGTTTTTTCATATTTCCTGTGGTGCCAAGCAAGGGCTAATTCTAGAGTGTAGTCAGGATGGGTATGTCCCAGCCCATGGGCTCTGGCCAATACAGAGCTTGTAGTTCTGTAACACCTAGCTCTATTGCCTGAACCCTGATAATTAACAATTTACTGTCCAGAAAATTAAATTAGCTCTAAATTTATGCATAGGAACAAGATAGCAATAACTTCCTGCACAGCTCAGTAAAGTGAAGTTGGATTTTAGTTTTCTGGTCTGGTGAGAAAGGTTAATGAATGTCGTATATCCATATTCAAATAGCTGGGGGGAGTGTGAGCAGCTGGTGGCAGCAAGAGTGATTGAGCCAGAGGAAATATTTGCTCTGTCACTGCCATTCTGTGTGACCTTACATGTACTTGCTGAGAATTTTGTCTATCACATCTCCTAATATCCCTTAATATCTACAGCTATGTATAGAGCTTCACTTAAGGCATTAAAGGTGTGAAAGGCATTAAGGTGTGGAAGGGGTTTGAAGATATGCTTTTTAGGTAGTTTCCATGCCAAATACGGAATATGTGTTTGCTTTCAGTGATTTTGCCATGGTTTGTCTGAAGGTGAGCTGGCAGACTGCAGCGTTGGCATAAGGCAGCGGAGACACTGTGATAGCAGAGACTCCTCTGGACCCAATTTGGTCCCTATGTCTGCCCCAAGGCAGCTTCTGGCAGCTGTTTTCTGACTGACTCAGAAAACCCTCCCAACACGGAGGCTCCACAGCCTCTCTAGGCAATTTATTTCAGTGCTTTGTTACCTTCTCCAGAGAAAAGCTTTTTCCTCCTGCCAAATTGCTTCTTTCTTGCTAAACTTGAAGCTTGTTATTTCTCTCATCCACCAAGGACATGTAGAATAGATTAACCTCTTCCTCTGCACTGGTCTTTCATGTACTAATCACCTCTTTTCGGTCTCTCCTTTCCTGAACAACCTCAATTTCTTCAGGTCTTGTTTATTAGACTATTGATCATTCTCACTGCTCTGGACTTTCTTTAACTGGCTTGTAGCTTTTCTGGGGGTGCGTGACCCAAAATTGGATCTTGTATTTCAGCTGAGCCCTTGATAGTGTGGAGAAGAGCAGGAGGACTGTCTCATTTGTCATGTGAGTTTTCTCTGTGCTTGTACTTCTGGAAGAGGATTTGCCTGCTTTTGTAACATATGGGGTTTGACCCTTTCTAGCTCCTCAATTTTTTGTGGAGTTCTAATACCAGTAAAATTCTTTCCCACCCTACATTTGTGCAGATGATTATTCCAACATAGGTGTAGATTTCTGTGTTTGTTCTTATTGAATAGAAACCTGTTTTTTTTTGTTTTCAGTCTTCAATTTTTAAGATATTTTTAAAATTACATTTGATCTATTTTCCCACTTTCCCATCTTGGTATTATTTGCAAATCTAGTAAGAACACTTATTCATCTGCTGCTCATAATGACTGATACTGGGTCTAAGACAGACTCTCATAAGGCCCAGGGGGTTTATATTTTCTATTTTGAAAATTAACCTTAGGCACTTTTCTGAGTAGTTTTTCAGATAGTTCTGCATCCACCTCTTGTATTTTCATCCAGACTGTGTTTTCTTGCCTTATATACAAGAAAGTGAGCTGAAAAGACCGTGAAAAGCTTTCGAGAAATCAAAATGTGACACAAAATCCATTGTCTTACTATTGAAGGAAACAAGATTGGTTTGACACCAATTACTCTGAACAGATCCAGCCAGGCAGCCAGGCATTTTCTTGGGATTTTCTCTCTGCTTGCCAGTTGTTTGCTTTTATTTGTTTCTAGGAACTTCTGCTAAGCTGATAGATGTCTAATTCCCCATCTCCTCATTCTCTGCCTTTTGCAAAGGCAGGGAATGTATTTATCTTTTCAGTCTTCTGCAGCTCATCCCAGTTCTTCAACACCGGGTTGCCGATAACTGCTCACAGCCCTGAGATGGCATCAGCTGAGGATGGATATCAGGCCCAGCCAATTTAAAAACCTCTGCCTTATCTAAGTAACCTCTAACCTCTTCCTTCTCTATTAAAAAATCTACTCCCATGTCATTCATTTTATCAGTTTCCATCCTTTTAGTTAGAATCCAATCTGGATGGCCCCTTTTCCGGTTTTTTGCCACATCCTATGTGAAAAAAATTACTGGGTTTGACAACCTTGCCAACATCGTGCTCTTTCCAGGCACTCCTGTGTATTACCAATGTCTAGAGGCTGCTCAAGGTCTTTGTTGCTCAAGGTCACTTTTTCACATGCTCACACACACACAAAAAACTGCATTCCCCTTATCTTCCGGATTTGGGAGTCTGGATTATTAAATTCTCTACTATGCTAGGAGCCAAGGTTTCTTTTTTCCCCAGTGAGCACCTTCTCCTACAGTATGGATTTCAGTTTAGCTCTGAGGTAGTCTTCATTTCAGAAGCCAAATACTTTCAGTAATTAAATATTTCCCCTCTTTACAGCTCTGATGGCAGCAGGCCAGATTATCTTCTTCAGAGCACTTGCAAAAGTTGGATGCAAACTCCTGGCCACTCAGCCCTGGCTGCAAGCCTGGTTTGTTCCTACTCTTCTTCTGAAAGGCACAGATGCAGTCATGCTCTTCTCCTTGGTGCCTTCATGACTCTTAGTGACAGCACAGAGGCAGGAGCAGGAAACCTCAGTGGAAGAGAAGTGGGAGGGTTAAAAGAAAAGCATGGAATCCTCCCTAAGAGGAGAATGAACATTCTCAGCTGGGAGGTACTTTCCAAACCCTTCACAGTGTGGTGTTTGTCAGTAAGACAGAGCAGGTTTGACTCCAGCCATGTATTTTAGCAACTTCACAGTGTGTCTTCTCTTTGTTTCTATCCTTATGCAGGATGATGGAGGAGGAAAGCATGCTGCATGTATTTGGAGCACAAGTGCTTCTGCAGGGAACAGCCATGTTCAGGGTGACGTGGGGAGCTCCCTGAGAGCTGCTGCTCACTCTGACCTCTTCTGCAGCCCATGGAGAGGCTGAGCCAGAGCTACAGCCCTGCAGAGGGGAGATGCTGCTGCCTGGCACTGTGCCTGACACTGTCCCTAGGGCTGACCCAGACTCCAGCCTTTCTTGCCCAGCAGGGGCCTTATGGTCATGGGTTTGTGTTAGCCATACACAGTATTATTTCCTTTTAAAATGACCTGCCTTTAAATTTCAGCACATCTCCACTTGCAGCTTTCTGTTAAACCAGGATGAAGAGGGAAGAGGCACTGGCAAGTTGTGCTCTGATTGCTTCTGCCTCCTTTGCCATATGTTCATTCTCTTTTAATAAGCTCTACTCTATTTGATCTCTTCTCACGTGGAAATATCCCTGTGCCTTAGTTGTTTCTATTGCTTGTGTTGGAGCTTTTCAGTTTCCTTCTGGCACCTTGATGTACAACCAGTTTTTCAAGCCTTATTAAGGGTTAAGCACTAAATGCCTTTGAAAAATTGTACATTGCTTCTTTATGCAAAGTTTTATCCGTGTGTAGAGTAAGGATGATAACATGCACCTTTGAGAAGTTGCTGAAGATTAATGAACTGGGTTTGTAAAGCACTTTAAAAGCCTAGCATGGTGTGGTACTTCTTGAAGTGCAGATTACTGAGCACTGTTTAAAGAGATAACTAATAAACTGGATGTTACCATATGCAGTATTATTTGCATATGCAAATACGGCAGGTTTCATTACAGGATTCACCAGCATTTACTGTAAACTCAGTGACACAGCACTGTAACAGCATGCTTTTATTTGAGGTAAAAGAAAATTAATGAAGCCAAAATTAGTTTGGGGATATCTTTAGCAGATCTTTCCTTTACTTTGGAATAGTCAATTAGCCATCGTTCAAATTTTGTATCAGATCTGCCTATCCTGCACCAGAAAAAGTTAGAAGTCAATAGGTGCTTCTAGCTGAAAAGAAGTTTCTGGCAAAACTTTCTGTTCTGAAAGATGACACCAAACTGGAAAGGATAGGATACATCACCAGCTGATTTTCTTCACAATATAAAAATAAAAAACCCCACTTGGTGTATTTATTTCCTGTATTCTGGACCAAAAGCTTGTCTGTAGCAGCAGAGCGGATAAGATCTCAGTCCATGGTGTCTTCCCTCTGGAGATTTGTCAGGGTGGGTAAAGAAGAAACTTCTGGGCTTGCACACAAGGAGCCTCAGGGCTCTGTGTACATTTGGGTGTTTCAGGCAGTGATGTCTGTGGTCAGATCCGAGGTGCAGACTTTGTGTGTGGGCCTGTTTCAAGAGTAGTTGTGTAGTCCTGAAGAAGAGCTCGTCCGGCACTCTGCAACAAGAAAGGCATAATAAGCAGAAGGAAAGTCAAGACCTATAGGAACCAGAAACCAGGTGACCAGTTAGGAGACTAAAAGAGTGTGTGAGGAGGTGTGAAGGGAAGTGAAACATGGCAGAAACTGGAAGTAGCATGAGGTCCAGTGGATTGCAAAGGAAAGTGGTTAAGTGATGCTGAAGAGGAAAATTAAGTGAACGTGAATTAAGCTAAGAAGGTTAATTCAGAAGTACAGTTGTAATGTTTTGGCTGGAAACAGGATATTCTGGCACAGCAGCTGGAATTAGTGCTGTGATAACAAATTTCTGCAGCAAAGTAAATCCTTCTAAATAGAGATGGACATACCAAAGAAGTATCGATCTTTCTCTTCTCTATTGGAACCAGTTTGCTGTGTTTGGAGAACTAACTTGCTGGCCAAAGGGGGAAAATAATAAATGGCCTATTCTAACTGTTTAAAAAGGCTGTAATGGTTTCAGCTTCACTGTTTATGAGAAAGGATGAGATGCAGGTTGAGTGGCAGCTGGCGACAGCTCTTGACTTTGAATGTTTCCTATTAAGCCACACAGCACAATTATACAGAAGCAGAAACAGTGTGTATGGTTTAGATCAGTATGTTACCACATCATTCTTAGGGGGTTTTTGGGGTTTGTTTACCTTGAAAACTGCAAGTGTGCTTTCCGCTTTGGGATTATTTGTTCTC
The DNA here is from genome assembly GCA_013401335.1 of Brachypteracias leptosomus. Taxonomy (NCBI): domain Eukaryota; kingdom Metazoa; phylum Chordata; class Aves; order Coraciiformes; family Brachypteraciidae; genus Brachypteracias; species Brachypteracias leptosomus. The sequence goes on along the minus strand of VYZX01007730.1, from coordinate 197,243 downwards.
CCAACTATATCAAGTTTAATTGCTTCTTTGAGCCACGAGCCAGTGCAGAATTTCAGAGCTAACGTGCTTTGTAAATCCTGTCACTCATTTCACTTGCTGAGAACTGATATGCTTGGGCTTGGTACATTAGAAATGAAGCTAAGTGGCAACTCCATTTTGAAAAACTTATGCCCCTTATGCCTTTTAAAAGTGAAGAGTTTTCAGACTAAGGCAGTATTTTTCAAGTTGGGTTATTTTTGGACTGTCTGACTCGAGATACTTCAGACGTATTTCAGAGCCAACGAGGGCACCCACCTCAAGATGCTTGTTGCTGTGAGATCTGCACTGCAAAGAAGTGTTGTGTTAGCAACAAGGGTTGGTTCCTGCACTTCAGGGAGCAGCTGTATGGGTAGCAAAGATCTGAGTGTGAATCATTAGACATTTCTTTATCTTGGCCTCAGTGCTGCTGTGCCCACAGCCTGTTTGGGCAGCAGGCAAAGCTTCTGGCTTCCTGGTTAAGTTAAGGAGCTAAACTGGATGCAATATCAAAGAATCCAGAAGAAGGAACCCTCAGGTAGGAAGATCTGTTAGAGAAGAGTCTGGTCTAGGAGCCGGAAAGCATCACTATGCAGAGACCACGGGGAAAACTCCCCATGTGAGGGAATGGAAGGGAGAGTAGGGGACCTGCTGGGGTGTGCATGAGGGAGCCTGTGTCACCCAGCAGTGGAAGGCTCCATAAGTATGAGACAGGAGAATGGAGACTATATGCCCTTGGAAGTGTTTGATTTCTGAACCTCTCTAATGAGAGCCTGTAGCATTGGAGTGAGCATGCACTGGGTGACACAATGCAAAAGTGGAATAAATAAAAATGCTCTCGAAAGTTAGAAAATATTATAATTAAATTCACTAGCACAGCTTTAATTTACTGCCCTGAGCAAATGCTGCATAACCAAACCCATCCTTTCATCCTCTTTCTTTTACTGCACAGCCTCCTTAACTTTCTAGGACTTTCTACAGAGAAAACAATGTATTTTAATCCTACCCATGATCAAAAGCATATGGGATTTTTTTTGTCTTGAGACTTTTTTCCAGTTTCTGGGGTTTTTATGCCCTCCTGATGCATGCACATATACTTAAATATCCCAACTGCGAGCAATGGAGAGCACAGTCCAATAAGGGAGAGCATCAGATGAATTGAAGGATGCAGGGCACACATGTAATAGGGATTTCTGCTGAGATAAAACTGATTGGCAGAGATTACTGGTAAAGAAATACAGTGTTGCAGCTAAAGGTCTCTGATTTGTATCCAACTCAAATCATAGGAATTACAAATTATTCCATTTAATGTGTTTGACGGTGTAAAGCTGAGTTTGCCCTTCATTTCCCATTTTTCTACTAGATCATTAAGATTACACTAACATCTTTCAATGGTGAAGAGCTTAATTAAATTAAAATATTCCCCAAAATGTAAGCTGCATGCACACATGAAAATCAATTAATGAATTTTGTTTGTGTCTTTAGGAAGATGTTGTGCATAACATAATTAATTGGTCCCACAGAAGTCCTGAATTTTTTCTTTAAATCTCATTTTGAACAAATTATTAACAAAACTTGTGCATGTATTTTGACCTCACCCATCTTTTGTAATGATTCGACTGATGTAATACATAAGTCAATATAGGTTCTGTGCAGAAACTGCTAAGTAATTTGTCAGCTTTTATATATTAGAAGTATACACTTTAGACATTCAGAAAAGATTTCACTGAGTTTTAAATTGATCTTAATATGTCATAACTCAACGCTCAACTTAGTTCCAACTTATGCTCTGATGTAATCAGGCTTGGTTACAAATGTAAGTTGGGACAATAACCTTTCATTTCCACTGATGCTTTCAATTCTTCTAGTTTAGACCTTCCAGGGGGCCTTCCTAAAAGTGCTATGTTATTTAATGCTTTTTCCAACTAATTTGCTATTTAATTGTGGGGTAATAAAATATTTGGAATTTTCTAAGTAAAATTTTCCAGTGCATATTACAGAAATTGTAGGTGGGTGTCATGTGTCAGAGGCAATATTTGTTGTGAGAGCTGGTTGTTTGACACTACTCTTTAGATAATTTTCAGTTGTTTTTTAACCTTTTATGAAATTTCTTGGGTAAATGTTTCCCTTGGCCTCAACTGTCCATTAGGAAAAAAAAAAAAATAGCCAAAGCAATTCTACCTTTCTTTGAACAAAGTAAAAAAAAAACCACCAACAAAACCAAACAACATGTTAATGCTTTGCCATATATAAGCTTTCACAGCTGCCTTGTGCTGCAAAGCCATTGACTAGGAATAGCTGAGGTTCCCAAAATAATACCTATGTCTTTGACAGTCAGAAAACCCTCACTTTCATTTGAGATATATATATCTAGTTGGAGAAATTGTTTCAATTGTTTTCCTAAGATATTCATACAGCTTAAACACAGAGAGTGATTTAAAGAGATTTTTTAAAAGTCCATGAAGAGAATAAGGTAATTTATTTTCTAACTAAACGCCTCAGTTTCTCATGATAGTCTCAAACCATTCTAAATATATTCCAAGATGTGACCTGTAATTCATAGATTTAGTGTATGTTTTTTAAAAACACCAGCAACGACTAAACCTGGTCCTTTATTCATGAGGCATTAAACAGAGTGACTGTGAAAATACGCTTCCAGGAGTTTGTGTCCTTCCCCAGCATGGCCAGAAGGAAAGCTCTGAAAGTGCAATGAGGAAACAGCAATTTGCAGACCTTCACAATACCTTGGTCCTTGGAGAACAGTAAAGGGAGTAAAAACCAGTGAACCCCACTGACCTGATGTTGTAGCACACCTGCCGGTGCTGCTCTGCCCACTGCTCTCCCTCGATGCCTCCCCATCCTCGCTCCACTGCTGACCATTGCAGTGCAGCCAGGTTTGCCCTGTGCTGTTCCCAGCCTGAAGTGAAACCCAAATATTTCCCAAAACTATTATCCAAATAGTTTTGTAAATCTAGATAGTACTAGGCAAATATTTTTTTACTGGAAAATAGAATAGATGGCTTTTGAAAATATTGAAGCATTTCACAATGACTTTTAAAGAATAATTTGCAAGTTATTTTTCTCTTCAATACCTAAAGCATTATTTTAAAAAAAGAAAAATTTAAAAATGGAAACCAAAAAACCCCAAGCCACTTCTTTTTGTCTCAAGCCAAGGATTTTAGATTAACCCCTAGCTAATTCAGATGTTTTGTATTTCAGCTGTTAAACTGCAAAATCTGCTTCCTGCTTAGTCCTGGTAGTCTCTGCCTAGATAGTTTACCCACAGCTCTCGTGGCTTTGCTCTCTCAGATGCAAAGGGGCTTTTGGCATTTTCAAGGTCTTATAAATTTAATGTAACCAGACCATATTCCCTCCTAGGGAAGTGGTGGGATGGGGCTGGATGGAGAACACAGCCTGATGTGGTTGTGTTCTGCCTGAGCACCTCAGTTTTCCCCCCCCCCGAACTGGATCTCTTTTTCCTGTGAGCCAAGAGCACATTGTTGAGGAATAGGGCATTCAGCAGTGAACTTGTTTGTCTGATGAGCAAAGATGTCCAGCCACTGCCCATGCAGACATTCATCTTGCTGTTGCCAGCTCGTGCGAGCAAGCAGAGCAAAGAGGACTCCTGCTGGAAGGCATCATGGCATGTTTCCAGACAGGAACATTTCTATTTGCTGAAACACTGCTTGTCACAAAACTAGTTTGAAGTGCTGTTCTCCACCTTTACTGCACCCACTGCACATACTCTTCATGTCTTTCCTAGAGCCTGTGTGGGGCAGCAGCAGAGGCTGCTCTGGCCTTTCCTGTGCTCTGCAGTGCCACCAACATCTCCTGCTCTCCCCAACTCTCAGTTCTGGCAAGGTTTGTGTAAGAGAGGGGAGCCAACTAATTACAAGCAGAATTTTTGAAAGGTTAAGGTGCAGCCTGCTGCATGGGCTGAAGTGGTACATTTCCAACTGCAAGTTCTTGAGAAAGATTTGAACGAGACCAGAAGGCATGGCTGTTCTGTCCTGACTGGGAGAACCTGGAAAAGCGAATGTTTATCTATGGGGATTATTTGGGGGTTTTGTGGGAAAAGTCCCGTGACAGGAGATGAAGTCTAACAGCAGAACCCAAACGGGTGTCAACAACATCAGGAAAGCATTTTTTTGTTCTTTTCATTGCCATGGTGAAACTGGGCTGGTAGTGCTAACTGCTGTTTCTGGGAATATATTGTTGTTCCAAATATATATGTAGGATAGTTGTCTGACCTCTTCTCTTTGCTCTTCTTAAATACACCAACCAGAAACTTGTGAAAATACACTGACAAAAAGCTTTGATCTTGAAGACAGCAAGTTGAATAGGTTTTCAGTTGTTTCTGGGTAGCAATGGCTTTCCTTGAAGATAATATAAAGGCTTTTGTACGTCACTGCTCATCAGAAACATCACATAAAATAACGTNATGCCATTGGCCTTCTTGGCCACAAGGGCACAGTGCTGGCTCATGGTCATCCTGCTGTCCACCAAGACCCCCAGGTCCCTTTCCCCTACACTGCTCTCTAATAGGTCATTCCCCAATTTACTGGTACCTGGGGTTGTTCCTGCCCAGATGCATGACTCTGCGTGCTGGAAAGAAAATTCAATTTCAGTTATTCCAAATCAGTTCCCAAAATTCCAGATCACAAGTTTGCTGCCCATTTCCTCAAAAGCAAGATACTTTTCAAAACATTTCTTAATTTTTGACCTCTGGAGTTTTGCCTGAGAAATGTATAATGGGGTATCCTCTGTATTGCAATGATTTCTAAACAAGCAACCTATGATTCCAAGTTAACAAAGCTCCCAAACCACATTTGTGTCTTTGACTTGAGAAAGGATGTGAGGATTGAGAGCTTCTGAGCTGATGGGATTCAGCTTGTAGGGAAAAGCCTAATGCCAACTTAGAGAACAAATAAATGTGAGGCCAGTATGGGATTCCACAACAAGCTCCCTGGCTTTCTCTCAATATCAAGCTTTGAATGAAAATCCTTGCTCTTTTAACAACATAATCTAAAAGAAAATTATGCCATTCAAGATTTTGGCTTTTAAAAAATATGGTATAGACGATATAATTCAATTCAATTGTTCTTTACCTCAGAAGATTAGTCCCAGTTTGGGGAAGTACATACCACCAGCATAGACCTGCAAAATCCAAGGGACCCACTCAATTAAAACATGTATTTGACTGTTTTCTCAGTGAAGGCCTGGCTTTCAGCCAGATACATTAGGCTTAAATTTTTTTTGATAGTGTGAATAATACATCTGTTGTTTTTAATGATGACTTGCTGCAAGTTCTGGTGCCTGTCATCACTTCTAATGGTAAATTACTCATTACTCCAAGAATTAATTCAAGCAAAGAAGTGGCTCTTACAGTAGTATTGATTCCAGCTACTCATCTTGCCATGATCTGTAATACATGCAGTATTGGTGGCAAAATCTGACCTGAAGTCAAAAAACTTTGGTTTTAGACTTGATGTTTGTTTAGTCATGTGTAAAATTTGTGTAGGATAATCATAAAAGCTGGGATTATGAAAGCAGACAGGGAAAATCACCACTGTCAATTCCATGTATTTTAATGAGTTGGTAACTGAACGCTCCCTCCTGTTGGCTTGGCAGGCTTTAATGTGTGTGTAGAGTGCTCAGAGGATTTGAGAGTCACTGCTCTAAGCACCACAAATTACACTTGTCGGAAGTTTGCTCCTCAGCTGGATTTAATGCAAGACTTCAGCCACTTGGCTGAATTCCTTTTTTAGCTTTGTGAGGTTTGTTTTTCTTTGGTGCTACAGCAAGCACCTTGAAAACTGCAGTACTGCCTGTACGACTGGTGAGGGAATGTATCAGCTACACGCTGCTCTTATCCTTACCTTTGATTTGCGGATGGGGAGGCTCAGCCTGAAATTGGAAGGAGAAATGGTCACCACCAGACATGCTCCAACACCCAGTCTGGGAACTGTGCAGTGCTGAATTCTTTCCCCTCCCTGATTTCCATACCCAGGGAGTTTGGTAACGGTTTCGTGGTTGGACCCTGTGATATTCCTTGGACATTTCAGAAGCAGAAGAAATTCTTATTTGTAAATTCCTGTGCTGCTTTTTTAGATACAAGTATCTAAGACGTCATCTCCATACATTAGTATCTCCCAAAGAAACAAGCAGTTTTAGGCAACCTAACATGAGTATCTGTAACGTGGGGAACACAGAGATTCCTCTTTCTGGATCCAAGTTTTCTAACTGCTTGATTTGTAAATGAGCTCTCTATGTATTCACACAGTCCTGGTAATTTGGCTCACAGACCTAAGGAAATGCAACCATCAAGCTGTGGATAGTCTCCCACACTTTCATGCTTCATTTCCAGGGAAAGAGTCATGTCTGAGTGCTTTAAGGGGAAAGAGCTGCTGAGGTATATAAATACATCTACAACAAACAGTGCTTCTTAGAATTGGGCCTGTGTCTTGGTGGAGTTTTGCTGTGAGCACTGGTGTTTTCTGAGCAAAGCAAATCTAAATGGGATGTACCAAGGTCTGCAGGGAGGAGTGGAGCCTCCTGTGCACAGTGAAGGTTCCATGTGAGCAGAGCATGGTCAGTGTGCGTGCTTCCCTAATGTGGTTAAAACCATCAAATGCTGCTCTGGCTTTCCAGCTGGGGGAGTTGCAAAATGTGCGTAGCTGCAAGTGTGTGATCCTTGCACAACTGGATAGGTAGATTCAGCTGCTGCTACTGAATGCAGCTTTGGGGGGCTCTGGATCTATTCATATCATAATACATTGATGTGTCATAATCCATTAACACTCTGAAGTCTTCTCCCCTGTCCTCTCTGTATGTCTGAGATGACTTTGTTTCAGGGCTGAGCTGCGATAGAGGAAAGCATTGCGCTGGAATTAAAAGGAGCTGATGAATTCAGCTGTGGAATTGGCATTGAGTTTTCTGTTGAAATATTTATGCGGCAGAATGGTTAAGCTCATTCATAAATTTGATACCTTTAAATAACTAGGTTCAGCCAAAAATAAACTGCCAAAGTGACATATACACAACACATTTCATTTGAGCTTATTTTAGAAGATAAAGTAGTTCACAAAATAGTAAGAGTTGAGTCTAGGCAGGCGCTAAGGAAACCCCGAGCTCCCAAACTCCTCTCTCAAGAGGCTGGAGCACTGGTCTGGTTTAGGGGTGAAATTCCTTCTTCATGAAGTGAGATTTGAATGTGTGCTCCCCTTATTCCAGGAGAACCTATCTCACCCCAAGAGGTACTCTGGTCCAGATCTCTTCTAACATCTTTTGTTGGGGCTCATCATATAATAGAGATGGCATTAATATTCACAAAGCCAGAGAACAACCCTGGAGTCTGTTGGCAAGAGCACTCCAAGGGTTGCTTGGGTTTAGACACCTGCCATGGGAAAGCAATATAAACTTGGATTTGTGTGCTCTTGGTTAGCACCAGCATCCCTGGTCCCCAGACTTCGAAGCTGAATTCCAGGAACAGCTCCGTGGTGTTGAATGCCCATTGGAGGGCAGTGCTAAATTCCCTGTGTTCCAAGACCAGTCTTCTTTGCCTTCCCCACCACTCTGCTGCCTACACTGAGTGCAGCCGTTCCAAAGACCACCGGAGGAGCCTGTCTCCCTCTGCCATGGAAGGCTGGCCCATGATTAGGTTTGGAGTTCCTCTGAGTACCAGCTTACTAAAAGTTTAAGCAGTGCGTAATCCTGCTCCTTGCCATCACTAAGCTCATTTTAAAACATGCTTTCCATTGGGATTTTGCTGCCATTTGAGCTATTGTGCATGAAAGCCTGTGATTACAGGATGATAATGTATTGACACAGTGATAAAAGCCAAGCAATTCATTGATGGTCGTGTTTCTCTCCTCTTGCCTTTGCTGCATGGCAGCTTTAGTGTAGGCAGTAATTGAGTAGACATGACAATAGCAATTAACTTATAACCTTCTACTTCAGTACACATTTTAGCATTCATTCAAGGGAAAATGTCCGTTAAGTAAGTAAATATTTGTATGTGAGTAATCTGTGATAAAAATTCATACTGCTTGGAAAATCTGCTGCGAATATCAACATCAATATGAGTGGGATTTTCAATTTCCCCTGCAGATTTTGCCATAAAATATATGAATCCCTCCTCTTTTCTTTCCCAGTTTCATGCCTTCTCTGTTAAAATAATTAGCCAGAAAACTGAAGTTTAGATGATGTTCTTTATGCAATTACTATCAATTGGTTAAATAGGCCATTTTGGCATTGATTTTTTTCCCCAAGAAGCTGTTAAGGTTTTTTTTGTCCGTGGTTCATTATTGTTTGTAATCAGCTAGGTGGGAAAAGCAATGGAAAAATGCTAATTTATGTTACATGAATGACAGCTTCCTATTTCTGGTTGCTCCATATCTGTGGTTTAAAGCCTGGTTTATTAATTAATAAGTAGAATTTCTGTGCGTCTTTGATCATTGATACTATCACACAGAATACTGAATATTTAAAAGCAGTTTCCAGTTAAATCCCTAGTGCAAAGCATCACCTTACAACAACTATGCTCAGTGATTAAATATATAAGATGCTGAATGGACTGGTGGTGTAAGTGATAGATTTAACACTGATTTGAATTGATCAACTGTCAGGATAGACTATGAAATGTCTCCAAAAATACCTGCTGAAGAAACTCAAAGAAAATGATTAAAAGAAATTATCCATGTTAATAGCTAGTCCTGAAAGGGAATAACCTGGTCTTCTGAAGTTCTGAACCTTTCAGAGATTTTATGTATTTCAGTACCTCTGAAAGTCAAGTTATTTCATTCAAACAACTAATTTTGACCTCCAATTAGGAAAAAAAATTCCACTCAAGACAACAACAAAAAAGCAACCCCAACCTTCAACACTAGACAGCACCAGCTCCTTGTAGTTCATTGGTGGTTTCTGAGGACGGGCTTAATATGAGCAGTGCTCATGTGGGCATTGGTTTCACCCGCCTGTCAGCACGAGCACTTGCTACCAGTTGATGCCTAGCAGGTGAATTTTGAGGAACCTGTTACTGTGCTAATGGACAGCAGTTGTTACCTTCATAAAGCTCTTCTTTTCTGTGCTGTGCTGCAGAAGGTTTGGATTCAAAGGAACCCATTTTGCCCTTTGATAGAGCAGGAGCCCTGCTGAAGTGGCAAGTGCTGTGTGTGCAGACTGCCAGGAGCCTGGGGTTGGGGCTTCTGGCTGGCAGGGCTGGGAAGGGGAGGCAGCTTTGCCTGTGCAGGGAGCCAGGGGTTCCACCTGGTGGCACAACAGAGCGACTGGCAGCCCCTGCTCACAAGGATGGAGGCTGGTGGGCCATGAGGGTCCCCTGCATGGAGTGCTAGTGACCAGCTGCCCCAGCTCTGACCCCCAGGCCAGGCTCTGATCACCTCCAGCTGCTGGAAGCAGAGCCCTGCTGGGAGGAAGGCTCCTGTGCCAATGAGCAACCCCCCATAACTCAGCCCACCTGTGTGTAGTTTCTTTGCAGCTGTTTCCACTAAACCTGTGATAGTGCAGGTTAATAGAAGCCTGCGTTGCAGTGTCTCGGTTGAGTGTGCTCTGGGGGTGCAGGTATTCCTCTGCTAACTGCTAGAGTTATGTTTACTAACACAATGTTAGTTTTATTACTGAGATTCATTTGTTATGCAACATTTCTGCTTGGAAAAAAAAGAAAAAGTGTTTGTGTGAACATGGCTCCTTGTTAGGAGTGGCTCTTGCTGCTAGGTGAGCACCTGAGCTGAGTGCTAATGCATGAAAGACTGGATACCAGGCAAGAAAAGAAAAGGCTTAGAGGGGTAAGTGCAATGTCTGTCCACCCTGGCACCCTAGAATGGCTCGGAGGAATGCTCAGATGCAGTAGACCTGTTTCAGGTATGTTTGTCTTATTTATTCTCAGGACCATTTATTTAGTGGTCTATTTATTTCTCCAGATGTCTTCAAACTAAAGATTTTAATGTGTGAGTTTCAAAATCTTCTTTTCTTTTTATTTTTTCAAGTATATTGAATGTTTCTGAAATCTTTGTTGTATCTTGCTTTTTCTTTAGATTATTTAGTTGTAGATAGACTTGGTAATTGCTTGAGTCTAGCAAACATTTTGAGTTACATGCCAGGGAGGTTGTGTAGCTGCACAGGTGGATCAGGCTGGTAGAGAGCAGGAGTGCTCTGAACCTGGACTGAATGTGCTGCTTAGTTTTGATTCTCTGCTAGACTTCAGTTTGGCACAAAATCCTGGTGGACTGTGGACACTACTTAAGAGTAAAGATTGATCGTCTAAGGCTGTGGAGTTGTTTTATACGTGTATGTTTTAAATACTCAGTTCCTGATTCAAACTAAGTTCTCAAGGGAACCAAGAGGGCTTTGAACAACCAGCTTGTAAATTTATTGATGGTAAGAAATCTGTGTTTCCGCTGTTTTGTTTTAGTGGAGGCAGATGTGCTGTGTCAAGGACTTGGGTATATTCAGGAGCTGGAGTTTACAGGGAAGAGGAGTGTGGCATGGCTGCATGGGGAGCTTGGCAGAGGCTTTGGAAGCAGCAAATTCCACCAGAGGGTGGGATTTCCTGCTGGATTTCACCATTTTATGTTTGGGGTTTTTTTCTGATGGGGCTTATCAAGAAGTTAGACCTGTTTTGAGGCTTCTCCTTACCGTGGAAAAAAATGAATTTTGTCAGTGAGAGACTACTGTGTTTAGTAAATTGTGTGGGGCCAGCATGAGTTTGGAGGAAGGAGCACTGTGGGTTCAGGGTGATGGAAGAGCTGGGGCATGGGACACTGTTGGTAAGGCACATGCAGGCTTGGTTTTCCCTCTTGTAGCTTCCACGTGCCCACATTGACCCATGTAACCTTTCATTTCTAGTCAGTTTTCTAAGAAGCCTCCTCTTCTCCTTCCCCTGCAAAATACAGCAGCCAAAGAAATAAAGGTATTATTTGCAACATGACAAAAGCAAACACTTCTATGAAGTAAATGCCAATGAGCATCTAGTCCAGGTGTGCTCGTTCCAGCTCTTTTCCCCAAAACCACCCTGTTAGCAGCTGAGGAGGGAAGGGGCAATGAGGCTGAGGCCAAGAGCAGGTGTGGGGAGGTGAGGGGCAGGACTGGCAGAAGCACCATGGGATAGGTCACCTCTGCCTGCACCTCCCGTTCCTCTGCAGAGGAGGGACAGGCAGGGAGCACGAATGGGCTGCCCAGCCAGAGCAAACAGGGTCCTGGGGCAGCACCGAGTGTCCTGCCCGGCTCTGGACTACGGGGACAGAGCCAGGATGACCACTGCAGCTCTGAGGGCAGCTGTGGGCAGAGCAGGGAGCTGCAGGAGGCAGCTCTGTTGACAGCTCTGGTGCCTGGCTCATCCCACAACAGTTTTCACTTCTGAATACTCTCGAGTTGCTGTCACAACTTCACCACTACGGGTCCCTCATACCTCTGAAAAAATTAACTAGATGTCCTGTTTGAGAGTGTCCTGAATTGTGTAATGAAACCCAGAGCAGACATTTCAACATCTGCAATTTTTCCTCTTCTTGGACCAGTGTCAGAATTACCTTATTCATCAGCAACATTTGACCTCTGGTAAATTGACCTGTGGCAGCTCTTTCACTGCTGATTTAGGACACAATTTAAGAAAAACCCCTGTATCTTACAGAGAAGTGTTAGGGGAATGTGAATGGCCTGCAAGTTAGAGTATGACCAGGATACCAGCTGATTGTGGAAAAAATAAGCCTCTTAGAGTGAGAGGTTTAGAGATACCCACATTTTCTGCTAGGCTAGAAGAGAAATTATTGTTTTTCTGCTCAATTAATGGGGTGAATTGAATTTCCAAGGGATCTGACAAGCACAACAGCTGGTGCAATGCAGGGGGCAGGAGTGTGAGGACAGTGGGTGAGAAGGGAAGAAAGACGACTGTCCTTTCTGGCAGTGGTTGTCAGTGTATCTGTGAGTACCACTCAAATGCTGACTGGAATGGAATGGCTTAAAAGCAGGATTTAATTGAATCCACCACGTGAGATGCAGGAGTGTCTGCACTTGCAAGGAAAAGCCTTTTTGGTTTTCTGTAGCACTGGCAGGGAGGGAAGTGGCTGTATTACCTACCTCTGAGTCTACATCAGCAACTCATTTGTCAAAGAGCAGGGGAGAAAGTGAGTAATGAAAGTTTATGGAGTATATTTTCTTCTCAATGTGCTATTAGCATTAATGGGAAAAGCACTCAGAGCGAAGAGAATATGCCCCCTTGTGTGCTTAATGATCGAGCTCCCAGGTCACTGCTAAATCTTGTGTACTTTATGTGCTCTCTCTGCAGTGTTTCTACACTGTAATTTAAAAAGGAGTAAATTGTATTGCTGACCTTAGTTAATTGCTGTCAGTGAAGCAATATCATAGCCAAGAGCAGACTGAACCAAAATGACCTGAGATCGAGCTTTCCCTTTCTAAAAACAGAGCTACAGAGTATTCCTCATGTTATTAAAAATATAGTCACTCAGGATGCAGTAGTTGGAAAACAGCTACTTGGCCAAAAGATCATGGAAACTAGGTTTGGTGACACAAGTTTTCTCCTGAAGGCATCACACTTGGTCACTGCTGGGGAGTTTTAGCAGAAGCAGGATACAAACTCTTCTGGAATTGTCTTTTCTTTACTAAGTGAGGCACTTCTGTAAAGGAAACGAGGAAAGCAGAAGTGAAGGGAGGGAGAAGCATGGAAATTTTGTGGTAGTGGGTACATAGTTTTGGGGTTTTGTTTGGTGTTTGTTTTATTTTTTTACTTTGGGAAAGCTGCAGACCTTAAATGTTAGTTCTTTCTGGATCTCACTGGAGAATCCTGGTGTATAAGACTAAAGCACATGTTTGTTACTGGAAATGAATGCAGAAAGGGGATCCTTGCTCTCTACCTTTCAACATGAGCCCTGTTAATTCGTGTTCAGGGTGAAGACATCGTTACCATACAACACTTAGATTTGGGGACTTCCAAAGGAATTTTAGGAGAAGGCCTTTGCACTAGATTTCCTGAGGTGGTTTGTTGTTTGTTTATTCTTTAGCAAGGAGGGTCTTCTTCACTTGCAGAGATGTGACAAACTGCTGAGAGCCTGTGCATGGACACAGGGCTGTAGCTTGCAGTTATCTGTTGCTCAAGGACCTGGTTGTGTTCACTGCAATTAATAAGATGGAAATCAGCTTAAAAGTTGTGTTTCTCAGCTTGAAGGGCAACAGACTTGAAGGCAGGAGGAGAGCTTGCAGGCAGGGGGAACCAGTTAGCTGCTCTCTGGAGAAGGGAGTCAGGCCCTGCTGCCAGTGTTGGAGGACATAAGAGTTTGTATTTTATTACTTCAATTGAGGTAATGCCCTATGCCAGTGTTTGGGGGGGAAATAAGGGAGGCCTCTGATGTGATGGCATGCAGAGACAAGGTGGCCACAGGGCAGCATGTGTCATGGTAGAAGCCACCTTGTCCTCTTCGTACTCCAGAGTTACCTTTGTGGAAGGTGCAACATAGTGCAGGTCTGTGAGGATTTCTGAGCTTTGTCCCATTCCCTAAGGCATTGTTTTCTATGCACGAGCAGAGTGTGTTGCTGCACACAGGATAGTTTGCTCATCTGCTCCCGGGGCACAAAGCCAAACCTCCTCATTAAAAAGGGAGCCACAACATTTGCATCCTTCTCAGGCAGTGTGCAAGGACCTCAGCCCATGTTCCCAGCCCTCATGAATATGGAGCAGTTTCGCTGTTATAGTGCAGTGTGCCCAAAATGAATTAGTAATGATTAACAATAAACATGGAGATGAATGTAGCTGAGGCTTGTTTTTTCTAAAAGTGATAATTGCTTTTTTGTGCAAGCACTGACTTTGTTCCTCCCCCTGAGGGCAGAGGAAGGACCTTGGTGCTGTAGCAGAGGGGCTGTTTGGTGGGAGAGCTGTGGGAGCCTGGTGCTCGGGTGCTCTGGGTGCAGGCAGGTGTGTCAGCACGACTGTGACAGATGACATGGGGCTCTTGGGCACAAGAGATAATAAACTTCAACTCTGATGTACAACAGGCTCCTCTTGGTTATGCACTTCCCATGGTCAGAGACTCCTTTAATCACAGGCAGGGGCTGGAGAGCCTTTCAAAACATCCAGAAACATGAATCCTTGAATAGCCCTGATGCAGCACGCTGGGGAGCAGGAGTCTGGTGCTGAATCAGATGAATAGGAGGATTTTCACCATGTGACTTTGTAGGAGCTGATGTAGGTCTTCTGCTCTTCCCTGAAGCACAGGAGGAAGAGTTTGTTGTTCTGTACCACCATCAGCAGCTCCCATGGCTCTGCCATCTGGGAAGAGAAGGCAATCATTGAAGAAAAAAGTGTGTGTGTGTCAGCTTCCAAATTAACATTTGTTAAACTGCTGGATCATGAAAAATGAAATGTTACTGAAATATTAAAAAATATGGAAGATTTAGTTCTATTTCACTTACACCAACTGTTAAAATGGTGCATGTCTAAATGTGTCAGTGTTTATTCCTTCCTCCGTTTTGTTTCTCTTGCTCCAAGTTTTTCTAAAATATTGTTGTTTTCAAATAATTAAACCTCAACATTTGCATCCAGACAGTTTGACTAAATTTTGCACTTTGCGCTGTAGATATGTATCAGAATTAGAGACTAAGACAAGCTCCAGCTATTGCCATTCATACTCATAAATCTCTCCTTTAGATTTCCTTGGATATCTTGATTTATTTTACTTGCTATTAGATAAGCTACAGGAAAAACAAGCTTGTAAATGGTAAAAGGTCTGGCCTAATCTTGCTGTGATTTGCATGTCCTAATCTAATCAAAGCTTTTGATAGATTTCCAAGATGCTCAGGTGTGATAGACCTCTCCTCCCTAAACTCTTAAATCATCTTTGTACAAGCTCTGTTCTGAAATAAACCTCAGCTCATTGTGTGGATTCACAGCAAGAGTGGTTCCTCAGGGTTTCTTATAGACCCTCCTTCAGTGTTTGGCCCTGAGGATGGAGATGATCACTTTGTGTCACTAGAAAAGTCAGGACTAAATCAGAGGTGCATGATGGTAAATATCTTGAGAGGCTGCAGAAACCTTTAAAAATGCTGTGTTTGCAGTAGAAGTAGCATAATGCTCTAGAACAGTTGTGTTTTGAATAAACTGGATGACTGGGAACATCATTTGAAACTTTATTATGAGATTCCACATCTGGTCTGAAACCTTAATTATTCTATAAACTCTTAGGCATTTGGGATTTTATCAGAAAAAAAGATAACTGAATATCTGGAAAGTTGCTAATTAGTCACTTAGCTACCTTGCTTCTACTCAAGGAAATGTTAATAAGCTAATTCCTGTGAATCTGTCAGATATAAAATTGCCTAATTGCTTGCGTTGTTTGCTACAGAGGTCACAGTTTCAACCTAGAAATAGAACTTGATTGCAGTTTTTTCCCTGCTGAAAATACTGTGACCAATGCTTACAGTAGCTGATGTGGCTGCAGAGGACCTCTGCTCTGGCAGGGGACCTTTGTTACCCTTGGGGACTGAGCTGGAGAAATCCCCTGGAAAAGCTGGAGGTGTCCCACCCCATGTTCCCTGCTTGCCATTGTTAGTGTGTCACACGTGAAAACGGGTATCCTCCATGGAGAGAAAGGTTCTTTGGGAAGAGCTGATGGGAATGGAGAGCCTGAGGAAAGCAGCTGCTGCACGGGACTGACCCCAGCTTGGCCAAAGCTGTGATGAGTTTGGAGCATGTCCTGGTGGATTTGGGTCACAGGGACCATGTTGGTTGGTTGCAGCAGCAGTGAGCACAGGACCTGTGGGGTTGCAGGACAGCCAGCACCAGCACCTACTCCAAGGCAGAGCCCTAGTGCAGAGCAGCCCTTGGAGAGCAGATCCAGTCGTGCTTTCAAAGCATTGAAATCTGCTTTGTTGTAGCTGCTTCTTACAGGGACTGTGGAATGAGGTTGCATCATTTTGCATTTGCTTTCAAGTAGGTCTCCATTCAACAGATTAAAAGCAGGATTCCTGGGGAAACCTTAGCACACAGAGGCTTCAGGCTGTAAAACCGAGAGCAGGGAAGTGTGAAGGGGTGATAAGGGAAATGGGCTGTCATGATAAAATAAAACCCATAGAAGTAAATATTGTCTGCTAAAATTTCCATTCTGAAGTGGGAGGAGAGGAGGAGAGTCTCTGGAGAGCCAGAGGAGAGGTGAGGACTGAAAATCAGCAAATGGGCATTGAATTTTTCTTCATAACTTCTTTTTCTGAAAGGCTGATGTTTTCTTGTTTGGGAAGATTTCCTTGTGTCTTGTTGGAGGGAAGGGAGAATAAATATTCTTAAAAGATAAGGGAACTTCATAAGCACAAATGTGTGTCTGTGTTCACAGAATGTTTAAAATGGGTGGTATGCAGGTAGTGGGCAGAAATACTGTGTAACAGTAGGTGAATAATACAATGTGGAGAGTTATTGTGTGGATTAGAACAGAGGAGGTGCATGATCTTAGTGTCCATGTGGTGTGCTAAAGAGGGTGTATATTTTTTTTTTTTTTTTAAAAGTGAGAGGTTTAGCTAAATGAGAGCACTTAAAACTGAGACAGACCCCAAGTGCATTGAAGTTCATTGGTTCTGGTAGACAGAACATTCACTTTTGCTGGCCCAAGGCATGAGATGAAATGTTAACATGCCTTTGTAGAGGACTTTAATGCCATAAAGAATGTGATGTTATTTTTGGAGCTGAGAGAGGTTTTAGCTTGCATTGCAGAACTAACCTGTGTTCTAGCTTAGTTTCATGAGCCCTTACCCAGAAGCATGACAGAATGGACCCCTATGTTTTGCTCCATGATGCTGCCCAAGAGCCAGCTTGATCTTTGGGCCTGCAGTGGGTGTAGGTCAAGCCTGGGCTTGGCTTGTGCCCAGCTGCTGCTCTGATGGGAGCAGCCCCGGTACTGGTCTGGAGGGTTAAGCAGCCCAACAACTGCTGGGGCAGGAGCTGGGGATGACCAGGACAGGCATTGCCTCTGGAGGAAATACTTGCCTGAAAGCAATCCAATTTCTCATCTTCAGTGCTTATTTAAAAGCCTGACTTTTGCTGTAGTTATCTCTTAAAACACTGTAAAGAAGCAAGTATTTTTGTAGCGTCTGTTGTTATCCAGCAACCTGATGAAATGCCATTTTCCACAAAAATGGGGCTTTATCTCTTTGTTATTTAGGATTCTTGTAGCATCTGGCTGCTTTTAAGAAAAACAAAGGCTAATCTTTGTGGCATTTGCCAGCAAAAGTGCTCAGGATTTATTCCCCCCTCCCATTTTTCAAAATTTACATATGTTTTGGTTTTGTTGCCTGTTTCATTAAGATTTTGTTCTGCAGTCACATTTTATGTGTTTTGATAGAGAAACTAGCAATTTTATGTACTCAGTAAGGTGCTTCTGTTATTAGAGCTCCTGGCAAGTGTAAACAAAATGCATGGATAGATGGGAGTATTTGCCATGTCTTGTCTTCAGAGTGCTTTACAGTCATTAACTGATTATTCATGGTTTAGTCTGTGAATATCCAGATGGATCTCGGAGTTGTTCATATTCAATTATACTTACAAGATCATGCAAATTGAAAGGAACTACATGACTTCAGTCATAAGGAAATTAATGATTTCTTAATTAACCGTTTAATTAAAACAAAGAATCTAGATGTTGCAGAGAACAACAGATTGGAAAAACTCTCCTCAGTGCATCATCTTTCCCCAAAACTGGGCTGTACCAGGGTTAGGAAGCAGGGCTGCAGAAGCTACTCTAAATCAACAGATGACTCTGAGCAGCAGCACTGGAGGTCTCTTTATTCTGTTCATAAAGGTTAAAGGCAGAGGAGCAAAACAATAGGAACTGAGCTATAAACTTCATTGCATGGTCATCTCTTGTAGAAGTAAACAATACTTAGTATAGAAAAAATAGATTTACTTTCTTAATCCTTCAGAATCCATTGCTTTTGTAAAGTTTGCTAGGTGCTATGTGAAACTGAAGAATTTGAGTAGAATTGTCTTTCTGTCTCTGCTTAAAATCTTTAATTGTCCTTCTTCTCTAAAGCCAGATCTTGTTTTGATTACATTTCCTAACACGTAGACTTGTGATATGCTTTATGGGCTCTGCCTTACAGAGAGTCATTTAATTTCACTTTTTTAAAACAACAGCTGAAATGGCAATACAGCTGATAATTGCATTTCCAGAAAGAGAAGTCTTAATTAATGATGGCCAAACTGAGCTGATTAATTTAGAATAAAAGAGCAGTAAAGAGGGAATGACTTGAATTTTTACTGGTTTTGTAGCTTAAATGGCTGCAGCTGGGATCAGGGAAATCCCTCTGACATTCTGCATTCCTCCCTGTGCAATGCACTCAAACAGTTAAAAGCAAGTTGTACACATTTTGTTCAGCCCAGCAGTCTGGAGGTTCAGAAGACAAGAAGTGCTTCTCAGCATGAATAAACTGTGAAATGTATTTGAGAATGAAGCTTTTGATGAGCATTTACATCAGCTCCCCCCCCCCCCCCCCCCTTCCATTTTAAAATATATCATGCTGCTTATTCCTGCAGAGAAGTCTTATCTTTGGAATTTCAGACTGTTGTACTGAAAAAATTTTTCTATAGATGTTCTAATGGCAATTGATATTTGAACCCTCTCCCCACAACTGTGTATGGGGGAAAATCCTCTATTCTTAGGTCTTCCTTTCTGCAAGTACAATATCCCTTGAATATTTTTAGGCCAAATGCCCTTTTGGAATGATGCAATATTTTGACTCTTAAGATGGTTGGTCTGGGCAAAATAAGGAAAGCTTTCCTGCAAATGGTGTTGTAGTAGAATCATCTCCAAGCAACCTTCTTTATTGGCTACTCACAGAATCACAGAGTGTCAGGGATTGGAAGGGACCCTGAAAGATCATCTAGTCCAACCCCCCT
>VYZX01007730.1:18204-178223 GCA_013401335.1 Brachypteracias leptosomus | reverse complement strand
GTGTCAGCCACTCCTCCCAGCTTGGTGTCATCAGCAAACTTGCTGACAGTGCACTCTGTTCCCTCAGCCAAGTCGTTGATGAATATATTGAATAGTATCAGTCCCAGTACCGACCCTTAATCACACCTTACTTGGTGTGATAAATTCTCCTGAACATCCAGAGAGGAGTGTAACAGCAGAATGGCTTTTCTAGCCAAGGTGCACACAACACAAACACTGTAGGTAGGCAGCTCTCAGCTGCCTGTATGTATTTGCTGCATGAGTTCCCAAAAAGTACTTGTTCTAGTAAGTGTTTAAACCAACTTGTATCAGGAAATTGAATGAAATTCTAATAGGGCTTAAGCAAACATAACTGGAAAGAGTGTCCTTGAATCACTCATTTCCTGTTCTTGGATGTCAGTTTTAGTGTTTAAAGAGACTGATAAGGTTCAGCTGGCATCAGTGGCACAGAACGTAAGCTGTCAGGTGTAATAACTTTCCCAAGCACTAGTGCCATTTAACTATAATAGAAAATGAAATCATTCAGATTTCACAAATATACCGTAGAACTCTTCTGCATGTACTGTGGTCTGTGGCCGTTCTCTGAAATCCTTTAAAAAATAAGCATTTTGTGGATTACATTTTCCATCTATCTGTGTGCACAAAAGAAAAATCTATACTGGAGCTTGCCTCAGTACACTTCTTGCAAGTGCTCAAAGGGTTAGATGCCAGCAGGCTACAGATTTCTGGCTGCTCTAGCTGGAATAAAAAATAGAGGTACCGTTGGGAGTAAGAACTATTCTGACCCATGGAAGAAAAAATCCAAAGCAGCAATAATGCCAGGAGTGCTGTGCTGCAAATAAGACCTTGTGTGCTAGATAGGCAGGGAATGGTTTCAAGGGGGTGATTTCTCAGGGCTGATAGAGTTGGAAGGGGTTGGGATGTCTGTCAGGAACTGAAATGTTGATCTCCTCTCAAGATTCTGCTGAACAGGTAGATGTCATTGAAAAGAGGTTTATGTATTTCAGGGGGGAGGTGGTTAGGAAAGCAAGAAGGGGACTCAGATTGGTATTTTTGGGGGGTTTTGCTTTTCTTACCTGGCAAGGAACAGGTAGTATGTCTAAGCAGCCTTTGCTTTTAATTTCTGTGACACAAGGGGCAGGTGGAAGGAGGGGGATTAACCGGCTTGGGAGGTCAGACTTGCTGCTGTTCCCACCCAGAGGGATGCAAATAGGGTCAGTCCTCACCCACTGTGGTGGCATCTCAGCTCTACCTGCTCCCTGGAGCCCTGCAGATGCTGGAGGCAGCAGTCCCCAGCTGCCTGCCTCTGTGCCTGTGCTGGTTTTGGCTGGGATAGAGTTAATTTTCTCCCAGGGATGTTTCAGCTATTGCTGAGCAGCGCTTACACAGAGTCACTCTTACACTTCAGATCCTTCCCACTATCCCACTGAGGGGGAGTGAGTGAGGGGCTGCATGGGGCTTATTTGCTGGCTGGAGTTTAACCAGAACAGCAGGTAACCACCAGCTTGACCGATTCCTAACATAACATTTAACTTTTGCAATGTGGAGCACCTCTCAAAGCATTCCTACGATGCAGGGAGAGCTGCACTTATTATTTCCTAGTATGGGTTGTGGTTGAGCTGGTAAATGCTCTGCACGTGTCAGTGCTCACTACATATTTTGAAGGATGAGAGTAGTAAATCATCATTGTGCTCTTCACATGGTAGGAAGGCTTCACTCTGGAGTATGGGTTTAATTGATCACTCTCTACCTAAGGCCATTTCTACGGGCTGTGATGGATGTGTGTGCACAGAGCCTGGCTCATCAGTTGCTGAGCTGAAGGTGGGGTGGTCCATGTGAATCAGTATGTTCCTGGTGGTACAATAACTGACCAAAATACCCCTGCTGTGGCCATGGAGTATCAGGGGGCTGTGAAGGAAGACTGAGTGGGGAAGGAAAGTGACCAAATCCCTTGTGTGTTCTGTGCAGCAGGTTTCAGTCACCTCACTGCTGTGTTAAAATCTGTCCTATATTTGCTTTTTCCATTTACTGAATATGGAATTTTTTTATGCGAGATCTACACAAAGGTAGCCAAAGCTCTTTTCCATACAGTGTAAGGGATTGCTCAGAGACAGCAGGAGTGTAGATCTCATCCTGGGCACTGCAGAGCAGGGCTGGCACAGGTAGCAGCTCTGGATTGAGGCACTGCACAGACATGCTGCTCTGCCTGCTCTGGGGAGAAACGAAAGATGCTTAATCTCTAGAGCCTTCACTTCTTTTTTCTCTTAGCAGTTCACATGACTCCTCTTTTCCCTCAAAAGATGCAAGTTCCTTTGTTCAATGTGTTTTGTACAGACTTGATCAGAAGGCAAATTGAAGCTTATTCTGTTTGTAGCAGTGGATGGAAACAGCCCGAAATCCCAGTTGAGCTGTCGCCAGAAGCACCAAACAGCCAAGTAATTTAAATTCTCACATTTCAGTGCCATCAAATAATTTGGTATTCAAATTAATCATAGACCTCAGGAAAATCAATAATACAATTCTGCGTGAAATAAGGCATGGCTTCTCTTCAACCCTGCCTACTCATTTCTAGTGTGTTCTGATTCAGCAAATCTTTAATATGCAATCAGCCTACTTGAAAATACGTATTTATTTTCCTTCTGTGGGAAGAGATAGCTCAGCAACCTGATGCCAGGGTGTAGGATTTTCAGGATTTTCATCTCCAAATCCTGTTGTTCAAGGATGTGTTAGGCTGTTTACATTCCACAGTTGTTGGATACTAGCTCCAAAAAGACCTGAAGTAGAGGGTGGCTCCTAATGCTACAGTGTGGGATGGCTGCAGCTTCCCTTTGGGTTTGGGGGAAGCACACAGTAGCCCGCATTTGAACAGTTGGAACTAAAAGTCTCCCTCACTCTGGATTTCAGAATCTTTCTGAAGATTAAGGGTTAAGTGAGAGACCTTGTGTTCCTTTTAAAGCTTCTTCCAAGTGCCAATCTTCCACCTGTACAATGTGAGGTTAATTTATTGCTCAGGGAAGTTGCTCACAGCAATGCATTGTTGACAAAGATGTAGTACCTGTGTCCTCACAGATGGACCAATGTTCTGTAATGTCCTTGCTAGGTTTTTCATTTATCTCGTAGATAATAAAGAACTGCAGAACAACTATCTAAGTGTCAATCTTCAAGTCCAATATGTGCAACTGTTTGCTGAGACCTGCTGAGAGAAACACCTTGAGGCTGGAGCTACAGATCTTTATCCATGAAAAAAAACAAGTGTAGATCAAATTTATGAGGTAAAGGGTTAGAAAAGAGATATTATTCAAACCGCGTCTTCAGAATTTTATTATAGTGGCTTGACTATAGTAGTTAGTATTTATTAGAGCAGTACCCTGCTTGTTATATCCTCATACCTGTTGGGCGTTACTGCATCTGGGCTCATTTGGGTGCTTGTGGTTTTCTTGTGGCAAACTGAAGTCCATTTTTATTTAGCGAAGGTTTTAGCAGAGTTTCTGTACAGTGTGAAGATCAGTCCAAGGGTAATGTTTTGTATCATTAAATGCTTGTCAGAATCTAAGTTTGTTTGAGCTGCTTGGGGACACTGATGACTTGCCCAGCATTGCTTGTCAGATGAGTTGGCAAACTGGGAGTAAAACCTGCATCTGATATCTAGGCATTTGGATCAGTCTTTCTTTTCTCATTTTGCCTCTCATTTCTTTTTTCCTCAGCACAAATAGAACTGAGCCCTTTCAATCTGATTCAATTAAGAAATCCAATTAGAATTCAACTTGCAGGGCACCATTATCATGTTGACTTTTAATCATGCTACCTTGAGTATGTTTCTTTTCTGAGCCCTGACTATTGCAGAATAATTAACTTGAACATGCTGAGGCAGAACACTTTTCTAAAAGAAAAGAAAGTCTTTAAAATATTGTGTATTTATTGGCTGCTTATGGGATGCGTTAAGAAAAGAAGGATAAACCAGCTAACCAGACTGAAAAGATGAGCTTAATGTTGACTTCTTTGTAGCAGTCCTCCATGAGCGAAATGGTTTATCTTGTGTAAGAAAATTCATGTTGACTAATGGAATTAGCTGAAGGACTCCAAACTTGAGCCTCCCTGCTAAGACCAACATCTTCCAGCAATCACTGAAGGGTTGTGTAACTGCTTCTCATGACTGTGTCTTAGTTATGAAATGTTTTCTTTTTAATTAAACCATCAGCCCTCCTGTAAATACCACTTTCATTTGGTTTGTAATTAGGGAAAGAGCTAATGCTGTGCATTGCCTGGCACTCACAGGATACCAAGTGAATCATAAAGAACTGTACAGACAGACTGTCACATCTTGCTGGTGCCTTCATCACCCCCTTCCCCAAGATCTTGTTCCTACGCTGAGGTTTTATCCATGCTGTAGTTCTCATGGTTATAAAGTCTACTGCTATGATAGAAGAAGTAAGTTAAGTCTCACCTAAGATCCTTCTGTAAAATAGCAGTTGGGAGGTGTATAACGCATTTGGAGCTGGGGGAAAAGGTCTGGAAAAGTCTTTTTTTCAAGTGTGGATATGATTGCCTTGCAAAATACAGCAAGCCCAAGCACACTGCTTCCTTCCAGGCTGCATCTGCAGAGGTATGGGATTTAGAGCACTGCCAGCTTTGCCAAGCCCAGCAACAAGGGAGCCAACCTGCAGCACTCCATGTGAGGGAGATTTTCCCAGTTTTGAATGTTTTAAATACTGGTTTTATCCCGCAATAGTTCCTTTCTGTTAAAGACAGTAGAATTTATTCTCTCCTTAAAGTGTAGAGAACAGACTGTATTGAATCAACAGAAACTTGAGACAGATTGCTTTAGATTCACAGTCTCATCAGCCACAATCAGGGGCTGACACAAGCCCGTGCTTGTCACCTGAGTCTGTCAGCAGGGGCAAAAGAATACAGAACCACTTTTACCCCAAAATAATTCACTTCCCCCAGCCAAACTGCTTGGGTTTAGCCACAAAATTTTAGCTTTTTCTAATATTACTGATGCATTGATCAGTGTGACCTAGGACAACAGAGAAAAAAAACAAACAAAAAAAAAAAGGCAGGGGTGTGGCAGCAAAAAACCCTTTAGCTAAATGTTTGCCTTTATTGTAGACTGAAATAGCTAAATGTAGAGGGGGCTGAGAAAATCTTGGTGCTCTGTCAAGATTTATTTGCTCCTAAGTATTGGCTTTCTTTGATTTATTTTTTTTTAAAGTACTTTTAAATTATTATTTCTTCTGCCCACACCAAAAAAATGGTGCCTTCCAAGCATCCAAACACTTCCCTAGGCTTCAGTTCTTTTAATTATCTAGATTTGGTTTTAATTATCTAGGAGTTTTAGTTAGCTGAAAGAGCACTGTTCTGATTTTCTGAAAACAGTATTTTCATTATGTAATTATATAAACTGTGGAGTTTTTCTGCTGTTTCTTTTAAGCTTGATTCATCTAGTCAGTTACTACAGTGATACTTAATTTGGTCTTAAGTGAAGGTCTTTTGATTTGTAGTATTATGAGTCCTTAAAGCCAAAGAATCAGATAAATTCAGTATAAAATAGAAAACAAGTTCTCTGCTTTTAAATTGTGAATGATGAGAGCATATTTGAGAGATTTACTTTGGGTTTTGTCTTCAAATGAGACATGGAATATTGATAAATGTACAGACATCCAATTATTTGACTCCAGCTTGTTCTGAATGGTTTATGTACTGCTCCCATATCACTGCATCAAACTGGCTTATGAAGTAGAGTGCAAAAGCACTTGATTTCAGAAAACCTCCAAAATCTTATTAGGCTATTTTGGAGCCTAAATAATGAGTGGGATTGTGCAGGAGAGCTCACTATGTGTTTAAGCCAGTCAAAGGTTGCTTGTTGACTCTAGCAGGCTGTAGGTCAAACACTGGGACAGGTTGTTCTAAGAGGTTGTGGAGTCTCCATCCTTGGAAACAGTCAAAACCTGACTGTAAACTAATCTGAACAATCTGCCTCTGAGCAGTGCCTTCCAACCTTTCTAACATCAGCTGTTCTGTTGTTCTGTGTAAGGAAAAAAAAGTTAATGTCTCAACCTAACACTAGAAGAATACGGAGATGAAACTGCAAATCAAGAATTTAACAGAGGAGAGAAGAGAACTTGGATCTCTTAAAGTGCCTGTTATATTTATCTTAGAATAATTTAGGCTTTCCTGATTTATTCTGAAATGAGGAGTATAGGAATGGCTTCAGGATCACTCCATCAGGCGGTAAAGAAAGTTTCCACACTTGTATTATACTTTGCTTCATATAATGGGGAATGAGATTTGCCCTCTCTAAATGTCATTGTTTCCATTGGACACGCAGTAGAGACAGGCACCCTGGTTTTGATGATCCTTGTAGGTGATAGTTTGAATGCTGGATCTGTCATTATCAGATAATAACTGTTGGATTTACCATCTGTAAGATAAGGCAGCCTTACTCCAGTTGTCACTGGCTGGGAGAGCTCTTCTCCGCCTGCTTCCACAGCTGGATTAATGCATGTTCTTGATGATAACATCAGCAAGGAGATCAAGCATGGGGATATCCTGGCCCAGAAGGTGTTTCAGTGAGGTTCTTAGGAAAGACTTACCAGTGCCATCTTCAACAGCACTGAAGGTTTCGGTTTAGTGCTGTGCACCTTGTACAGTCAGACTGAAGCTGAAGCACACGTGTGGTTTATGCTTCCCTTAGAACTCTTGCTTGACATCTGAAAAGCGGAAAAAATATCTTATCTAAGTAATACTGCCTGGCTTAAAGGAAAAATTGTGTGTTACAGCTCCTCCAGGAAAGGCAAGAATTTCTTGTGATCCAGTAGCAGTGTTGATGGCATCTCTGAAAGGACAGGCAATTAGCTCTGGAGTAGTGACTTGTCAGACTATTTCTTTTAGGGCAGTGGAATAATTGTGTCCTTTAGTGATCACTCTAAGCCCTGGAGCCTTGAGAGGTTTCCTTCTCAGTTGTGTTACAAGAGCCTATATATACAGTAGGTACTTCCAAATGTTCTAGAAAATGCAGTTCTTCATTATTTCCTTCCCCAGCCAACATGAAATTACCATTTCCATTGTTAATGTCATCCAGAATTTCAAGTGCATATGGAATTTCCTGATCTAAATCATCATGTTCAATTAGTCTTCAATATACCCCTCTCTTTGCATGGATTTGCAGAAACCAGCAGTCTTTTCATCTGTGACATGTCCATATAACCTCATTTATGCCCTGTCTTGCGTTCGTTCTTCCCATTCTGATTTTTGTTGTTTCCTTCTTCTGCCCTAAAGGAATAGGAGAAGTTCTTTATCTCCCTTTTGGGATTTGAAATGGCATTGTCTATCCCTTCATTATCAGTATCCAGTTGTGGTTCCAGCTTTGGCTGACCTTGGTGCCACCTCTTTCACCCCACTCTTTTCATACTGTTCTGCACCCCAGAAGGGCAGCGTGTTGCTTGAGCAGTGGTGTTGGATCTGTGCCCCATGGCCAGCAGGGGCACTTGCAGTGACTCTGGCACCCATTTGCAAGCAGTCTCTGTTGTCAGCATCAGCAATGAGTAGATGTAGCATCTTTGGAAACCCCATGGAAACTACCACACCAGGGCTTGTGTGGCCAGTGCTGTACAGAGCTTTGGGAACTAGGTAGGGGTGTGCAAATAGTCGCTAGCAGGGAGTGTGTGTGTCCTGTAACACCAGGCTGCAGGGGGATGCCCTGGGAAGTCATTGTCACCCTGCAACAGGGTGAACTTTTTGACTCTGAAATACATACCTGACTCATCAGCCCAGGTCACTAACTGGAAGCAATCTGAGACGTTTTTCCTGTGCTCGTGTGAATCAGTGCAAGGACTGTTGCTGTTCTGAAGTGCTGTTTCACTTAAGGTGATCCTGAGCATGCCAAATACAAACTGACCACCAGGTACAGAATTTCAAAGCAGGCAGTTGGCAATAGGTCTGTTTGAGGTGTGCTCATGCTCCAGTGAGTCCAGGTGTTCTCCAGATACCTTGGTTCTGTGGAGACCTCCAGGTCCTGTCCTTTAGCTCTGCCTTGCCAGCCTCAGTGAGAGTGAAGGATAGCTCTTGATGCACAGAAATCAAGGGTAGGGATAAGTTTTTGTGCTGGATTTGGCTTCTATGGACAGAGGCTCTTATATGGTGGGTGTTTGCTGTAGGTCTCTCACCTATGGGCCTTCTGCTTCACCAGGAAACTCCCAGTGTTTATTCCCAGTGCGCAGAGAGGGGAAACTAAGAACATAATTGCTCCTTAACTTTTCCAGAGGTACGAGGGGAAGGAGTGTACAAGAGTTAGTCCTCTACCATGCAGGCTTCTTCCCCAGCTTTGGGCAGCTCCAGCTTATGACTGATATAGAAAAATATGCTGTTCAAGTAGCTTTCCTAGTTTGCTTCACAGTGAGCCTGGGTATATTCCCTCTCACATGAAGGGATGTATAAAAGGTAGTAAACCTCTGCACTTGAATTTGGGCATGTTTGGGGTAGTTGGCTGGTCACTTTAAACAACCTGATTTCTAGACAAGACAAACTATATTTCCTGAAGCACTGGATTTATTTTGTTTAAATTTTTAAGGTTCCCCATCCCCTTTTCCATCATGTCATGCACAAATTAGTCCTTGAGAGAGTAATTTGAAAACAGGGGCTTATGTGTGACAAGAACGTACGATGTGAAATGTGTGGTACTTTTGTATTCAGTTAATTAGAAACTTGAGATCTCTCATTACTAATAAAGCTTCAGGTTTCTGTTCTTTGAAGCAGACAATTTTCCAATCAGGCATAATTACTGAGAAAAGCTCTTTGGCTGGATCCATTAAGTTCCCCTCCTGGTTTTTCTTTTCCTCCCCCTTTCCTCACGTCTTGGCCTAGAGACAGTAAAATATATGGCAAACCTCCAATAATTACCTGAATGGCAGACATTTAATAGCTTTATAATGTATCTGAGTGAAAGTTATTAAATCTGCTATGCTGAGCTTTTCAGCTACAGCTATTTTATTCTCTCTCTATGAAGAACTTTAAAAAAATCTCCATGCAAAAGGAAAAATGTTGCTTTCCAAATACATGCTTATTAATTGTCCATTTGTGTTGATGTTGGACATAATTCATGCAAAATTCTTCCAAAGTGCCTGCTCTTGAATGGTTTTCTGGATAGACCACCAAATGTAAATGCCTCCTTGTTGTTACAGATTGCCTACCTCTCTGACAACTTCAAATTGGTGCTTTCTCCTGAGCAGTGAGGAATTATGTATTTCAAATTACTTCCTCAGAGCTCATCGCTTCAGTAACATTAACACCCTTGTCTATTTGTAACCTGCCTTTTCATGTTCTTGATTATAACTCAAGAGTCTAGAATGAATTTCCTGGTTTTATGGGTTGGTGTAAAACTGCTGAAGTAAAATATTGTTGCCGGAATATTTAGCATAGGATGTACTGGTGAAAGAAACTCTTTTTGGAACAGGCCAGATTATTTTTTTTTTCCTAGGGTAGAATAGAAAACATGAGAGAAATGTCTTGTGATAAGGCCTGAAGGAGAAACACTGCAGGTGTAGCTGTCATTGCAGAAGATTATTACAAATGACCCTGGAAAAGTGATCCAACCCAGTTCTGAGAACCAAGATGCATAAAAACTTTGTCTTATGCATTACTGAGTAAATCCTGATGGCAGTTTCAGGTGTCTTATGTGTGGCTTTTCGAGGTCTCTGCTTATGCTGCTGCAAAAATAGTTTTTGGAAAGGGACTTAAAATATCTTTGTGTATCAACAAAGAGTGCATTAGCTGCTGTTAGGGAAGGGTCCAGCTTAGTGTAAACTGGGCTTAAAATTCCTATGACTTCAGCAGCATTTTGTGTGGTTTAAAATAAACAGCTTATAGGTTTGCATATAATTTTACAGCATGCTTCTGAAGCTCTAGTTTAAATTCATTGGTGAAAACCACTGGACTGTGGAATAGATTTTGCTTAAAATCCAGACCTCTGGAGGGGGCCTGGCCTAGAAGAGTGGATCTGACTCATTCTAAGGGAATAGCTTCATCTGTTTAAATCTACTTTTTTTATTGAGGGTACTCAAAAATCTATGCAGGTTTAGGAATGAAGGCAAGAGAAGCCTGCTCTTCTGTCCCAAAGGTGGCTTAGTCTTCTCAGAATGTGTTAATTGTCCTTCTGCATTGAATGCATATAATCAGTGCCAGAGCAGTACTAACTGCAATAATCTCAGTGTGTATGGATAGTTTGAGAGACAGGAATTTCCAGACCAATATAAACAAAGTGAGCAGTTTTTAGACTTTTTTTGTAACAATGTTGAGAATACCCAATTGGATTATCTTTATAAGTAACTTTAAATCCCTCCTGATGTGTGTGTTCTCTCCCTCTCTCTCATATTATTTTTGAATAAAAAGCAGCCAACAGAAACCTTGTTGATGTACTTAACAAGTACATTTGGGGGGGGTGTGCCAAATTTCCTCCAAGTAATATCTGTCATTTTAAACCCCACAGGAATGACTCGTCTAGTATGTTTAGTACAAAGCATGACAACTCTCCTAAACAATACCTTAATAATTAGAAAATTATTATATTCATACTATAGTATAATTATATTATTATACATTAATAATTATATTGATTATATTATATTATATTATCATTTCATATTATATTTAGAAAATTATCAGGATGTAGAGATGGGAGGTAAAGTCCCCCTCAGCCTTGTGCTCACACATGTCCCTTGTGCTGGTGGTCTCTTGGACATCCCACTGGTGATCCCACTAGCTTCCCACCCTGCACAGTTGCTGCTGCCTGCCTGGTGGCTTCACCCTCTGACTGCCCTTGCTGCTGCTTCTGGGGAGAGGCAAGAAAACCACCAATGGAGAACCGATATCCAGTAGTTTGTACAAAAGTTGGTCTTTTAAGACAAGCCCTTTCTTGTGCTGAAGTATCTGTTGTCTGTCTTGGTCTTCCTCTGCAATGAAGCGAGCTTGCCCTCTGCTCTGGGTGATCCCTGTTGGTGCAGTTCTAGGCACAAATGCAGTATTTTCCTGTCGTTATTGCTAAAGGAATTGTTATTGGTAATCCACTTATCATACGCTCTTCCTGTATTATACCATAATTCACTTCAAGGGTGTCTTTCAAAGAGAAAATAGAATTTGCAAATTCTGTTTATTTTTTTCCCCTCAAAAGAGCAGCTGCCGAATGAAGTTAAACCTTTTGTTGTTCAGAGAAGAATTTGTGGGGTTTGCATTAACTCAAAACCCAAGATGCTCAGCCATGAGCCACAATAATGTTGTCTCCTTCCCTGTTTATTTCCCTTTCAGCAGTCTGCAGCATTAGTGCTTCTGTGGGGTTTTTATTGGTGCGGCTTTTTTGCCCATGATTTTTCTCTCTGCAGAGTCAGGATGGCTCCATGGGTATTTGCTGGAGTGAAAGCAGAGGGCCTCAAGAGTTGCCTTGTAAGTTTTAATGAGCTGCAGTCTGCCTGTGTCTCACTCAGTTCTGAGTCCAAGAGTGATCTTTGTTCAGCAGGATTTCAGATGGGTTTATGAAATTACCCATTGAAATGAAATCCTCCTGGGAGAACCAGCTGCTGGGCTCTGCTTTGTCTTTGTCCATGCCCCGAACCATCTGCGGGGGGAACACATTGCTCTTGATGGGTAGCTGCAGGTTTTAACAAGGAGTACCTGCCAGCAGCCTGTGCTCCTCCTGCCTCCAGAAGCATTTGGATGTAGATAAATGCTTTAGATCCGTGCTGGGGTTTGAGCTGCTTATTGAGGCTATGGTTGGCTATCTCCTTATTTTTAGCTTTTTTTTCTCTGAGTTTGGAAAACATTTTTCTTCAAGGTTGTTTCAGTAAATTGACACATTTCTCCTAACAAAGGCAGGAATTTCTTTTTAGGATTAGAAGAATAATCGACATAAGCTGGCACATATGGCATGAGTAAACTGGCTTTTATCTGATGTTTCTCTTCTTTTCTTTTTAATCTTGGTTTATCACACAGATTTCACTATTTCCTCCTGTCTTTTGCCTTTTCTTCCTTCCTCTGAGTATTCTTCTGTCTTCTGTTTTGAAGCTTTTTAAGGGATAAGACTGTTCAACAGCAGCTAAGGAATAGTGACATGTTCAAATCAGTGATTTTGAATGGATTTAGGAAAAAGGGAAAAACAGACTTTAACGAACAAGTCATTGAAAGAAACGTTAAAACTAGGAGTGAAGAGAAGAAAAGCAAAGTTGTGTGTAAATCTGAGGCTGAATAACTTGAATTAAGGGGTTCAGGTAAGACAGTTTGAAGGCAGCAATGTACCAAGCTCAGGTGCTTCAGAACTTGGGAAACATGACCTCTGGCCCTGGCTTCTCTGTGGGGCTCTGGGAAACGTTCTCTTGCTGTCTCTCAATTTATTAGGGTGTTCTTTGTAAAACATAGTGAAGCTATAGGTGAAAGCTGTGTAATAGTAGTGATAGTTGGCTCCTGGTTGGTGTTTACATAAGATGAACTTCTGCCTAAAGAATTGGCCGATTTTTTCTCTTGTGCAGCTTTTTGTTTACTCAATAGGTTGTGTGGGCATTTCCTCCCATTTCTTAGTAACTTGGTAAATGTTTATGCAGTATATAAATCTAAAGCCCATTTAATCAACATTGTCTACAAAACATATAACCTGGAACTGGAAAAACTACCCACAGACTTAGAGCAAAAGGGAGCTTCTCAGGACTTATTCCCATTTTGTTAAAGGTAGGAAGGAGACCTTGTGTCAGCTTTATGTCTCAAGAAATAACTTTATTCTAAAAGAAGACAGAATTGTAAGTGCCTGTGCAGAATATAGCTAGTGAATGTTTCCCTATTTAAGAGACAGGAGCTCAGACAGATTTTGTGGCTTGATTTATAAGCAGAAATTAAAGCAAAATCAGCCTAGAAAGGTGTGACTTAGAGCTCCCTGTACCTGTCCCTTTGTCTTTGCTGATTCTTGCCAAGTGTTGAGCATATGCCATGTTGGCAGAGCAGGGTCTCAGAGAAGCTTTCTAAGACAGTGCATCTGAATGTTCTGATACATCTATGTTACCCTGCACAGAGGTTTGTGCTGCCTCCGTCTGGGCCAGTTCATCAGTAGCTCAATATGTTCAGACTACTACTTAAAATTATCTATATTTTGTGTAATGGCTCTGGGCAAACCTGCCAACTGCTGATTCCCTCCAGCTTTCCTTGGAGTGGGGATGACCATGTGATATGGGTCAGCTTTGGATGTGCTCAGAGGCTGTGTAGCAGTGGAACTAGATGTCTCCTGCTGGGTCTTACCTTTCCTACCTTTTTCTGCAATTAGAATTAGCCAGGAGGAGAAATGAATGAAATGAGAACTTCTTAATGAATTAGATTCAAGATATAATTAATTGGATAATTACAGGAACTTGTTAATTCCCCATTACTGCAACTACTTTCCCCCAATGGCATCTTTGGTAATGAATTTATTAAAATGGAAATGTTGGTCTATGCCTCCCCTAAAGTCACAGCAAACCCATATCACAACATGCCCAGCAGCTGATGTCTTACTGAGCACCATTACATAAAGGGGGCTCTAGTTTGGGCAGTCTCTGAAATGGAGCGAGCTGAAAGTATTTATTCCCTACCTGCTGGTAGAGCAGGGCAGAGCTATTTTTCAAGAAACTTTCTTCAAAATGATGCAAGTGAAACCTGGAGAAGGGATCTAGTCTTACCCCAAATGACTTCAAGAAAGTCATTCATTTGTCATCACTTGTCAAGGAAGACAAGTGCTTATGAGGAAATCAGCAGTGATTTACCAAGCTCCAAGATGCTGAAATTCATGTAAAGAGGTTATTAAGATTTTGTGAGATATGGTTATTTTCTGGGCTAAGGCCTACGTTGATACCAATGGTTATTTCATTACTTCTAATTTTTGTATTGTGTGTTTCACATTGACCTCTACCAATGTATCACCTGCTTCAAGACTCTCTAAGTGCCCCCATACTGTAACTTCTTCATGTTTCACAGCACTCAGCACACTTACTGTCCCTCTGAGTCCTCTGAGGCAGTGCCATGAGCCCACTTGTAAAAGGGGGAGCAAAGCACAGAGCTCAGGGTGGATGTGCACCTCCTTTCTGGGCCCCTAAACACATGGGGGCATCTTGGTGTCTGTGACTTGGCTGTGGTATCACAACTTCTCTCCAGCAAAGCAACCAGGTTTCTGAAGTCTCATGGTAACATCCATGTTTTCTGTCTTTTTTTCTGGTTCCATGTAGCCTGTTAGGAGCAAGCCAGGGCTGATGCTGGCCATCTACTAGTTCTTGCTTCATGCCATTTATGTGAGTGATAACCCAGCAGTAACTAAGGAGTGGCAATGATGTGGAACAACATTTTAGCCAAGTAAGACTGAACATCAAGGAGAAAATGTCAATTCCAGTATCAAAGCAGTCTTGATTTAGATGTGCCCAAGAGGAAAACAAAGGCAATAGAGCCAAAGCTCTACCCCCAAAGCCAAGCTCTTGGTATCATAGGTGATTTATGGGTAGTCAGGCAGAATATGGGTATGCAGAAAAGGACTTCACCCCCCCCCATCCAGGTCCCACGTTGTCCGTCATGATGTGCCTGCACCCAGCCCCCACCAGGTCACAGTGGGGCCTCTGATGCCCTGATGATTAATTTGTGTGTGTCTGTGCTACAAAGCATGAAGGGTTTATCCTGCTCCGCTGCTGCCTGGCCGTGTGTGCGGGAGTCTGCATCCTTTCCTTGCAGCCCACCGAGAGAGGGAGACATTGGTACAGCTCCTGTGAAGGCTCCAGCTCAGCTTTGAGAATGCATCATGATGTGAGGTGCAGTCATCACCTGTGTACAGCACAGCTTGCTTCCAAGGAAAGGCCCTGCTCAAGACTTGTCAG
The DNA here is from genome assembly GCA_013401335.1 of Brachypteracias leptosomus. NCBI lineage: Eukaryota > Metazoa > Chordata > Aves > Coraciiformes > Brachypteraciidae > Brachypteracias > Brachypteracias leptosomus. The sequence goes on along the minus strand of VYZX01007730.1, from coordinate 163,359 downwards.
TTTGGCTTTTGTGGCACACTTAATTCCCCTGTCTCTGTGCTTTGGAGCTGTAGCAGAGCCCAAAGCAAAGCCTGAAGTGCATTGTGCCATTAGAGCCAGTTGAGTGTCATCACCATAAACAAGTGATAACTGGAATCCTCAGCTGACACACACGGTTTAAGGCTGTTGTGTGGCATTTCCGAGTCTATGTGCTCTGTAATGCCCCCACTGAGCACAATTACTGTATAAACTGAAGTGAATGTATTCAATAAATATGCTAACTTCACCTTCTCTTTCCAGAGTTATAACAGTGAATTTTTTAGTAGATTTGAGATGATGTTGTTTGTGAAGATGCTATTTCTCTTGTAACCGACTCTCCAGGCACTCTTCTGTTGTTCAGGAAGGTAGATAGATAGATACATCTTGTCTAGAACGTGCTTCTTCCAAGAAAGATTGGGCCAGATGAACCTTGAGGTACTTTCCAACCCAGTATTCTATGAGACAGATAAATATCTATCCCACTGGAAAGTAGTTTATACCCAGGTTTGAAGAAACCTAAGAAGTATTAACACTTGCTGGTGTTTATACCCTGACAGCTACAGATAACCTGCTTGGTATTGAGGAGAAATACATGGGAGTCAAGTTTTTGTGTGTGTCAGCACAAAAGATTGTAGCTTTGCAATCCAGGCAATGAACTAGACACTAGGAAATTCCTCCCTGTTCAGATCAATTATTTAGCAGAATCGGTGCCAATTTGCCTTCGTGCTTAGGTGTGAAATCAAGTGGCTTTCACTTGCCTGTTTGGATGATATTGGAGCTAGGAACTGAATTGGAATTAGTGCACTTTGTGCAACTAGATGATTTGAGTCTTGCAGAGTCTTCAGCTTTACATATTCACAAATATATTTATGTATTTTTTTCACCAAAAAGTAATCATGATGTTTATGTTTTTCCATGATGACTTAATGTCTTTCCATTATGCACTTTTTAAAAATCTAAACCCAGTTATTCTTGTAAGTAGCCCGTAGAGCTGAAATGGAGAAACTATGAAGAAAGATGCAAATCATGCCAGCTGAGCCTCTGTTCCATTTCAGTTGTAGGCGATGGCCAGTCTGCAAAGGCTGCCTTTCTGATAGCCAAATGGCACACAAAACACTGGGAACCTAGGACAGAAAATTGGGTGTTTTCTCAGCATAGATCATCCAGCTTTCCTCGAGCAATCTAAACTTTTATATAGTTGCTTAAATGGTTAAATTTACATCACCAAAGTGCTGTAGTTCTCTCTAAGAAGCCTAAGATGGCAGAATGATTTCATGATCTGCCAGAACTGGAAGAACTTCTGGCTTCCTTAATTTCCCAAGTGTTTTTCCTCCATGCTTTTCTTCTGCAGAGAAACATCCTTCAGTTTTCAAGGCCATGGGATACTGCTCCGTGCTAAAGAGTTAAGTGCTTGGATGTTGTGCCATCTCTTTTCTCTCTGGAAATGGCAGAGATACATCTAGAGGTACATCTCTAGAATTCTTATCAACACTTTTGTTCAAAATTTCTAATCTGGAACTGGAGGATGAATCTTATATGAAAAGAAGTTTATTGCAGTGCCTGGTTTCATGACAACTAACAAAAGAGAATCGTAATTAGCTACTCGCTGTGAATGGAAAATGCTTAAGGATAGAGAAAACTCCAGCCAAGGATTTTCCAACATAGTGAAGAGTGTTTTGTGGTTTAGATTAACTAAATTACCATCTCAAATACCTCCAGACATAATTTGGCATCATTGCTGGATTTGGGGTTTGTTCTTTGCTTGAAAGAGCTCTGAACAGAATAAATAGCTACCACTGAAATACCCTCTCACTTCATCTAAATGTATTACCCTCTAGGCCTGACATATGATATATTTGAGCAGCAGCAAAGCATCCACTGATCTATCCAAACTGATATTTAGTTTAATAATGGCAATTAAGCATTGCACTTTTTTCACGAGGATGTACTTTGCAATTAATAAGCTGCAATTTAATTAAATTATGGGGGAGGGGAGAAAGTGGTGTCCTCTATCATGCTCTTTTCCTTTAATTACTATGTGTTCCAATCAGCAGATTGACAGGAATATTTAAGCAGAGGCAGAGGTTTATTAAAATGTCCAATGAATACTACGGACTATCATGAAAATATCTAGTTAATTGATATGGACATATTTAATCAACTTTTCTGTAAAAAGCTCTTTGGATAGTCAGTTATAATGTTCTAAACAGCAGTGATCTTCCTGTGCTTGAACTGACCCAAATTTAGATTGACACTGGAACTGGACTGGCACAATTCACAAGGGAATTTGCCCTTTCATCTTCATACCTTGCATGCTGTGTATGGGATTTTTAAAGAAATGGTACAGTACAAATGATACATGTAGATGACCACGTGATGAGTTTTTACCTGTATAGAGACACACACAGGGTAAACTGGCTCACAGCACCAACATCAGGATTGTGCTGCAGTGTAGTAGCTGTCCCTGGAGAGCTCTGTGGTAGGAATCTGGGTAATTGCCCTTCTGCAGATGTGAGAAAAAAACCCCCAGCCCTAAGGTGCAGCACTTCTAAAGTGTACTGAACCCTGTCCCCCTTTCCTGGAGCCTGGCTTTGTCCCATTTGACACTGGGATTAGCCCAAGAGATGTGCAGCCCTTTTGCTTCAGAGGATGAGTGGCTCTGAAATAAAATCCAACAAACCCTTTCATGCAGATTAATGTTTCTTTCATCAAGAGCTGGCTCTTGAATATCTTATACTTCCTTGGGAAAAAGTTTGGCTTTGAGTTGTGCATGTTGAGGACTTTGAAGAAATTCACTTTCACCTCCCCCCCCCGCTGTACTTTTGATATCATCTTCAACCATGGAAATGCAACAGTAATTCAAGAGGATTGGGAACTACTGGGGGAGTATTCTAACTGCTCAAGTGTGTATGATACATAGAGCTCTCAAATATGAATATTTACAGACCTGAGATGTGCTGTGTACAAATCATTTTTTTACCTGTGCTGCCCTTTCCCAGATGTGACATTATAGTCATAAATCTACTTCACTTTGCTTTTGCCCTTGAATTTCAGCTTAAACTCTGAATGTAAATCTGCTTGCAGAAAACCCCTGGCACCTTCAATTTCCTTACTCCTTTTTTCCATGCATCTCATACCTCTCAATGTACTTTCAGCATTTTACTTTTCTCCTGATCTCCTGATTTTCTCGAAGGGGTTATCTCTAGGGTTGACTCTTCCCCTTGTTGTCCTTGCAGTTCCCCTGTACAAACAGTATATGCTGTTGCTCTTTTGTTTTCCTTCTGTTCTCCTCTGCAGTGTGACTGGTACCAGCAATGTGGGAGTGAGTAGGATGCTGGCTTCATCACCAATGTCCAGCTTGTTAGGTAGTACAATATTTTTAGATACATATAAGGGAAAAGGCTTGAAGGAGGTTGGTAATGTCAAGCTACAGTTTAGTTTTAACATCCTATGTATAGTTTCTGTCATGTGCACCTGTATTGTAGCTCTTCAAGTGCTTTGTTGGTCAGACCTTCATGTTTTCATGATTTTTAGCTTATGTGAGCTGTGCCAAAAACCAGAATTTAAGTAATGGTACCACTAAAGAAGCAGTAAAACTGTAATTCATAAATCAGAGGCAGTCTGGTAAACTCTGGAGAGCTGACCCCTACACTGAGTGCAAGTTACATGCAAGTGCTGTCATGCACTTAAGAGTTGGAGCTGTGCTGCAGAAGCAAAACCAGCCCTCTTTTCAGAAAGCCCTCCAGAAGTTCTCCTACTTTCTTTGTGTCTGCAACTACAGCATTAACCCTTTTTTTTTTTTTTAATTTTTTGTTGTCAATGCTACACATTACAAACTCGATATTACTTCTTTAGACAGTTTAACTTCGGACATTAGCTTTGTAAAATGACCTTGTTTCTGTTTCATAGCAAAGTATTAATTACTGAGGGGTTTGCTACTTGGCTCAGGCTTCCAAACATTTTTGGGATGGTATGATTTCAGACTGTGTGTCTAAAATAGTTAATATGGTATTATTTTATAATTCACTGTGATGTATCTAAAATATGGTTGTTTTGTACAGTTTCATAATTCCTTCATGAATTTATTACTCAGAACTCCTAGTAGTAACCTTCTTTTTTTCTGGCACAATCTTTTGGAGAATAATTATGCAAATAACTAATTAAATCTTTCAAGCTGAGGGTAGAACAGGAATACAAATTACAGATGATAACTAAAAACTTAAGTACAAGTAATGCATAGATGGTACAATGAAGATGAGATGCCAGTAAAGAGCCAACAAGAGTATTTAAAGGTATTTCCTTATACAATAGATCAGCAAGTGAGAGAAATATAGGCTTATTAAAAAACCCATGTGCTTCTATTTGTTGCTTGAGGCCACTTAAGAGTAAGAAATTCAGAACAGCATGAAAAGTAAGAAAACACAGTTTAATATAACAGGCAAAGTAACAGTATTCTTCAAATGCAGAATGTTCAGTGTTGAAGCCTGTAATATGTATGTTGTAACTAAGAAAAATGTATGAGATTAGCTTTGCTAGGTAATATTTTGCATAAATCTAATGCAGAAATAAGAGCATAGTTTAACATTCCACCAAAGTGTGAGGAAAATAAGCACCAAGCAGAGTGACTCTTCAGTTCACTACTTAATTAAAAAGGGAAACAGGTAAATGGAGGGGAAGCTGATGTCTGTGTTGGAGACTGAGCTGTGATGTCTGTATGGCTGACTAGATAACTTGTGTCTCCATAGTGGGAAGATGGGAAGTGTAATCATACTCCTTTGTACACTCAGTAAATACCTACATAGACCTTTAATGTGCCAAAGAAGTGAGTTGCTAATCATCGGCTTGGCACAGATGACACCACCAAAAATGTATCTCCTGGCACTCTATATAGTTCCATGGCTTTTCATGAGGGATGCAGATTGCTTGTGAAGACCAGGCATTTTTCTTCCTTCTCCAAACCTAAAACTGTTCCTACACACCTCTCGGGGTTCCAACACTGTAATTTCTCTACTGTCTTTTCACCATCACTATTATTGTATTGCCCTCAAGACTAGTGTGAATTCCCACTGTCATTACTGAAGATGCAAAGCCACCCTCCTGTCACTGTGTTCTCATAGACTGGGTCACACGTGAAGCCTTGAGCAGCCAATGTGTGAAATGTTGCCAAAATGTAACAGCTCCTGATATTTCTAATTCTGTTCTGCAGTCAGATATGCAACTTTCAGAGCTCTAACCCCAACCAGCACCTTCCTTGCTTGCTGATCAACCCATGATGGAGGAGAGCCTTGATGCTTCCCCCTCAGAATCTGCTCCCTTCTATACACACTTAAAAATTATTTCAAAGTTCAGACTTTAGACTTTATGATGGGCTCACTGATCTAGGAAACTAAACTCTCTGTATTTTAGTTGAAAGGCCTTTGATGAGATGGAGAAGAGCCTGTGTTGTTGGCCTGTAGTCTAGCCCTTCTTTGGAAAGTTAAAAGATTTTGGATGGCAGCAATGGAGCAGAAGAGACCAGCAAAATAACTTGGTCCATGCTCAAGGGCTTTTTCTAAAGAACACACTCAAAAGCATTTGCTTTAAACACTGCCTTGCAAAGAGCTGCCTGTATGTATGTTTGTTTTCTTTTTTTCCCCAAGGGCAAAGGCTGGAAGGTTGGAGGAAGGCTTGTGGCTTACAGGTGGCCCCAGGCGTGCACTATTGGAAGATGGGTATTTTCCTAAGAGAAGAGGCAGCGGCAACAAGTGGCAGCTATAGAGGTTTAGATTGAACGTTGGGAGAAACCTCTTCCCTAGGAGGGTGATGCAGCACTGGAGTGAGCAGCTGTCTTAGAGAGGTGGTGGGTTTGCTATCCTTGGAGGTTTTAAAGTCTTGGCTAGTCTGGCACGTGCTGTGCTGGCAGTGAGGCAGCTCTTACTCTGGGCAGCAGGTTGGAGAGATGATATCTGATATTCCTTCCAACTGACATTTCTGTAAAATTATGAAGTTCCTGGAGACACCACTAGATTCACATAATTTTAGTGAAAACCCCCATTAACCATCTCCTTATTCTCTTGCTGTGGCTGATGTCAAGAGAAGATCCATCAGGGAGAGGAGTATGAGAGTATTAAATATCTGGTGCTGGATGATTTTATTCCTAAGGAGTTTTTCCTTTACCAGTAAGGCTGGAATAATCCAAAGACCTGGTCTGAAGGAGCAGCTTAGCAGTTATCAGCAAGTTGACAGGCATTGGAAAGGCAAGATACTTGTCATTGTAGAAACTGTAAATAATGCAGTTATCAAATAATTCAGCACAATCGATGTGTTAAGCAAGTTTAATTTTGATTTTACCTTGCCATTCATCCTGCATCAGTTTTCTGTGATGTGAACTTACGATCTTCTAAGTCTTGGGAGGGGAACGTACCTGTTCACTGTCATTCTCATGTGCCTAATTCAATATGAATCTGAAGAAACAAAGCCCATTAGGAGAAAAAGGCTGAGAGCAGAGGTTCCACATTGTTAATTTTCACTTTTATTAAAACTGGGAATGAAGCTGTGACAAGCTGATACCCATGGGAAGTCTATAATATCAGGGAAAATCCACCTGTGATGAGAAAATCACTGCAGCCTGAGTTGATAACAGAGGCTTTTAGCTTCATGCCTCTTTACTGTTCAGGTTCTGGAAGTAGCTATCACCAGTGCCAAGAGGGAGGAGTCACATCTCCTCTTGCTTGGGGCAGAAATCTGGAAGCAAGAAACTGCCACTGCCAAGCACATCTGTCTGCTGGTGATTGTGGTTTTTAACAGCTGCTTCTGGCTGCTCTTTACTGCCATCAGTTGTGTGTACTTGCTGATGAGCTGAGTGCTCCCCTCTGAGCCTGGGATCCAGGGGCACCGCTCAGCTGGATGTGGGGCTCAGCACAGGTTGGCTACATGGACTGGTGCAGTGGCGTTTTCCCTGTTAGGGTAATGAACCTTCAGTATAATTGAAACAACAGATCTTCTGGTTTTGTGCACAGTTTCAGGTTGTATGTAGTCCCTCCCAGATCTTCACAATGCATCCACTTACTCAGTATTCCTTATTTCAAACTTGAAAGCAGGAACAGCACAAGAGGGTGTTTCAACTTTCCACTTCCTCTTCTCTCCTCTTTCCCTCACAGCATGTGTCTTCCTCAGCTTTTGTTCTCTATTTAAAAAGTAGGACAACGACAGAAGTCCTGCAGCCCTTCCCTAGGTCCCCTCCTAGTGCAGCTGAGGTCGTTGAGCAGTTGCTAGATGTTCATGCAGCCTGAAGAACAGCACTGGAAGGATAACTTCCTTGGGTCAGTCCTGAGGGCAGCTGTTGCACTTCTGTAAGTCTCATTGTGACCTTGGAGGAGGCTATGGGTTTGGTTTTCTGCTGTGGTTTGTGTAACTATGTCAGTTTACAAAGAAAAATCTGGAGAAATAGGTGAAAACTGGTTAAATAGAAGGAAAAGGTGCAATAGAGCTTGTCTGAGTTCCTGTCAACGATATTCAATATTTGAGATTTAATAATTTTTATTTCTATAAAATTTAATTTTATATAAATATTAATAATTTAATATTGCCCTTTCATTAATTATGTGTTGTCTCCATTGTATTCTACCCAATTTCAGACAGCATGCGTGTTAACTGTGGTTCAAGTTAGTTCAAGGTTGCACAGTTCCTTCATTGGTTGATGATCTTTTCAGGATTTGTAGCTTGATAGGAGGCTTGCTTTAACTTTGACCTGTGCGTGCATCGTTAACACTTACAGGTCTGAAGTAAAGCAAAGCCCTCCATTCAGGGTTTTGTGGTAACTTCAAGGTAGGATGTTCCTGTCTGTACCTCCACTGGCCTGGAAAAATTCAGTAATGATGTACTGGATTTCTAGAACCACTGCATTTTCAAGCTGGTGATGTGAATTGTGCTAATAGGCTCACAGAGGCTGGGAATTGCTAGCTCAAGACTATCCTCTTAAGGGGAAAAACATGTGAGGTCCTCCTGCTTCTCTGCACAAATTGTCCAGGGGTCCATAGTCCCAACAACATCCTGCCATTGCCAGCGAGCTGGGGGATGTTGATAGGACAAAGATAGTAGCTAGCTCCTTCACGTGAATCAGAAGAATTGAACTGAGGAGGACATTTTTGATGGAATAGGTTTGTTATAGCAGAGCAATTTATATTATGTCAGGACAAAGGTTCCCTTCCCTGCGCTCACACAGCGAGGAGATGGCAGACTGAAGAACTGAGCTCCTTATTCCCAGCTCCCTGTGCTGCACTAATAGAAAAGCATCCAAATTTCCATATTATCCAAACTGACTAATGAGACATTTGTGGTTCACCTATCATTATACAGAATGTATCTCTAGTGACAAAAATAATAACTGGTAATCAGCCAGGACTTCCAGAAACCCTCCTAGCTGGTGAAGAAGTGCTAGGAAACACAAGTGTGATATGAAGCCAAATTAATTTGCAGGCAGAGGGGTCAGGGTGGGATTGTAGTGGTGCAAATGGGAAGGGACAGTTGTTCTTTGTCACTGACTGGCGGTTCGTTTAACTGGAGATTGCTCATGCTTTAGATGGGGGCCTGAAACCGTCAATTGCTTAAACATCAGATTTGATAATTTAGTCATATCATAATTTTTATTTTTTTTTTAATTGTAGTCAGTAGTTATCAATCAATGATTTTCTCTCCACACAGTTTGCAGATGGCACAAATTACTTGGGGCTAGTCAGATCCAGAGACATCTGAGAATCACCGAAGTGCCCTACAGGGCAGATGAATCACAGAATCACAGAATGTCAGGGATTGGAAGGGACCTCAAAAGATCATCTAGTCCAATCCCCCTGCCGGAGCAGGATCACCTAGATGAGGTTACACAGGAACATGTCCAGACGGGTTTTGAATGTCTCCAGAGAAGGAGACTCCACAACCTCCCTGGGCAGCCCATTCCAGTGTCCTGTTACCCTCACTGAGAAGAAGTTTCTTCTCATATTTAAGTGGAACCTCCTGTGTTCCAGTTTGTACCCGTTACCCCTTGTCTTATCATTGTTTGTCACCGAGAAGAGCCTGGCTCCATCTTCGTGACACTCCCCCTTTATATATTTATAAACATTAATGAGGTCTCCCCTTAGTCTCCTCTTCTGCAAGCTAAAGAGCCCCAGCTCCCTCAGCCTTTCCTCATAAGGGAGATGCTCCACTCCCTTCATCATCTTTGTAGCCCTACGCTGGACTCTCTCCAGCAGTTCCCTGTCCCTCTGGAACTGAGGGGCCCAGAACTGGACACAATACTCCAGATGAGGTCTCACCAGGGCAGAGTAGAGGGGCAGGAGAACCTCTCTCGACCTACTAACCACCCCCCTTCTAATACACCCCAGGATGCCATTGGCCTTCTTGGCCACAAGGGCACAGTGCTGGCTCATGGTCATCCTGCTGTCCACCAGGACCCCCAGGTCCCTTTCCCCTACACTGCTCTCTAATAGGTCATTCCCCAATTTATACTGGAACCTGGGGTTGTTCCTGCCCAGATGCAGGACTCTGCACTTCCCCTTATTGTATTTCATTAAATTTTTCCCCGCCCAACTCTCCAGCCTGTCCAGGTCTCTGGATGGCAGCACAGCCCTCTGGTGTGTCAGCCACTCCTCCCAGCTTGGTGTCATCAGCAAATTTGCTGATAGTACACTCAACTCCCTCATCTAAGTCATTGATGAATATATTGAATAATACTGGCCCCAGTACTGACCCTTGGGGCACTCCACTGATTACAGGCCTCCAACTGGACTCTGCCCCATTGACCACGACTCTCTGGCTTCTTTCCTTCAGCCAGTTGGTAGTCCACCTCACTACCCATTCGTCCAGTCCACACTTCCTCAGTTTAGCTGTGAGGATGCTGTGGGAGACCTTGTCAAAGGCTTTACTGAAGTCAAGGTAGACCACATCCACCGCTCTGCCATCATCCATCCACCTCGTTATGAATGACTTGTCCAAGGCAAGCTGAGCAAAAGCTACAATTTAAGAAGTTAATATCATTGCTTGGAACATCACCCAGGAGGAAGACCTAGATTTCATTTTGGTTTGTTTAGCTTAAAATCAAAACAGCAGTAAAACCCACTAACTTTCTGCACGCACAAAAGAAATCATATTGGGTAAATATGTATGGAAGAATCATTTCCTGCTTCTGATACTGTAGCCACCTGTGAATGATCTCATTATGCCATTTCTAAGATACAACATAAGTGGAAGGGCTCCAGAGATCTGCAATGAAAATAGATTTATGGACAAGAGCTATGCCAGAAGACTGTTCAGGACTGCTAAGTATCAGAAGATTCATAAACAGAGGTGTCCTAGACATATTTGAAATAATGAACTGTACCAGAAGAATCAATCAGATATTCCTGTTTATTCTTTATCATAACTCAAGAAAAAAGGAATATTCAATCAAAATGACAAAAATTTAATATTTAGGGTTTTATACCAGGCTAATCATAGAATACCACCAGGATTTTCTTAAAGGTGTGGGTAATGAGAACATGTCACGTTGCATTTGTTTTAAAACAAAGTGAGGAGACAGATCCTCCTCTTTGAAAGCATAAATGTGTTCCAAAGAGCTTGGTCTCCAGGAGAAGCTTCTGCTGTGGGGAATATTATTCTCTCTTTTGCTGCAATTTTTGCACCTTCACATGATGTATTTTTTTTTCCCCCAACCAATTTTAAGAGCTGATTATAGGTTACATAGATCATTTATATGATTCACCATAGCAATCCTTTCATTACCAGAAAATCCTTTTCATTACATGTTATTTTGATTGATCTTTCTAAAGTTCCTACTCATGTTCCCAGAGGGCACACATTGTGCATACCCAATATAAACCTTTTTCACAGTTAATTGAGGCGTTCAACCCCCTTTGCTGCAGATGAGCGAGACATACGCTGGGCTGTTAGCAAGAGCATCTATCTCCATTATCAGGGCATCTGGTAGTTTAAACATTTGGCTTTTTACATTCCTCTGTTTGTAGGACTTGGCAAAAATAAAGCTTACTGCTTCCCTGGTAAGCTTACCCTCGTCTGTGTAACTACAAAAACCACTTTTCCAGTTGCTCTTATACACAATCTATTGTTCAGTGGCTATGGTAGAAAACCAGGCACTCTAGTTTGTGCTATTTATTTCACATGTGAGTCTACTTAAAATCATTTAGTCCCTTGAGCTCTCCTCTCTAAGGATAGCAGTATGTATTTTGCGGCGGATTTACGAATGTTTGGGGAGCATCGATTCAAAAGCTGCTGCAGATCTGCAGAATGCATTTTAGGCTGTAGAATATTTATTCAGTAGAACTAAAAAAAACTTGGTATCCCATCAGTTATTTGTATTTTTCCTCATTGCTCCAGGAGTGACTCAAATAAAAGACCCAATAAGCTCTTGATTAATATTTCTGCCTCTTATTAGGAGTTGACAATTCTCTCTTTCTGTGCAGATTTCTACTGGAGAACTGATCTGAGTAGCCTTTCTTTGGTTTAAATCACAGAATTAATTTTTCTCATTAGCTCAGTACTACAGTAAAGAATGAGTGTTGCTGTAACTAGTGGGCCAAGCTGGGAAGTAAGCTTTGGAGGAAGGATGATATTTTTCACTTAATTAGTTCTTATAGTGGGGGAAACATAGATGAGTATTTGGGTCCATCAGATTTGCCTCCCGTAAGATATCTGTAGCCAAGTCTTAGTCAGTCACTCCTGATGAGTGTTTAAAGGCAGCAGAAAGCTAATTTGTTTTAATTAATTGTACACCATAATGGTAGGTCAGTATGTAGCTTCCAAGTTGGATGGATGGAGGGAGCTGGTGCTCTGCAGACAGGCAGCTAGCAGCAGCTCCCCTGAAAAGTTAACACAACGTGACACCAGCACATCCCTAACGTGAGAAATCCTGGTTCTCAGGGCAGTCATGAGCAAGTGAAGAATCACAGAATCACACAGAATCACAGAATGTCAGGGATTGGAATGAGCTGAATGACTGGTTTGGGAAGTTTTGGGAAATGAGGGAGAAGCAGCAGCAGCCAGGAAGAACTTCTTGCTTCTAAAGGGATCCCAAACCAGCCTGAAGGACCTGAATGGCAAAATTATCCTTCAACATTCCCTCTAAGCCTGTTTAAAAACTTTCCTCACAAAAATCATGATTTGGCTTTGACAGCATTAGGTGTATTGTCTAATAGATTCTGAGCTTCTGACATGGGTGAGGTTTTCAAGCAGCGAGGACTGACTCAAACCAAATGTTCTTTTGCAGTTGCTTTTATGAGGAACACCTAAAGAATTAAAAATGTTAGACTTAGCAAAAATTGTGGTATCACAAACAATAGAACTAGCAACTTTTCATGCCCTTCCGTCTTGCTGCAAGGCTTTAGAAGATGCAGAGGTGGGACATTACAGTGGGAGAATGTAGAATTGCAGGGCAGACCTGTAGGAAGCCAGGCTTTTTGAGTTTCATTGCTCATCATATTTTTTAGTTTTGCCTTTTTTTTTTTTTTTAATGATAATTAATGGATTCTGGAGTTTTGTGCATTGCTGGGAAGAAACTTAGTGCTTAGATGTATCTGCAAGTAAATAATGTGCCTGGGAATGAGTGGGTGAGTACAGTGGACTCATTCATTCTGTATACCCTTTAAGATCCATTAACTGAGGGGTCTGAGAAAATCTGCCAGGCAGCTGTAAATCTGTCAAATATCACTTCTATAGACAGGAAGGAACCTGGTTATTTTTGTGGTCACTGGTCAGACTTCATGTGGTGAGGGGGTTTCTGTTTGGGGGTTTTTCTATAGCAGTAGCGTTTGGTGGTTGTTTTTTCTAAATGGAAAAAGGACATGATAAACCAAGGGATTGCCTAAATGTTTTGAGGTCTGTTTATCGCATGCTTGTCGTTCAAATTTTCCTCTCCTTGTCTGGGAGAGATTTGACAGTGCAGTCGTTTCAGCTCCTTAATGGTTTTATAGCTGAATGTGTTAATCTGGGAAATACGAACCATAATGTGGCATCACGCTCAGTCATACAGCCAGGGCAATGAAAACCTAGTGTGGTGGATGCTACAGAGTACAAAAAAAAAAAAATATAAATCCTGTGATCTAAAGTATTCATCAGTAGAAGTGGCTTTGATATCATGCCATTGAGCTCTGGATAGGTAGATGCCAATGACTGAGAACCCTCATGAATAACACATTTTCAAGTGCTATCTTTTCCTTGGCCATCTGCACACAAAGCTCAAATTCAATTAAAGTGCTCATTACTTGTTGACTTGATCACTCAAGTATGTATGAGTACTCTGCACCTCCAACCTGGCTTTAATATGAACATCTCTAAGTAATTCTAACACATTAGTTAATGTGATACACAAAATCCCTTTGAGGTTCTGCACCTGGTGTTATTGTTCAGCAGTAGTTTAAGACAGAGGAGCATCCCAGGGGGTTATGGAGCAGTGTGGCAGCCAGCCTGCCCTGCTCATCTGGGACTGTGGGGAAAGGGAGCTACTTCTAGCCTGGAGCAGGGTGGGAATGGGGGAAGAGTGGGGGGAAAATGTCAGCCTCTGAGTCCTGTAAAATAAAAGGCATTGGCTATCTCTGTTCATCTGAACATCACACATGGGGCATATCAGCATCTTCCATTAATAGCATGCTTGAAAAATCTGGCTTTTCCTGGTGTTGCAATCTTGCATCTGCCATCCTGATAAAACACTCAACCTGCCAAGTGTTTACTTGCCTATGGTGATAATGGAGAAACTGACTGAACTTGAGAGCAGCCCGCAGTGCTACCCCATGCCAGCAGCCCGGTGGAATATTGCAAAGATGAGCGAGTGTAAAGTGTATCTGTCTGTATTCCTCAGCTGCCCGCACAGGGTGCTTGTTCCAGGCCAGCACTGGTCCATGCTGGTGTCTGGTTGTGTGATAAACGCTGGCAAAATGCACTCCTTGCTGCCCAGTAACCCAGAGCAACAGGGTTTGGAGCTTGTTGCTCACAAACAGAATTGCTGTGTAGGTCCTGGGCTCTATACAGGTACACACGTGTATGGGAAGTGTGTTTTTGTGTATCCCAGCACATTGGGCTGGGAAGGAGAGGAATCAAGAAAGAAAAAAACCTTTCCTTTCCTCCCCTACAAAATGCCATATTCTGTTATGCAGCATGGAAAAGTCATTGACAAAAAGCATCTGCATTGGCAGGATGGCTGAGAAAATCCCAAATGCAAAAGTTGACTGGTATCACAGATATTTTAAAAAAAGACAATTGTGTGAGATGCTGCCGGGGTTAGCAGCACAGTGCTAAGTTGTTCAGGGGCAGAAATTGCTTGCATGTTAAAAAAAACACAAGGGAGAGAGGGGGGAAGAGGAGAACTAGAAACAGGGAGAGAGATTGAGAAACGGAGGGAGTGTGAGAGTGAGGGGAGGGGGGGAGAGGGAAGTGTGCTGTACACTTAGCTGAGCAGCCAGAAGAAAAGCTTCAAACGGAGGATTTCCCAGCTTTAGATGTCTGCCAGTTGTTTGCAGGCACACCAGCCTCTCTCGCTGTGGTGCCTCAAAGGATGTGGACTAAAGGCGAGTCGGAGGGGCTCCAGACTTTAGGGATTGTGGTGGTGGTGTGCTCCTCTCTGAAACTTTTGCACTACCTCGGGCTAATTGACTTGTCAGATGGTAAGAGAACTTCCAGGTTTTCCAGCTGTTTACTTTGGTTTCAATCTGTTTCAGCAGAGCCACTGAGGGTGGCAGGCAGGCTGTGGGAAGGGAAGCATTGCCTGTCAGTGCACTGTTCTCAGTATTGCCTGCCTCTTTATTAATAATCATACTGGCTGAAAAGAGGGAATTGTGCTTTATTCTTTATTGAGAATTTTTGTGTGCTTTTTGTATATTACTGTAGCCAGAGAGAATCTGAAAGTGTGACTTTTTTTTTCGTCTTGCGTATTTTCTTAATTTTTTCTTATTGTTAATTCTTTTTCTCTCTTGAAAATAAATTAGTATCAATCTGCAAAGAGGAAAATCTCCCTTAGGGTAATGGAAGCACAGCTGATAATGAGGTGCGTGATTTCATGTGGCTCCCTAAAACAATTCTGTTGTGACATTTGCAGATTAAGGATATGATGGAATGAATGTGAACAAATCAAGACTTCTCTGTATTTGCTATTCCAGACACTTCAACAAAGTAACCAGAAGCAAAATAACTCAGGGAAAAATATTTCTGGTTTCACCTATTGAACTGGAAGATTTGGTCTCTCTTCATCTTACCAATGTAATGAACTTTTTTTTCTTTAAGGTTTTCCTGACCGAGTAAAGTAGATGTGTTTTAACAATTAGGTGAGCTTTGAGGATCATATTATCTATTCATAGAGATGTAGGTATCACTGAATTTTGAAAGCAGATAACTTCTTAAGAAAATGAGGTAATCTTTGTAAAACAAAGGGAACCCCAAGTCACTGAGTGTGTTCTTGCTTTGATCACTAACCATGCCAAGTTTATCTAGCAAAGGCAATAGCAATGATAAAATATTTGCAGGAACACGTTACTTTATTCAGATAGTATCTCTAAAATACAAGTAAGCTAAGGCTGACAAAGGATTGAATGAAAGTAGAGGAAATTTATATATTAAATATTTTTTTTACCGGATAATGTAAAAAGCAAGAAAAACAGAATTTTAACCTTGCTACCGTAAAATCAGTGCTGTCACATAATCCTAGAAATCCTCCTGCAGGATTAGGAACAAATATGAAAAATGGCCAGATAAAAGAGCTATTTTATTTAGACTGAGAGAAGATGTAAATTGGCATGCATTTGTCGTTACGTGCGTGTTGATACTCCTTATGACAAAATTAATATCACGGGAGCTTTTAGTTTACTCCTAGAATGTCACTGGAGTTCAATTATATAATTACAAATAAATTAAGATCTCTGACAATGTCAACTAATTTCAAATAATGACAAGAGAAGTGCTCACCTTAAAAATAAGACATCAAGTCAAATGCTGAGGCAATTGCTTTGCTACCTGTTCAACTGCAGGAACATATTTATACCTTCTTTCCAGACCTAATTACTGCAATTCCAGTGTCTGCTCTCTTCAAAGTGCCTGCGTTCCCCAGAAGAGTCCCCCCAGTGTTTCCCCAGCAAAGTCAAGTATGAGGGGTGAGAAATTTGTCTGTTCTAAGGTGAAATGAGCAAAAGTGAGCAAATAGCCCCAGTTTTGTGGCCGTATTTTGTTTGTGGTCATCAGTCAACCATCACTCAGACCTTAGAGGTGTAGAAGGGCACAGCATTTTCTTTTAACTCTTTGTAAGGGAACACTGTCAGAATTAGATACATGCAGCTCCTGGTTGTTGATGCATTACCTGACAACGTGTAGGAGCATGATACTATGAACATTTTTAGTTTGGGATAATTTTTCTTGGAATTCTTTTTTTCTGACTGCAAAATAGTTCGCCTAAAGACCAAGATATGTTTATTTGCTACTCATTAAATTACACGAGCTTGTGTTATTCCCTTGTGCCTGTACCTGTGCTAAAAATTACTTGTATGTGTAAATAGTGACTTCAGTGTTCTGCAGGTGGTCATTGATGTAGTGGAGTGCAGAGTTCAATCACTTGGAAACCTTTAAAGGTGACATTAAGCTGTTTTCTTTGATGTGGTAGGTGGCAGCGATGGGAAAGGTATGGTGGGTGCTTCTATCACAGCATAAATATTTCTAACATCTTTATATTCACTAGGAAAGATCACTGCTTTTTATTTATAAACATCTAGAAATTCCATGTGCTTTCTCACGGCTATGTGAAATAACATGAAAATAAGGCACTGAAATTTGCTATATTCTTATTCCTCTTGAATTATTCTGTCTCCTGTAGGTGGAACAGGTTTACTTGCACACTGTTCTTTCTTCCTGTTTAAAGAAACAAACAAACAAAGCCAAAGTAAAACCTGAGTGCTGATTTCTCATTAGTCCAAAGTAAGAAGCAATAATTATAGAGAGGGATATAGTGTAGACAGTAATCTGGAAAATGTGAAGTTTTAGAATTTGCTGCAGCTGACTGTGAGTTTGCTCAGTTCCACCTTAGTTATGTTCCAGAGGTGAGGTCTCCTTTTTTTTGCAGGTGTTTCACTGGAAATAACTGAAACACAGAGACATTAGTGGCAGTTTTAATCTCTGAGCACAACCTAAAATTGCTAAGCATTTTTTAATAAAATACTAAACCAACAGGAGATAATCTTTTTTTTTTTTTCCTGATTTCTTCTGTACCACCTGAACTGCTGGTGGAGCAAGTCTGTGTGAAATGACCCCCTAAAACTCAGCCAAACAGAGCAGCTCCAGTGAGATCAGACCTTTGCCAGTTACACTGTTTGTGTTTTCAGGGCTCTTCATTAAAATCTTTCCATTTGCTTAAAACCACGGGCAGAGGGTAGTGTCTAGGTACAGTAAAGAGGCAGGATTTGCTTAGCTAAAGACAAAAGTTCTGCAAAGTGTGCAGTGATTTTTGTGACCCCAACAGATAGGGAAATGTTGATGACTTGTTTTATGCTTCTTTCACTGTTCTGTCTCCTGGGGTTCAGTGTGTGTTGGCTGCATCCCTGCTGTCAATTTGTGCTGGGACAGAGCTGCTGCAGCCTCCTTAGGTCAGTGCCCAGCTCCTGGGAGCTGCACACAACCACGTCCAAGTGGGTGGCTAAGAGCTGAAGATAATTTTTCTTTAGTGTTATGTGTCCACAATTTTATGTGTTACATATCATTTAGGGAAGCACCTGGTGAAACCCTGTACTAGCTTGTGGTTGGAGACCAAAACCTCTCCTATAAAGTGAGAATAAATTCTGGCTATACGTTTGTTTTATGAGTTTGGCTTGAACTCAGCTGCTCTGCAGAACATCCATCCATCCTCCAGGTACCCATGAAGCATTCATAAATCATATTTATTCAAATTAGAGGGATCCAGAGCAGATATGAGTTGTGCTTTTGGCCTAGTTCAGTATTGATTCAGTAATACCTATGGCAGGGTACAAAACCCTGAAAATAGAGTAAAATATATCATAAAGTATATTGTCAGGGATTTAACTTTTTAATGCAGGAAAACCTTGGTTGTAATCACTTACTTTATGACAGAAGATTAGAAGCAGGTGCTCAATTTTTCTTGATTTGAATAAATTAAATTTAAATAAGCTATTTCAGATGCTTCAGAGATTGTTCTTTTAGGTGTCTACATAATTCAACAGTATTGAACAGCCAACTGGTAGATTTCATGTATTTTCTGGCTTATTCTCAAAATTTGTTAAACTGCTCTTTAATCCAAATGTGGACTATGGATATTCTTCTATAAAAGCACCTGTGAGAGCATATTCTATCCTCCAGCTTCAGACAGGAACTTCCAACACACTTTAGAGAGGGGGAGAGAGATGAGAGGTTTGAGCAGACTGAAAACTGGAATCTCTTCTCCAAGGTGTCCCCTGTGCAGGTGCTCAGCTATGGAGGTAATAGGGACCAAAAATGCTGGTTTCAGCCCATTAAGGCTGCACGGTGCAGAGGCTGTATTATGGCTGAATCAGCACATTTCTTTACAGCCTTCCCTGGGATTTCTTTTCAATTATCCTGTCCCTTTTTCTGCATCCAAGGCAGCAATCCCATGTTGTGTTTCTGCCCCCCAGACTGTTCAGAGGTGGAGTGAGCCCCTGCCATGGGCCGGGGGTAGCAGAGCCCCCCACAGTGGTGCGGGCAGCCCGTGGGCAGGGGGCTGTGCTGTGCTGGGGGCACTCCTGGGGGGCTCAGCAGCATCAGTGCTGGCAGGGGGTGCAGCAGGACACAACACAAGAGTCCAGTTCCTTTCCCTGCTATGATAACTCCTCCACCTGTTATATTCCTGCAGTTATTCTTGCCTCGTAGGGAGGATAAGAATAACTAATATTCATATGCTTTAGAGTTGTTATAAGGATGCAATCTCTAATTACAGTACCTGTTCTCTGGGTAGCAGCCCCCTAAGCCTGTGCACTGCCCCCCCCAGTCCTCAGTTACTCACTTCAGGTGCCTGGTTCTGGTGGTTTTCTTGGCACAGTTTCTCTCTTGTTCTTTCCCCCCAACATTAATTGCCATTTTTTTGTTAAATAAGCAGCATACCTGATGATTGTTGCTGGAGTTGGGGCTGTTCAGCCTGGAGAAGAGAAGGCTCTGAGGGGACCTTATAGTGACCTTCCAGTACCTGAAGGGTAAAGGCAGGGGAAGGTCTATTCAAAAGGGTTTGTAATGATAGGACCAGGAGTAATGGTTTTAAGCTAGGAAAGGAGAGATTTAGATTGGATATTAGAAAAAAGCTCTTTAATCTGAGGGTGATAGATCAGTGGAATGGGCTGCCCAGGGAGGTGGTGGAGGCCCCATCCCTGGAGTCCTTCAAGGTCAGGCTTGATGGGGCTCTGAGCAACCTGACCTAGTTAGAGATGTCCCTGCTTGTGTAGGGAGATTGGACAAGATGACCTCTAGAGGTCCCTTCCAGCCTGAAACATTCTATGATTCTATGATGTTTGCGATTTCTTTTGTTTCTGAAGTTTTTCTGCACTGTCTTCTAGTATGGCGCTTTCCTGTCCTGACTTCTGTCATGCTCACTCAGATGAGCTGAGAAGTAAAATGCAAATTTAACAATTTTATCTTTAAATACAAGGGAGTTAAAATTAAAATGTTTTTGAACATTCCTGAAAATGGCTTCCAGTATCTCACGGACCTGCATTCCTGGCAGGGACCTGTACAACTTTTTAATAGGAAAGGCAGGAACCTATAAAACTTTTAAGTCTCTGTAGTATTTTAGGGAAAACAATTGTTAGCTCAATTGCACTTCTGAAAATCCCAGTTAGTTGTATAATAGAATGTAATATGTTGCAATATTCCACTGAAATGAGAATATTCCCCTAAGTCCTCCGGTGAAGTTAGACTTGTACTGGCCCTGCCGCTACAATTAAACTTCTGTATTTTAAGGACTGCTCTTAGCATGGAAAAGTGGATGTTTTGTGCTTGGTTCAGTATGAGATATGATAGAAAACATGCATAGTTTGATCTGGATGTTGTTATTCTTTGATGAACTTTCCTCTTGCTCTTATCTATGTGGCCATCTGCAGAGGAGGTGGTAACGCTGCTTTCCTCTCACACATCAGGTCATGTAACTAGTTATGTCACAGGTAGCGGTAGTTTTGCTAGGAGGAATTTTTTGGTAAGGCCACCCCAGATCCTTTCCCATCTGCATGAAGAGTACTGAGGGCACAGTAACCTTCTCCTCTGCCCTCTCAGCCCCATCCGCTTCCATGTCTTGCAGCGGTAGGAATTTGAATGCCCTCAAGCTGTGCATGAGCTGTGGTGGTGGTGTACATAAGCAGGCCCATGTCTTCATGACTCTGTTCAAAGTCATTACCTGTTCTTGTTCATGAGTGTGTAGGGAACTGAATCAATGTGGTAGATCATCAGTTTGGTCTACGGTTCTTACTGCAACTATTAAATCCTGGTATCTTTGCTAGACATCAAGTTTTTCACAGAATATTGGTCTGAGCGAGTTTATGCAATTATTTACTGTTCAGTTGGAAACAGCGAGATCCTGGCTCTGAGATATGGCAGTAAATATATATGTTAAAAATCCAAACAAACAACAAACCTGGGGTGGATTATCAATTTCAGAACCTTGCAGGGGTTTTTTTGTCCAGGGATGTATCATGCTAACATCATGCTCCTGTGTCCATGTTTGCACAGCTCTACCACACTGAAATATTCAGCTCATTCAGATATGTTGGTAACTGGCCAGACAAAGCCCCACGTTACAAAGGGAAACACTCAGAAGATAAATGCCTAAATCATTGCTGCTGCTTAGTCTTAATACTTCTGCGCCTGGTCTTGCTTCATGAGGGTACTCTTCATGTCCATATGGTAAACAAATAGTGTGTAATCTATAGCCATGAGGGGATAGAACTAGGGTTGTGCAGCCAAAATTAACTTGAGGGTTCCTTTTTTTGCTACTGTGTCTGTGTTCTCCTTGCATAAGATTTTGTCCATGTAAAGCTGGGGAAGTGCATAATATGCATTTATAATCAATTTCTATTTAGCTTTTCCAAAGTTATTCCAACTAATTATTATAGGTTCCCCATAATGAAATCTCTGAATTTGTTGCAGCATCTTCAGCTTTCAGAGTTTCCCCTCGTGCAATTAGATAGCCCCTAGACTTCATTTACAGTCTGTTGCAGAAGCTCCTGAAGATTGGTAGCCTTGATACAACCCGAGCTGTTGACTCCCGGTTGGGGATGAAGCGAATTTGGTTTGCTGCACACCATCTTCTGATTTCCCAGGCCTGGTGGCATTTGCCAGAGCTTAAGGAGTCTCTCTAGATTAGCTTCTGACAGCCGTTTCTGATCTTCTGTGCCTTTCCTCTCAGCTCTAGCTCTGCTAAGGAGCCGGAGAGGTTTTGACATTGTGGATTAATTGCAGTCAGTCCATTCCCCAAGGAACTTAATTTGAGTTGTTTGTGCCATTGCTGTTTTAAAATTGAAGCTTTTAGTGCCCGACATTCTTTCAGACAAACAATTCAAACCTTTTAACTAGAAGGGGGTTGTTTTAGCAGCAGAGATGATGCCTCAACCCTCTGGATCTGCGGAGTGGTTCAGTCAGGGGCTGTAATTACTGAGGGCTGTGTGTTTACCAGAGCATGTTGCACTACTCTGTTGTTTGTACTTTAATTAAAAAAAAAATTGTACATTCACTTTTTATCCAAAGGTGCTTTACAGGACCTGTGACCAGACCTGAAGTTCTGCTCTTTTAGTCTCCCTGCCCCAGGGCAATCCTATCCTCATACCTTAGTACTACAACCTACTCATTTTGCTTACTTGGAGTTCTGTGTTCAAACAAGACTAACACAAACTATGTGTATAAAAAAAGTCATGTTAGCTGGTCCTCTTTCCCATATAGACTTCCCTGAACATTTGTCTTTAACACATAGTCTGGTGCAGAGACTTCCCTGCAGATATTTAGTGTCTTCTTGCTTACTTCAGTTAGTGCTTTCATGCTTAAGCAATCAGGAGCTTGTTTTTATTTTGTTCTGCTTCTTAATAATAAACAACAACACAGTACCCCTTTCTAGCTCTATTAATGCTCACATTATCTGTCTGTCACTTTAGAGAGGACATTTAAGTACTCAGAGTGGAAAGTGGCAGATTATCGTGTCTCCTAAACCATAACAGCAGATACTGATCTTTATAATCAAGGTTATTAAAGCTATTGCCAAAAATTGTAACACATCTATAGACAGAATTGTATTTTCCCAGTTCCCAAGTGACAGGATTGCTTTTTCTATCTTTTCTAAAGGGAAAGGGAGAGCAAAACAATAAACTGTGGTACTGATCCTGATTTAGTGACTACCAGCTACTTCCTTCTGTACTGCTGTAATTCAAGGTTAGCATCAATAGGTACCAGTATCCTACAAGCACCCTGTAACTTGCACAGACACCAAATTGCAAGTCTGTTTCAGGCATTACAGTCACCTGGGCAGAGCCAAAGCTGTAGCTTTTAATTGTTGTTTGGGGGGAAAAAAGCTTTTATGTAATGCTTCATAAAATTATAGGAAAGCAGATGTGGAAGATCTCCTAGTCCCCCTCCTGTCTCAAAGCAGGGTTCTGCCTGTCTGTCTCAGTACAGCAAGTCATTACTAGTGTTATCTTCAGTCCATCAGTGGACATAGATAACAGATTATTTCTGTTGTCTTTGTACAAGCCTTGTAAAGAGTGTTATGTTCTTTCAGGTTCCTCTTGCTAACCTAAATAACTTCAGTTCTTTTAGTCTTCCCTTGTCTGTGTGATTTAGCCTCTGATTGTTTCCATTGCTCTTAGCTGAAGTATTAGTTGTGAATGCACGTCTGTCTCGAAGCTGTGACCGAAGTGGCCCTGAGCACAGCAGAGGGATTATTTTGTGTATTCCTGTTTGTACTTCTGGTGAAGTGCTTGTTGTCTTTGTGTTGAGCTTCTGACCCACTGTAACATGCAGATTTCCAGCTGGGCCACCTGTATTTGTGTGGTTTATTCTGTTGGTGAACTTGTAGCCCTTTGCATTTGCCTTTGCTGAGTTCCCACGAGTTACCTTCAGGCCTTTGCTCAAACTTGTGAAGGTCCTGCAGTCCTTTCCAATGTGATGATACCTGTTCCATTTGATCATCCAGCTTGGTAATAAATACATTGACCATGACTAAACCCAGACAGGATCTCAGTGGAGTCTCAATCCCTCCTGCTGTTTTGATGCTGAACCACTGAGGACTATCCTCCTAGTTTCCATCTACCTCATGGCAGTTTAATAGGCCATTCTTTCCCCAGCTTCCAGAGGAGAATGATATGTGAGACAGGGCCAAAAAGTATTACCCAGATGAAGATATAATGCATTCTGTGTTTCTCTCCTCTGCACAATGGTGTGCTAGATCAATTGGGTTTTATTCTATTGCAGTTCTGACAATCCAGTAACCCATACTTGTAAGCATACATCATTGGTTGTGCCAGTATTTCCTGAGAACTGAAAGACAAAAAAATTATGGTCCTGTAATCCTTCCCCCTCCTTTAGCTCCGTGTCCCTTCCAGGACAAAATAGAAGGTCCTGCCTTTGGTCTCAGTTTTCTGAAGGTAGGGAAAACACAGTGATTAAAAGTCCTGGGATGGTAGAAAGGAACACAGGATGAGAATATGATGGGAGACATCCCACACAGCCCTGTGTTTTGGATTGTCTTTTAGATGCTCTGGCTGAAATACTTTTTCTGTGTGGTGCAAAGTGTTGCAGGGTCTGTTCCCCATAGGCATTGCACAGCAGTGCAGGAGCAGCTGGTCCAGACCCCTCGTTTGTGATATACTGGTTTGTGATACAGTGGCAAGATACCAATGCTAGATAAGAAGTTTGAAAGCAGGGACTGCTGGCTCACTCTACTTTCTCTGGCTAGCCCTCCCCCTGCCCTAAGTCCCATCCTTTCATTGCTGGTATAGCACTAAAGAGCTGCATCACTCTAGGCTTCTTAATTCTGCTCCATGCATTTTTGATGTGGAACTGTTTGGGAGTCCACACTGCCCATCCAAAATTGCTAACAGGTAATTTCAGGACAACTGTGATACCAAGAAGATGGAAAATGCCCTTCCTTCTCTTTCAGGTGACAAGAAAACACTACCTGTGTTTTACAATTCCTGCCAAAGTAATTAACTGTGTAAGTATTCGGCCCAAGATCAATAACGTTTTGTGGAACCATTGCAGGGGTGTAATTTGATCAGTCATCCCTTGGGATATAGTCTGTGTTTGTGTTCACCCTCCAGCTTTAACAGCTCTGATTGAATAGATAGGGATTTTATTTTCAGTCTGTTTGTACAACAGTCGTTCCCTGTTCAGCATGTGAGGCCTTCCCCTTCAGAGAGCATCTCAGCATCACCAGGCCCTTCTTCAACAGAAAGCACTGCAGGGAAAAAAAAAGTAGCATTTACATAATACTTCCTTGTGGCAGCACGGAGGCTGAGAAGTGCTGGTTTAATTGTCATTCATATTCTGGTGAAGAGGGTGCGTCAGGGTGTAGTGGTGAAAGACCCAGGGATGAAGTAGGACTGTGCAGGCAAACAGAGCAACCATGTCCTTGTGAAAGCACAAACCACATGTTTTAATAAATCAATGTCCATGCCATCAACAGAAAGCCCAGGCACAGCAGGCTGCTTTTGAGTGTTTTGGAGGAGTGAGCATGGCTGAAAGGATAGAAGTGTTCCCTGTGCAATCCTGCAGCAGAGGGACAAGAGGAGAACGGGAGGTGTTGCCAGTGGGGTGGACAGTGCTGGAGGGGAGAAGAAAAGTGAACTGCTTGTGAAGTAGAAGTGCTTATTGTGCTTTATGTGTGTTTGAAGCACTGTGTGTTGAGCTGACTTGGAAGTTTGTTAATGGTTTAAAAAGTGCAGACCTCTATCATAGTGATGAATCAGCTAGATAACTATCTTAATTAGTTATTTTACTAAACATAACTTCAAAGGGGGCTACCTGGGCCTTTTTGAAAAAACATGCTAGGCATGCAAAAAGAATACGCCAATATACCACAACAAGACTTGTACCATCTCACATGCCCTAATTCCATGATTTCTGTGCTTATGCTAATTCTGCACATATATAAAAATGCAATAGTACGTGAGGTTTGTACCTGTTTATGTATCTTCCCTTCCATCTTGCCTCTCTCCCTTCAGACTCCCTCCCTAAAGCCATCACTTTAATCTGCTGGGTAAAAGGATGCTAGAAGAAGTTAATATTCTCTAGACAGTTTCAAAATAAATTGAATAAAATTGAAAAAAACTTGATGGATACCCTCAGTTTCATTGCAAGGATTTTTGTTTGGCTTCATTTGTTGTCAAGCTAAACCATGTAGATAAGTTGCTCTGGCATATTTCTAAAGAGGAGGAGCTTCTGCTTTACCCATTTTCCAGAGCTGCAAGAGAGACTATGGACTGGAACATACTGCATCAAACACACCTTGCAAAATAACAAGCTCCAGGTAGTCAGAAATATGGTGTGCACGGGGCAGGATTTAATGCTGTGAGATGCTCTCGTACGTGTGGATCCACATCCCAGCAGAGCACGGTGGGGGTAAGCGCAGTCAGTGGAGGGAAGGGTGGGAGCTTTGGGCAGATGGTGCCTGCAGAGCAGATCCTTGTTTAGGGAAAAGCTAGTGTATGTTATCAAAAACATAGGCACAGCATGTTCTAAACTGAATGGCAGCATCATTGAGGATGAGTTTGTCCTTGTGCAAAGCTCATTTCTAAGAGGCGTTTATAATCTGTGGAAGTGTTGGCTATGGAAACCAGAGATGTCAGGCTGCTTGGCAGATGTTAGAGTGGCTGTGATTGATCAGTACAGATCAAATTGGATGAGCCTGATCTTCTGTTCTCTCACTATTCATTGTCTCTTCCCCTTCAGGACCTTTCTCTGACATATTTTGGGGTGGAAGAGCAGTTGGATGATGGGGCATTTAGGCAGGGTTGTGCATCAGTTCAACACAAGTTACTTTGTTTAGCTGAGAGAACATTTCCAAAATCATGTAATCAGAAAACTCCAACCTCCTGAAGGTTAAAGCAGAGTTTTAAAATGTAATCTGGAGGGATTTTAGTTTTGCAGGAAGATTTTTTTTTTTTCTTTTTCTAATAACTCACAGCAGCAAAGTTGCATAGTGTCAACAGATGTGAAGGATCCAGTCTAACCTCTGATTGTCCTTATCTACTAATCCTTGGGGAGACAGATACAATCTCTTGCGAAGCACATCTTTGCTGATAAATTTAATTGAAATGTATCAGCAGGTTGAAGATGTTTTACATGAAAAGCTAAGTCTATCTGGATGTCAAGATGTCTCATTTCCTTGCAGTGAGAGCTTGTCACATTGCAGGAGGTTAGAATGGATGTCTGAGTTTTGAGCTACATCTGAATGCAGTCCTTGATTGGTGAAGATGATAAGGAAGTGGTGGATTTTGAGCAGGCTTGGCTTTGGAGAGGACTTCAGAATATTTCTGAAGGGGTTGAATATCAGCCAGTTTTGTTTGGAAGGAATTCAGATTTCTTTGATCCCTCTAGTTCTCTCAGCTACTTCGGATGCCTCCAGGTTTTGCAACATGTAGACCCTGGCAGGGTGATGTCATTTTTCTCTTCCTTTCAGTTGTGCAATTGCTTGTACGCCTCAGAGGCTCCTGTAACAACACACTGATCTTATTACGATGCATTTTGGAGGTAATTTAGTGCATGTAGTGATGGTACAATATTGTGTTCTGTCTGCTTTAATCTATCGAACGTGGTGCCTTCTCCTCCACAGCAAGCAGTGGAGTAGCACAGGAACTGTGGCACAGAGGGAAGGCTAAAATAGTTTTATCAAATCTAGACATCCAAACAAACTAGCAGAATATATCTGCTCTAGGTATTTGTGGTGAGAGCAGTTCAGGGTGAGGCTTGAAAAGCTCTGGGTTTTAGTCCTGTCTAGCCACTGTCCTGCTGGATGCCTTGCCATAAAGTCAGTCCCTTCAGTCAGGTCTTGGTAATGAAAACAAACTTCTAATGAAACTTCTTTGCCTGCTAAAAGTGTTCAGGGAATTACTTGTCTGAAGCCAGAATGGAGCTTACTTTAATGTTCTTCACATCCTTTCCTGAAAGTACAATAATCTGCTAATGACTATTAATTTGATTCTTTTATTCATCACCAGTTAAGTTTTCTCAGAGTACACTTCACATCCCTATTTCTTTCCCTAGCATCAACAGCTTCACAGAAGCAAGAGGAAAAAATAAAAAGGATGGTATCTGTGCAAAGCCTGCAATGTATAATACTTTTCAGACGGAAGCTTTTAAATTCTGTTTGTGTCAAATATGTTTTTACATTTACGCTGAGCTGCAAGATGATAATCCAGGCTTTTCGTGTGGAATGGAAACATAACAGAGCTTGGGGGAGGCAGCTGCACGGGTGGGGTGTAGGCAGCACAAGAGGAGCTAGTGTTTGGTTGCAGGTTAATGTATAAATGATTGAAAATCTTGCTCTGTTCTCTGTCAGGGTGTGGTGACGTTAATATAAACTACCTGTGGCCAAGCATATACATCTGTTCAGCCAGATCCTCCTCCATTTTTAACTGCTCTTGCTGAAAACTTAATTCATACCCCCACAACTCTGTAACAGTTTAATAATTTATATATAGCAATTAGCTGTCTAGAAGATGCCAAAAGACATTCATTTCACCAAGCCTGAAATTGTACCTCCTTCAAAATTAAATCAAGCACTCTGCAATATTGACACCGTTATAAACTTTCTAAGATAGTTAATA
Source organism: Brachypteracias leptosomus (assembly GCA_013401335.1). Taxonomy (NCBI): domain Eukaryota; kingdom Metazoa; phylum Chordata; class Aves; order Coraciiformes; family Brachypteraciidae; genus Brachypteracias; species Brachypteracias leptosomus. The sequence goes on along the minus strand of VYZX01007730.1, from coordinate 135,559 downwards.
GCATAGGAAATAGATTCTGTATGCACGGCTCTGCCTTTCTGGCCTACTGAACAGCTTTGAAATGCAGAGTACACGCAGAGGCTTCATCCCTCTTGGGTTCCACATGCCCTCTCCATTCAGGTCCAGAGCTGGGAGAGCAGTGGGGGTTCCAGTGTTGGAACACCAACTTGTCATTTTGCTGCCTTTCAGATAACAGGAATCACAGTGCTGCAGGATAAATTTTAAATTATGTGGTCTTATTTCAAAACCTGCTCTTCATTTCTCTGGCTCTAGGTGAAGTCCTCTGACTTCTCTGTTCTGGTTTGTATTAGTGAGTAGAGTGCCTGTCCTTTGGAGCTCTCTCTGTACCACATAAGTTGCTATTTTCTGTTGAGAGAGGTGCCAGAGAGTGTCAGCTGGGGTAGTGCTGGTCACAACCAACCTGCATCTGACACTGTGGAGTAGTTTGGACAAAAAAAAAATAAATCTGTCACTTAGGAAGAAATCCTCATCAGACAAAACTGCTGCTTGTTAAGAAGTGCAATATTATATATGTGGAGAAGAAAACGCTCCTTCCGGGTATATAACTTAGATGGAAGGATGAGAAGAATACTTGTTGATTGTTTTCAGATGAGAATTTAGCAGAAAGAACAAATAATGTTTTGTGATTTACTAAAAAGTCTCTCTTTTTCCTCTTGCTTCTACCCCCTTCTTTTTGGTATTTTTAAAGTGATGTTTTGAGGTTCTTTAAGCCAGTTTCATTACAGTTAATTTCCCTCCTCCTGCGGCAGCAGCGGCTTTATGTACCAAATTTTTATTATACCCAGAAGCTTTTTGCCTGCTAATAAATAATGGTGGTAAATTTTTATATGAAACAAATGTGGTTTCTCAATGCGGCAGAAAGGAAAATAAGTCCTTACCCCCCCTCCCCTCCTCTCCATGCATCTTTAAATTACAGTCATTAAATAGTGTGAAAACAGCATTCGTTTTAAAGAGACACATCCAGTCTTAAACCAAAAGTTCTTTGACTTATGCCATTAATGATAACTTAGACCATCATTACACAAAAGATATTTGGAATCTTGTAAGCAGATTTTATTTTTTTTAGTATTTTTTAATACAGTCTGTAAAGAGCACTCAGCTCTGCTTTCTGTTCTTGCTCCTGAAGTGAGGTCCCACGAGCAGTGCCAGCCCTTGCAGTGCCCCTCAGAGCAGGTGAACATGGTCTGTGGCCATGGCAGGAGACTGACCCCACCTGCAGTAGGAAGGAGGGAAGGGGAGGGGGTGTTAAGGTGGGAGGAAGAAGAGGAGTGTGACCTAAGGCTGATAATTTGAGCTCTCAAGAGCCTAGCTGGGTTGTAAGGATGCATCCCTGCAGTGGTCCATGGCTTTGCTCTGGTGGGATGTTAAAACTTGCTCATCTTTTTCACTGCTGAACTGTCACGGACACTTACTAATAATAACAGTAAGTCTCAGAATGTGAGTTGTGGTCCAGCTTCTTGCAGTGTTGCTGAACCACTTCTCACATGAAGCATTGCCCATCTAAACACTAACCTGTCTGGTTGTCTCCTTGTTTTCAAAACTGGCAAGAACCACAAGAGAGTTACTCCAACATGCCATGCTTTGAAATCTGGCATTGTTTCACTTGGCTTGAATAAATTTACGGTTGTAGGGGGAGACATTTCTTTAGGCTGAAGAACATCCTTGAGAATTTCAGGGTAAGGCTGGTTTTCTTGAAGAAATTGAGTTAGAGGCACTCATAATTGGAAAGGGATAGCTATTTAAATAGTCAATATAAACGGAACATAATTAACATTACCTTAATCCCTCTCCCATGATTCTTAAATCCACACATGGGAACTTCAAATTGAGGATGCATGTCCAAATGTATCTTAATTAAGTCCTAATTAATTTAACAACAGTTAATCCTTTCTCTCTTAAAAGGAGATTTCACACTGTGGAAGGAGTGAAATGTTCCATTTGTCCATATTCTGTCCAGCATGCTTGCTGATGGCAGTGCAGCAGCAGCCAGTGATCCCCCAGCAGCAGGACTGGGGGTGGAGCAGCCACTGGTGGTGCCCAGGGGGATGAGGGGCTGTGGCTGGACCCGCAGCACTGAGCTCGCTCCTGCGTGGGGCTCTGGCAGCACCGTGCATGTGTTCTGCTGCTGTGGCCCAGTTCTCCTCTGACTGGGGGTGTGGGGTTGGGACACAGAGTAGAAGAGAAAGGTGAAGGTGCCAGAGCTGTCCCTAGGGCTGGGAGGGGCAGCGGTGCCCTGTCCCCACCTGCTGGGCTGCCCCAGCTGCTGGAGCTGGGCTGGTGCTGGCAGCACCCCCTGACTCCAGCTGCAGGGGATCCCTTTATGGGCACAGCTCTAACTCCTCATTTTTCTATTATTCTGGGATTAGGCCAAAGCATTATTAAATTTCTTCTAGATGATTAAAAGGGGAATTGAAATTACAAGATGAGATCTGAATCATTCAGAAAGGGAAATTTTCTTTCTTTATTCTTCGCATGCTCCAGTTAAAATATGTCAAGCTAAGCTTTTCTTCCACCCTAAAATAAATAGGAGTGAGCACTTAGGTCCTAGATCCTAGACCAGAAGTTCCCATCAACACACAGGCTGTGGGGCTTGGTTACCTCTTTCCTTTCTTGGTGCCATGGCACCCAGATGTCAGAGCCCACAGCAAAGGGGAAAGAGCCAAAGGACTCGTCTGCACAATCAGCTCTTTGGTTCATACTGGGAAGAGCTCACCCACAGTGACATGTCCATCTAAACCCATTTCTTGCACCTCTTGCTCTGTTGCACTTCTGTTCATACAGATTAGATTAGCATTCTTCAGCATATGTTAATAGCGTTTCAGGCAAAATATTCTAATTTAACCCTGGTCATGTATTGAGTGGTTTTATCATTTATTTTTTAATATACTGCTCTTAACAATACTCTCCTATCTTTATTTCACGCTCATTTATGGACTACTATGTGACTTCCTTTAAAACAGAATGGAAGAATCAGAATTATGAAATCCTATTTATTAAGATGTTTTCATGGCTTCTTTAAAATCAAGTCACTGGTTTAGAGCTGCTAAATCTGCATGTGAGCAGCATTTGCTGTAAGTGACGGGTTTCCAAAGCTTGCTCTTATTGCCAGCCATTTCCCAGTACTCATGGGCACCGTATCTCCTCATCCTGGTTGAACATCTGTGTTGCTAAATGAAAGTAATCAGAGGCAGCATGAAAATTTAATAAGCAGCATTCTGGCATCGGTCATGTTCTCAATTGTGTATTTATTTTCTGCCTGCAGAAGACCTCAGACATTGTCAACCAGAGCAGCTCCAGTGTTTACAAGCACCGATGTTTATCAGCCCCAAATCCGTCTCTGTTGATGCTATTCTGAAAACAGAGCAGACCTCTGAATTTGCCAGTATTTTCAGGGAGCTGACCAAAGCCAGGCCCCAGCCTGGGAAGCTGTAAACCTCATGGTCGTCTTCCTCTTCCAGTCTGAAAATTAAGATGTTGCAGAAGCAGAAAGATCCTTAGACAAATTAGTGGAATTTAAAGCTTCTAACTTTAGCATGGTTTTAAATACTCGTGTATTTTGACTTCATGGTGACCCTTCAAGCATGTAGTTGGTTGCAGCTACGTCCTAGGCAGGGTTTGTCTTGCTGTGCTGAGCCTTGTGCAGCCCCCGTTGCCCTTCCAGGAGAAGCAGAATAAAGACAGAGGAAAATGGGAGCACGTTTTGTGCTTGTCCCATTAACCTTTTGCTGCAGGAACAAAGTTTTAAAGTTCTCAGCACCACTAGCTGGGCCAAATTTTGGAAATTACGACATGATTATCTGTTTCCTGAAGCTTCCCTACCTTGTCTGCCAGGTTTGCAGTTCCCTCTCTGTTTGCTTGATTTTCAGGCTGGTAACTGCACGTGGTTTGGCAGCCTGCAAGGTGGAGCTCAGTTCTGCCCCTGCTTTGGTACCTGGTGCTGATGTATATGACATATTGACCACAGCAGAGTCATCTGTCACTCTCTGTGGCAGGCTTGGGTTTTAGCTTCTGTTTTATGTGGTTGCTTACTGCTTGGTACCAATGTGTCTGGTCTCCTGTCCCTCCCCCCACACACCTTTTATGCTTTTAAGAAGAAACCCACATGAAAAATGTTCACACTGTATGTGTATTTTCTGTTTGCTCACTCTAAGAAAGGCAAGAGTGGCTTAGGGCACTTTCAGAAGGGATCTCCCCGCAGTGTTGAACCACTCGATGGGTACCTGTGGGGTTTCTGCAGACTACCAAGACCTGAAATCCTGGCTGAAGGGAAAGGCTTAGCTGGAAGCACCTGAGTGCTACCTCTTAGTGAAGTGTCACCTCTTAATGAAAACAAATCACTCTTTAGTATTCTTAGTAAAACTCCCATCTCATTCCTAGGGGAGATGTTTTAAATGGTCTTCTACTAATTCTCTGAACACTTTGGATCAAAATGCTCCAGAGAGATTTGCTCTGCCCCCCTGTAAAATTTGAAGCCTCCTGCTGTACCTGTAGTTGGAGATTACCAGAGCAGCCTGGCAGGTGCTTGCCATCCTTGGGAGGAGTGGGTGTGCAATGCTGCTCTGGAGTGGCTCAGAGATGATTAAACCAAGCAGCAGCCTGTCCTCAGCCTGGAGGATGCTCGTGCTGCTCTTTAGAGGGAGGAGCAGAGGGTGAAGAGCAGCTGGGGTGGCAGGGATGGAGTAGTGGCCAAGCAAATTGACTGAAGCAGCTGCTCTTGGGAGTATCACCGTGGGCCAGATACAGCCCTGGTGAAAAGGCAGAAGGATTCCTTGGAAGAAAATAAAATCTCTGTTAGGTATCTTGAAACAAATCACTGCTTTCATGCTGGGCTCTTACTAACTCTGAAGAATCTAGTGTATTGGAAGGGTTTTTCTTATTTTTTGTAATTACCATCAGGAGCTGACATTTATTTGGATAAAGAGTTTCAGCAAGCTAATGCCTTCAGTCCCAGGCAGTGGTGTGTGCGTATAAAAGCAAGTTCCTGATTTATAGCTGTTTGCATTCAAAATGCTTAAGAACAATTACAGATGTGGTTGAAGAATTTGAATGAATACCTATGTACTAAATCAGCTCTATTTCTGAGTCAGGAAGTACTTAGGCTGGATTTAAAGAGACATTATTGGCAGAAGGGATTTTTAGGCACTTTCCATTTATATCAGTGTTCTGATGACCCCGTTGATGTTGAGCTTCTTGGCAATCAGAAATTAGGACGCTAATGTTCGTTATGAACAAGAAGTTCAGGTTGGTTGTTTGCATTTATTGCCCAAGATGAGATGCACAGAAATGCTTGAGGTGTAGGTGCTGCCCTCTAACACCATATGTACAGAAATCCATCCTGTGCCTTCTGCCAGCTCTGTGCCTGGAGCTGTGGCCAGGGCTTGGTGCTTTGTGTGCTGTGTCTATTTCAGCAGAAATCTTTCTCACATCAGCAAATGCATCCTGGTAAATTTTCTCTATCCCATTTAAAAATCTGGATTTGTATTGGAACAATATTTCTGAGAAGTTTCTTCCGTGCAAATAGAGCTTAATTGGTGCTTATGTTCTGCTTAATTATGCTTCACATTTTGGAGCAATCTGCTCAGCTTAAACACCAGCTCTGAAACGGGAAGAAGAAATCTTCTGGCTGATACTATCTCATTGGGATGGGGTCTCTAGTGGTTAATAGTGGTGTTTCACTCCTCAATTCTGCCTTCACCAAAACAATTTGTACTTTTTCTGGCCTTTGCACAGGTGAATGGCCATGACGTGGTGGTGAACTCTCCTGTCTGCTATTATTGGAGGAGAAGTGCTCCCACATTCACTCCTCCTGGGCATGCTACCATTGCCTTGTAGCTACATGGCAAATTCTGGTTTGCACACCGCTGCTTCCAAGCAGGATTAAGTGTATGTTAATAAACAAAGCAAAGTATCTTTTTTTAATTTTGTTTCTATATTGCAGCATGGGAAAATAAATATTTCAATTTCTGGGAAAAAACCCCAAACTAAAACCAAACCAAACAAAGCTTCATTTAAAAAAATAAAAAAAGCAGACTGACTGGAAGAAATTGAAACTTAAGGCCAAAGTAGAAATAACTAGTTTGTTTTTAAAGCTCTTTAGTGTGACATTTCTGTTGTGCGGAGTTCCAGCAGAGGTGCCTGGCTATGAGCAGACATATGTTACAGCTCTGCCCATTCACTGTGTAGTTCCCCAGTCATGAAAAAAAATTTATGGAATTGGTTAACTTGAGAGATAAAGCTGCAAAAGAGCTGCTGCACTGTAAATAGAGATAAAATGCCCACAAACATGGTGCAGGTGGATATGGCTTCTGCCTGTATTACAATGAAATGTGAATATTTATGAGAAGTGAAATTGGAAAGATTTTCCAAAATTAAGTTTTCTGAATCCCATTTGAAACTTCCATTTTGTGGAAAATTAGGTTTTTAATATATTTCCCCCAATATGGAACATCACCTTTGGAAGAGTGACATCTTCCACAAGACTATTTGAATTCTAAACAGCTCCCGTGCCCTGTTCAGGAGTTCAGCCCAAGCTGCTCAGGCACCCAAGGGTGGCTCAGACACAGGGACATTCTTCCCCTCCTGGCAGGCTCCTGGCCATGGAGAAGACCCACTGGGAAGCACCAGCCCCCAACAGCCTCTGGCCCTTGGGCAGCCATGGACCCAGCGTGCTTGGGCTGTCCTGGCTTGGCAGCTGCTGTGGCAGTTTCTCATCTTCAGCTGCACTGAGACACTCACCCTGCAGTGACCAAGCCTTTGGGAATGCCCCACGAGCCTGTGGGTGAGATGCTGATGCACCCACACACATGCATATACACACAGGTTCTCTTTCTCCAGATGAAAAGTCCCAGTGCAGAATAAAGAAATCTGCGGTGAGGCTGCAGCTCTGTGATCCCCTGCAATCATGAAACGCTGTGTGTGTGATTGAGAGTGTCCATTATAAGGACATATTATTTATGCAGTTTGAGTTGTGTTTGTCCTTGCACAGTTGTCCGTTCAACTTAATTTTCTGAACATTAGCTCTCACATCAGCCCTGCAGCCAGTGCCCAGTGTGTGTAATCCCACCTGCTCCATAAAGATGCCTCTGAGGAGGAAAACAATGTTGTTTTTACACTGTAGTTAAAACCCGCCTGAATGCACAAATCTAAAATTCTGGTTTTCCCATAATAACTCAAGGATAACACATCCTTGAATTAGGCATTGAACTAATTATTATTTCTGATTGCTTGATTCCCCCACATTATATATTCATTGATTATGGCTCTTTCAAAAGCTTTTTTCTAACTCCAAGCTAGAGCAGACCAATGTTCATGGGAATCGGTGCAGTAATAAATCAGGGACTTGAAGTGTCTGATTTGCTTTTCAATGAGAAAAAAAAAACCATTGGCAGCAATAATTCTTCGCAGAGAGAATAAGTCCATTTGTAATGCATTGTCTTGGCTCATCAGAGGTTTTGTGATGAATAACCTATTCCAAAAAAGAACAAAATTCAAGTTTGGTTTCTTCATTTATAATTCTGAAGTCTCCTGTGATTATTTCACTTAAGTGCCTTCTGAAGATTTTCTGGTATTTCTTCTTTCATCACAGTTTGAGGGCTTGACATATTCTCATGGTTTTCCTTTTCCCTTGGTGCTTTGGAATCAAAATCTGACCTTATTCCTGCTCACCCTGCCTTTCCCAGGCCAGGGGGACCTGTTTATGGCCAGTGGCTTGGTGCTGGTCTTTGAGGAGATCGTTTCCTCCATGTCCTTTATTTGTCCTCTCTGCACCTTACCAGAACATGTGTGAGAGACTCTCCCAGTTTAATGTTTTTCCCCCCCTAGAAGTAATTACTGATCTAAGCTTTAGTCTAGTAGAAGTATAGTGATATGTTTAAGGTGTTAGGCTAGCGCTGTGAGTAGCTGTGGTAGGAGTTTTCTGCTGGTTAAGAAGCAAGTCTTCTGCCAAAGTGCTGTTTGTGAGGGTGTGGGACTTTGGGCTCCTCGCTGGAGGCTGGGGCTGCCCCTCTGCTGCTGCCTGCCATGTCTCCAGCTGTTAGACTGTCAGGAGAATGGGACATTTGATTGCAGTTAGACAGTAATTTCTCAGGAGCGAGGATTTGCATGAACATTTTTCCATTTTCTGTTCTTTGTCTCTACCCAGAACCAATTTTTAAAAAATAAATTACAATGGTTGGCCTCTAACAGCAGATTTCTTCCTCTACCCAGGCGTGGCTGGGGGATCTCAGGGTAACCTCAGCTCTGTCCCAGGCTCCCTGAGTGACTCTGAGCAAATCTCCTGACAGAGGGACAGCTGGAAACTAAATGTTCATGAGCCAGGGCTGCCCAGGCACGCTGCAGCTGTGGCACAAGAAGCAGCTCCTTTGCTGCCCTCTAACACTCCTTGGCAGCTAAAAGGGAAAGAGTGCTCCTTATGCTTTGTGTCCTGCTGAGATCACAAACCTTTGGCATAGGAACTGTCTCTACTATGGATTTGTGCAACAGTGGGGCCCTGGCTTCAGGATCATTGGTATCACTGACAGAGGCCAGGATCAAGTCTAGCTCCAGAAGGGGAGTTATCCTCTGTGAGCTCAGCTGGGTGGTGCAGAAGTCTCAGCCACGAACATTATTGCTCCCTGTGATGGTGCTCAGTGTTATCCAGATTACATTTTATTATGGCAAGTAACCTTGTTATGTTATGCTTGTGCACATTAAGAAAGTCATAGGCTCAAAATTTTCTAAAGTGCTGTGTGTGTCTTGGCTGCAAAGGCATCAGCTCTGGAGTGGGAAATGGAGCTCAGATTGCTGGAGATCAGGATGGGGGTTCTCAGGAGTATCACTCTGTGTTCATCTTGTTCTTATTGCCCTCCCTGGGTTTGATGGGGTTTTCGGTCTGACCCAAGACAGCTGTTCTTATGTTCTTCACCTTTTAAGAAGAAAATCCTACAGAGTGTAAATAGAATGATAGAAATGAGGGACACTGATTAGGTGAGAATAATGCTGAAAAGCTATTTCCAGAGCACACTGTGCCTGGCTGTGAAGTGCCAAGAACTGCAGCCTTTTGGAATACTGATGGTTTTTTGGTCTGCAGACAGGTCGGTACTTTAGGCTTTACTTCTGCTGCTAGTTTGCACGGGGCAGGAGTCTGGCACTTGCCCCAGGTATAGAGCCTGATTTTGCACCACAGAACAACTCTGTAATGTGAGCTCTTGTGCAGAGCCTGACCAGGGAAAAGTTGCTGGAAAGGAGTAATCCTAGTCACAGTTAACATGCTTCTGCGATGAATGCTCATCTTCTCTTTGGGAACCACCCTGGATTGCCCAGCTTGCTCTGTGAAATGCTACAGACAGCTTAGGACAAGTTGCCTTTGGAAAGAAGATGAGTGGCCATGTTATGTGTTTGTTCCCAGCTGTACCCTGGGGTTCACTGTGCTTTTCTCAGGCTGATGCTGGTAAGGTAGATTAAATGCTTCCTTCCCTCAGCTCACTGGGTATGACCAGCCCTGAGTCTCACTGTTTTCTGTGGTTACACCTTTCCACACAGCTGGTTCATGGCTGTTGTTACAAAGCCTTGTGATGGAGCATGGCAGGAAAAGCAACTGCTTCCCTGCTTGGGAAGCCACAGGTCTGCCTGTCTGGATAAGGCAATGGATGCGTAGACGTGTTTATACAATACCAGCCATATTAAACCTGATTTGTTATATAATGCTGAAGTAAAACGGGAGCTCAGCAGCATGTACTGCCAATAGCTCTGGGAATATGGCAAAATAATCTGGTGCACCTCCTTCAGATAAGTCCTTGGATTTTATTTTTGTTTAATCAAATGCTTGCTTGCCATCAGTTCTTCCTGTTGGTCATCTTTTCAGATTCACCATTCTGTTACTCTTGGCTTCAGATCTTAGATTGCTCTTTGAAGTACTGTCCTAATTTTGCTGGGACAGAACCCCAGGCCAGCCATGGTCTGCAGGCCATTAGCAGCCTGGAGTCAGCCAGGGCAGCTGATCTGAGTTGGCTGCAGCTGTATCCCAGACCATACATGTCATGCTCAGTATCAAGGGAGAAGTTTGCTGAGGATGGAGGGTCTCCTGCTCCTCTTCCTGCTCCCGAGGACTGCCCTCCCCTTTATCCTGACCACCATACATTTGCTGGGCTGAGTATAATTTTGTTTACTTTATACTGGCACCGGTATTAGTTTGGCTTTTTCATTAAATCTGTTTTCATTTCAATCTGTGGGTCTCCTCTGCTTTTCCCAGTCCCCTTTCTCAGCTGTGGAGGGGTTAGTGGGTGATAGAGCAGATGCTGTAATTTAGCCCCACAAATGGGCTAAGTGCAGACAAGGACTTGAAGTGGTTTAGAAGCAAATACTGTAATTTAAGCACTGCCTAAATATCAACCTGGAAAAAAATCAAGTCTTGAGTCTTTGCTGTAACTGGAGCGGAGCTTTGTCTTATGCAACAGCACAGAACCAGAGTACAAAGTCAGACCCATTCGTAGCAAGGGAGATGCATTAACTGAGTGCTAATGACATTGAGGGGGCTTGTGTGGAGTGTGGGGAAGGCATGTCTGGATGTATAAGCTTTCTTATTCCCATTTTTCTCATGAAGCTTTTCAAATTGCCTTTACTCCTTCCTGTTCTGCCAGAGAGCTACGGAAGAGTAATTCATTTCTATAGCAGGGCTGGAAATGGGATCATATGCAGTTGAATGCTATAAAATGGCACTGCTGGCTGTAATGCATTATCATGGACAAATAACACTGTTGATGTTGTTGATGATCATGCCTAGGAGGTTGAAAGAAGCTGTCGGTGCTATCAAGCAGGAGAGCTTTTAGGTTGCATTGCAATTCCTGTTAGATGTTCCTCTTTTCAAGTACCCGGGCTCTGCAGTCCAAGTCCTGCTAATGATGTAGGAACTGATTTGCATAAACCATTTTGTGTTTCCAAAAAAAATCTGTAAGTTCTACAAAACTCTCCTTTCAGGTCTGTGGTATATTCTAATGTTTGTTTCTTTGATTCCCCTAAAGGGACACTACTTATTGTGAATTCTGCTGTGAGGCCATTAGTGTGCTGGGAGGATTTTCTTGCTGGGTTTGAGGTTTCCTGCTGCAGGGCATCTAAGAGGGAGCAGAGAGTTGGGTTTGGGGTGGTTTGGTTTTTTTATTGTTGGTTGTGGGTTTTTTGGGGAGGGGTGGTGTGGGAAGCTTCATCACCTGTCCCCTGCAATACTACGGGGCAAGTGCAGAGTCTTGCATCTGGGCAAGAACAACCCCAGGTACCAGTACAGGCTGGGGACTGAGCTGTTGGAGAGCAGCGTAGGAGAGAGGGACCTGGGGGGTCCTGGTGGACAGCAGGGTGACCATGAGCCAGCACTGTGCCCTTGTGGCCAAGAAGGCCAATGGCATCCTGGAATGCATTAGAAGGGGTGTGGTTAGTAGGTCGAGAGAGGTTCTCCCCCCCCTCTACTCTGCCCTGGTGAGACCACATCTGGAATATTGTGTCCAGTTCTGGGCCCCTCATGTTCAAGAAGGACAGGGAACTGCTGGAGAGAGTCCAGTACGGAGCCACAAAGATGATGAAGAGAGTGGAACATCTCCCTCATGAAGAAAGGCTGAGGGAATTGGGTCTCTTTAGCTTGGAGAAGAGAAGACTGAGGGGTGACCTTATTAATGTTTATAAATACATTAAGGGAGAGTGTCAGGAGGATGGAGCCAGGCTCTTTTCAATGACATCCAGTGATAGGACAAGGGGCAACGGGTGTAAGCTGGAACATAGGAGGTTCCACATAGATATGAGATAAACTTCTTCACAGTGAAGGTGACAGACACTGGCCCAGGCTGCCCAGAGAGGTTGTGGAGTCTCCTTCTCTGGAGACGTTTAAAGCCCGCCTAGACGTGTTCCTGTGTGACTTGGTCTAGGGGATCCTGCTCTGGCAGGGGGGTTGGACTAGATGATCTTTCAAGGTCCCTTCCAACCCCTGACATTCTGTGATTCTGTGGTACTGTGTTTCTTAGAACCATCAAGAGTACACTTCTCACTTTCCAGTGTGGGGAGTGTCACATGAAGCTTTATTTGTGGTATAAATTGCTGTGTTGTGACAATGTAAGGAAATGTGACTGTTTAAACAGTAAGGAGTAACACAGAAATGGAACGTGCTCATACTGTGCTGCTCATGGTCACTCAGAAGTGAGGAAGATTGAAGCGTACCAAAAAAGAAAGTCTGTTCACCCAGAGAGGCTCTTTGTCCAAGCCACTGTCACTGGCCAGCTACTGAGATTTTTACTTTTTTTTAATTTACCACCACCCCAACTACTCAAAGCAGCAGCAACTCACATTATTTGAGAAAGTTTCTCAACTGACCTAAGCAGATTCTTGCTGAGGGCTAAGAAGCTCCTGTCGTGGCTTTTATTTGCCACCTCTATAACATGACACAACCACAGGACAGTGGTTTTTCTATTATGTTTATGAGACAAATTTAGTTGTCCCTGAAAGCAGGGAGATTGTGTTGGGACTCCTGTACCTGGGAAAACAATGGAGCTGGCTGAAAACAGCCCTGGGGCTAAGGACCAATCCCCTCAGTGTGTTTGACAGTGAGGGATTTGTGCATGAGGCCATTATTTATTTTATATTTCTTCTATTGAGTTCCTTTAAATCCATCTTATTAAACTAACAATTAGTCTGGTTTGGTTATGGCACTACCTGCTGCTTGTAACAAACTACTAACGTGTTAGAAATAATCCTCAGAAATGATGAACTGAGGTTCTGCCAATTTCTTTTCATTTGATCCCTAGTTGCTCTGAAATAGCTCCAGTTTGCTGCCCAGAGGATAATCCGTAACCTCGGGGCTTTAGGAAAAAAGTTTAAAATCATAAGACTTCTCTTGGAAGAGATGGCAAATAATCAAGTCCCCAGTAAGTGCTTATGAGTGTTTTAGGCAGAGGTTTTATTAGTGGTGGTAACAACATTGTAGCTTCTCCTATTGGTGTGATTAAATATGTAAAGCAGACATAAGCATATGAATTTGAGATGTTTAAGAAGTTTTCTGTGGAGCTGATTGAAAAGTGCTATTTTTCAAGAAGGAGCTATTCAGTGTTAAATAAAAAACATAGACTGTGAACCAAAAACTTTGTTATGATTTTAATAATCTGGAAGGGAATTAATTTTCAGTCCAAACCCTGGAAGCTGACTCTGTGAAGTTTTTCAGACGATGAAGAAAAACGTGTTGTTATCAGAAGCTTTTTTCTATTTCTCTTTTGTTAAGGGCTTTTTTCCCTATCTCTGTAAAAAGGAAAAGAAAACATTATTTATATCCGTTATTTATATCTACAGTCTAAAGCTTTGATAACCCAAAAGGTTACCCTATACAGAAAAAATAGATAATCCTCTTTTTTGCAGCACATCTATTATCTTCCTGCTATCTGTTAATTATCTCTGATGCACCTTCATCTTTTCAAGCCCAGTATTTACAGGGGGAGCTCTCCCTGTACTGCAGCTCTTTTTATTAATTGATTTCCCCTGTATTCAGTCAGGGCACTATTGTCACGCTTTCTCTAACCACTGCATTTGCACTTCTTTGTTCTCATCAATGGAAATTAGTTGGCAGCGAGTGTTGACATCCAAATTTAGAACTACTTTTATTAGACTTGAAGTGGGAGACCTTTATTCCTGTCCTCAGGGTACCCAGGAAAGTGGGATTTCCCCTCAGTGGGTGATTGTCTAGGATGTGTTGTGGTCTGTGTATGCAATTTAAACCCGTGGTTGTTTGTAGGCTCTTTGCTCTTGAGTCCAGCTTCTCTTGGAGCTTCAGTTCCAAAGGGGAAAGAAAGTGTGGAGGTGTCTGTAGTCGCTAAGCTGTGACTGTTATCCCCATGTGAGCAGTCAGTCATCCAGGATTCAGTTCTGTTATTGATCACCTCATGTGATTGTCTCTATCACCATCACTCTTGCACTACAGCAGCCAGCTGGGGCATCCACAGTGGATTTCTTGTGTTGGTCCTGGATTTTTCTGCAGGTAGTTATGTTCTGGCCACAACTCTGGTGCCCTTTGCAGATTGTTGCAGATCATACTGTGTACCAAATTCTCCAGTAAAAAGAAACTGATGCCATGAGAAGCCATATACGTATCTTTAAAATAATTACATGTATTTTTAATTAATTTTTTTTTTTACTTTTTGCCTAATTTGCTAAAGAAATTTTCTCCCAGGGATCATGACTAGCTCAAAATGACCATGTTGCAAGAGAATTGACTGCAAGGACCATCAGTTAGTCTTCCAGACCACCCAAGACTTCTTCATTCTTACTAATCCCTTCTTTATTTCTACAGCTGTCAAAGAGCTAGACTGTGGGGAGAAAGCAGAAGGCCATGGGCCCCTCTTGTTGCTCCTCAGCAGACTTCAAAACTTGCATGCAAAGTCCTCCCTATCCCTTCTTGGAGCTGCTGGGATGCTGCACTGCTGCCTTGCTGCATGCACAGATGCTTGCATGAGTGCGTGGCCATGTGCATGCTTCCCTTCCTGCTGCCCCGAGTCCCGTGGGCACGCAGGAGACAGCCAGCTCTGCCTTCTTCCCTGCCCAGTGAGGTAAGGGAAAGAGGCAATTCTGGAGAAAAACTAAAGTAAAATACACCTGGAAAGAATCCTACAGTCACTGGGAAGGGGGACCCTACGGCACTTGCAGGACACATCTAATGTCAGCTGAAAATTAACAACAGACAAAGCTGTATACGGTTGTTATTTTCTTTTTGTTAAATTTTTTTCTTACTTTTTCCTAGACCCTGCCCGGTGGTTTTACGTGTATCAGAGAGGTAAAATTTCAATCAGTTTGACTCTATTGGTCATATCATTTTTTTCAGCAAAAGTTTTCTTAAGCTAGGTTCCCTCTGGCTGAGTTTATTCTTGCTTTCTACGCTGGCAGCAAACAAAATTTAAAGATGCTTGAAAGTTGCCCAGTTCCAGGGTAAGACTGCAGCTGGGGGAACAGCCAAGTCCCCTCAGATGAAGGCAATCCCAGCTTGTACCCAGCCTCCAGGTCCTTCTGTGTGCAGTGCTTGATTGCATGACGTGCTAAGTCAAGTACTTAGCAGTGCAAGTATTCTCCAGGTAAAGTTTTGAGCTGATATTATTGGGCATTTTCCAAAGATCATCAGAGGGAAGTGATTTTCTAACCTTTCTAGTGAGGTGCTTTTGCAAATTGATCTTTGAGCAGCTGCTTTGAGGAAAAGTGCTTGTCTCAAAGCACATTTTCTGCAGCAAAGCACCCAACACGCTTTAAGTGGTTTTCCACTTGTTCTGACAAGTTGATAGGTGGGAATTTGCAAGGAAAATTGAAAAGGGAGCAGCTGTCCCAGGTAAGGTCAGCACAATGGAAGGACACCCTGCTGTCTCCTACCCTGGGAATGGCCACAGCAAAACTATTTCTGGCAATGAGTAGACCTGGAGTGTCTGCAAAAATATTTGAAGTCAAGTTTGACATGGTGTAGTTCATGTTCTAAATCCTTGTATCAGTCTTAGTCCTGTGCCAGACAGATATTTTGGGATGGACCCGTGGCCTCTGACTCTTGCTGCACCTCCCTTTTCAGAGTAGAATCTTGTTCTAGCTTCTCTCTTTGCACCTCTGAAACTAATTAAAGGAGTGTAGCAAAAGTGTTTATGCATTACATTTTGCATAGATCATTTCAAGGGTTAGCCAAGAAATCTTAATGTTCTTTTTTTATTATTAAATCTCAGAATTTTATACACTATTGAGTTTTCATGGAGCTTTCCTCTGCAACTGGCAGCATTGCAGGTTCAGGCAAGCCAAACAACCTTATTAAGCTTGACTGTTTCTGTGAAGAATTTGATGTTGCTGATTTAGTGGTGGAAATGGACCTGGAGGAGTCAAAAAACTCATTTCAGGAAAAGGGAGTGGATAAGGAGGCATCGGTTCCTTTTTGGTTTATTGGCTGGAGAGATCCCTTTGCTTTGGAACTTGGTCTCTCCAGCCTGGCAAAATAATATTAATAATAATAATTTATTAATAAAAGTCTGTTCCATTTTAATTATATCTGTTTAATATTTGATACAGCAGTAGGTATCTTAGTTCCATTTTTTTCTGGATGTTTGCCATGAGCGGATTTTACTTAACCCTTTTTTAGGGTTCCTAGGCATGCATCTGCATGTGTTTAAGTTCTAGCTGAGCTGTTGTTGGGCTGTGGTTGATTTGCTGGTATTTGCCAGATGGGGTCGCTTAAAGGCTGGCACTTGGATTTTGTCTTGGTGGAAGCACCTAGAACTGCACAGAAATATTTGGGCTGTTCCAGCTAGTGGAGCTGGGGTTGGCAGCTGCCTTTGCCCCAGGGATCTGGAACCACAGACCTCGAAGGACTTCCCAAAAGCAGGACTTCCAACAGCTCCTGCTTACACCAGTTGGAGGGAACACCGGGGCCAGTGTGCAGGGTCTGTGTCAGTAATGCAGCTCTGCCTGACTCCCAGTCCCATAACTTTCTGCCCTAATGAGCATTTATGGACTCAGGCCTTTAGTTATTTTTCTTCATGAAGTTTTCAAGTATTTGCTCCTGGTTTCCCACAGGCAGGATCTATCTCCTGTGAGATCTGCCCAAGGATTCTGTCTGGAGATTAATTTCAACAATGTCATGGATAAACTAGAGTTAATTTTTTCTTCAGGTCCTTGCTCCTAAAATATGGATAAACTAGAGTTAATTTTTTTCTTCAGGTCCTTGCTCCTAAAATATAGCTAATGTTTTTTTAATAAATATAAGATGCAGTCTAATAATTCTTGCACATAATTTAATCCCCTTCTGCTGTATTTGTAAAATTACCCATTTCATCTAATGCTTGTCAGTTTTACAATTAACACAGGGCACATTAGCTGTGTTTTACAACCTGATTTTTTTTCTTTAACAAAGAGTGAATTTATTATGAGCAACGTGTTTTCCACATCCTCCCATTAGCCACAGATCCTGGCATTACACCGTTTCACCTTGCAGCCTTCAGAAGCAGGGGATGGGGTCATTTGCATTTTTATTAAATCATCATTTACACCCCCCTTTAAACTCTGTTTTAGGCCTTGGGTTGTCCTTGGCCAGCCCTAATGATGCGATGAGACATTGCTATTGCCTGTTTGTCAGGGACATAGAGTGGGGGGCTGGAAACACTGCAGGATTTTAGGTGGCTGCTGTGGGAAGGGTGGTTGATGTCCCTCATGTTTCACAAGGGAGTTTGGCCCAGCAAAACTGGAGCCCTCAGCACAAGAAGGACGTGGACATATTGGAGCATGTCCAGAGGAGGCCACCAAAATGATCAGGGGAATGGAGCATCTCTTGTATGAAGACAGACTGAGGGAGTTGGGGCTGTTCAGCCTGGAGAAGAGAAGGCTCCAGGGGAACCTTATAGTGACCTTCCAGTATCTGAAGGGTAAAGGCAGGGGAAGGTTTATTCAAAGGGGTTTGTAATGATAGGACCAGGAGTAATGGTTTTAAGCGGGGAAAGGAGAGATTTAGATTGGATATTAGAAAAAAGCTCTTTAATCTGAGGGTGATAGATCAGTGGAATGTGCTGCCCAGGGAGGTGGTGGAGGCCCCATCCCTGGAGTCCTTCAAGGTCAGGCTTGATGGGGCTCTGAGCAACCTGACCTAGTTAGAGATGTCCCTGCTTGTGTAGGGAGATTGGACAAGATGACCTCTAGAGGTCCCTTCCAGCCTGAAACATTCTATGATTCTAAAACCAACCCTGTGCTTTTGTGTGAAGTGTTGCTCGTACAGAGGCAGCTGCCAGCGAGATGAGGGACGAGCAGGTTCATAAATTTGAGCCTAATGCCTGTTCAACACCAGAGCTGAGAAAGCAGTCCATAAATACCACAGAACTGTTTCCTGTTTTATAGTAGGCAATTACAACTTTGGCATTGTCTGTGACCAACTTAATCTGTTCCGCTCATGAAAACAGACCTGTTGGATCAGAAGAATATTGATTAGACATTTTTGTATGGAAATAGGTCTCTAAAGCAGATACTAAACAACGTGCTGTCAGGAGAGGATTTTAGGACTCGAGTCATGCCAAGAGCAGGACGTGACCTGTCCTCTGCTGCTAGTGCTGGCAAGGCTCTGACCAAGTTTCTGTGTGTTTAGGGTTGGCTTTGGGCAGTGCCTCACCTCAGGTGGCTCTCTTGGATGTGCGTTACATTACCTGTGCATTTTTAAGCTAAGTTGACAATGAAACAATATTTTCCATACCCTGGCAGACAAAAGTGCCTACGCTCAGTGGAACAGAAAGATCTGGACATATTGGAGCAGGTTGTTTTCCTTCAAAATCAGTAGATTTCTTGTCTTCACAATGGGTAAGGGAAGGACTGAGTCCCTCTGCCTGTTTCTGTGATGGAGAGCAGCAGTCTGGGTTCCTTAGTGATTAAACAATTTTGTCTGTAGGCATGTAGATGTGACAGCATTTACATGAAAAGGCTTAAATTACTCCAGCTTATCGCTTGGAGAAATGCAAATTCTGTTCAGCAAGGTTTACAGCAGTGAAACACAGAGCCATTTGCAGGCAGTCTAAGTACAGAAAATTGTAAAGATAACAGAAGGTAAAATTAGAGCAAGTATGCAAAGATGTATTGACCAAGCCTTGTTAAGTAATTTCCAAAGTATATTCAGTTAAAATATTGATCGACTTGAATGAAAATTCATTCTCTGCTCTTGAGTGGGCAGCAGAGAAATGAAACACAATATCCTTCATTAGCAACGGTCTATAAAATATGCATGTACGTGCAAGGCTGTCATGACTATTTTTCTTTGTAAAGTGAAGCCACTATTTATTTTGTGTGATGTACAAAATGTGCCTATCCTATGGGCTAAGCAAACAGGGATGCATTTTGCACAGAAAAAGCAAAATGAATGAATTATTATAACCTGGATCTGCTTTGGTGTAAGATCACCAGAGGCGCTTGACCCAGACCCAGACTTCATACCCATATAAATGTGTCCAGAGACAAATTCTGAGTCAGAAAGTGCTACTTCCCATTCCTCCTGCTTTAAACACATTGCAAGAGAAGCAGCTCAGAAAATGCACAAGCATGTTCTGCACCTGCTAAACCATGAAGGAGATCTCAAACCTAGGACACAACTCGCTGCAGCTGTCTGGCATGGAAGGGATTCGTCCAGACGTGATTTCAACAAGTGCTGGAGCTAAAGAAAAAAGAACAAATTGTCATTTATCAGTACCTGCAACCAGGAGAAACCTCCTACTTTTATTACTAAGTCCCCCTAATTGGTAAGCACAGATCACTCACCAAAAACCCCCGTTCTTTGAGAAGTAGGATAATAAATTTGGACCTGTTTTTCCAAGGTTCAAGTTCTCACTACTGAGTTACATGGTACCCAGACCCTGAGACAAGTCCACGGAACAGGGCAGGGGCTTAGTTCCAGCTTGAAAGGGATGTTGTAAGCAGCAGCGGCTGGTCACATGTGTCACCTGAGCTGGGGAGGTGACCACACACCCTTTGCAGTATCTGCCATCAGGTCTGATGGCAAATTGAAGGGGAAGAAAACGAACTGTAAACCAGCAACATACTCATTAGCCATGCTCAAATCTCTCAGGGTGTTCAGCAAGCTGTAAAACAAGGGAAGAACATGGCATTAGATAAAGTATCTTAACGTCCAGCTTGTCTGATAAAATGTTAAATTTGCATGTGTGCATCTGTATATACACCTTCGCTTGCACTCACCATCATAAAAGGAGCTTTGGTTTAATAAAATTGCAGTGTTTATAAATGCAAGGGCTCATATTTCATACAGTGACATCCCTGAAGAGCTGGGAGGGACTGAGCCAGGGTGATAATGAAAATGTAAATAAGAGGAAATACAATATCCATGACAAAAGGCAAGGGCAGATGAGGAAGTGACAATCTCCTTTTAAGCCGCTGAGGTTACTGTGGTTAACTTACAGGGCAGCAGAGAATGGAAGGGAGAGACTTAAAAGGGCTGACTTAAGAGAAAACACCGAAAGGAAACAAACAATGACAAAATAAATCGTTGTGGGTGGTGGAGACTACGGAGCTGGAAAGGCTGGATGTGCACAGGGCAGTTTGTACCCTTAGGTCTGCCCCTGCCCTGGGGTCTGAGCCGTGCCCACCATGGGCTTGGGCCAGGCAGGGAGGAGGGATGAACAGAGGTGTTGCTGGAGGGAAACTGTGAGTATGGGGGGACAACTGAGAGAAGTTTAAATGTAAATATCTGTTGAGCACAAGGCAGAGAATATTTGGTCTGTGAGGCCTCTTAATGCGAAGTAGTTAGTTCTAAAATAAGTTTTATCTTTTAAAACAAATGTTATTATGCAACACCACAGAAAAAAGCTCTTTGCTGGCAAGTGATAGACAAATGATCTAGTAAGTCTTTCTTGCATTATTTTCTGTGGTGAGGCTCCAAGAAATGCCCAGGACTGCTCTGTCGCATTGGGGCTTGTTCCAATGAAGGAACTTTTTCTACCATTTTTAGAGTGTTTACTGGAAAACTGTTGGTCTGGTATCATTCTGAGTGCCCCTCTGGCCAGATCTAAAGCTGCACAAATATTTTTGCTAAGTTTCAAAATATTTCCTTTGGGAAAGGAGGAAGCAGATGAAAGGATTAACACACAGGAAACCATCAGATCCTCTTCAGAGGCAGAGATAAATGCTGGTTCTGGAATAGAGAACAGAAGACAAAAGTAGAGCATCCCTTTGAAAGGGATGGATTTTTTCATAATTTCCTTTCTGCAGTTTGTTACTAAGAAAAGAGCCACATTTCTCAGCATGGGAAGTAGAATCAACTCTACAACAATCTGGCTTATTTTTATCATAGAAATATCTGCCCTGTGGGACCAACGCTCATGAAATGATTGTTGGGAAAACCTATTCTTGCAGGACAAGCTGTAGAAGATGAATTGCACTCTCTTGAAATAATGATTCACTGAACGAGGCCAGTATTGTCAAAAGACAATAGATCATTATCAAAATACGATGTTCACCAAGTAATACTTTATTCAAGAATATGTTGAAAAAATAATTGAAAGACACTAATTTTGGGTCTGTTTATATGAATGACATCTGGATAAGCCACAGAACTACAAGTTTTGAGCTGTAATTCTGCAGATGTTGTTTAAAGCTATCATGGATCTATATAGCAAGTTTTTCATGAGTGAGAGCTTTTTCTTTAATTGTTTGATTTTTAGAATACTAACACAAATTCCTTTAAGTATTTTGGAAAACTGGTTGCTTAAGAAGGAGGTGGGGAAAGTATATGGCAAATGAAATACCCACTGAGAAATTGGTCATAGCAAAATGCTTTTGCAAAGTGTGACTTTTCTCAGCTGGGTCTTTTCTGCCTAAGTAGAAACTGTGTGAACCTCCACATTGTATGAGCAGGAATAAAACCAAGTATGAGACTAATCCAACAGGCTGGTTTCTATTATTAGTCTCACCTCTTACATGAAGTTGCATAGATTTCTTTTTTTTTTTCCTTCTCTCTCTCTTTTATTATATTATGGGATACAAAGACTAGATGGCCAGTACTTAAACTTATATTCTGCATTAACTGAAGTTGTAAAGAACTTCGATAGGAAATGCCAGTGACCAGCTGGATGTGTTTAACTGGTTACAAAGCAGGGAGTGGCTCAGAGTCTGAGTTGTTTATGTACTGCCCAGCACAAGATGCCCAGCTTCCTGGGGTGGAAAAATGCAATTCCCTTTGACATGCTGTGCACACCGCTTACTGCTCTGGGGGACACAGGGAAATGCAGGAGAGGAGTCTGCACTTATGTGCATTTTGTGTAGGGGTTAGGTAACTTATGGTTAACCAAAGGGAAACAAAAAATGTCTTTCCTACACAATATCTGGATCAGTGATGAGACTTCCTAGCTTGGTTCCCTTCTAGATGGATTTCCTCTCCTTTTATCAATCACTCCTTCCCCTTGCTCCATTTTAAGGAATTTCTTCTCCACTTTTCTCTCTCTCCAGCTTCTTCTGCATTGCTTCATTCTGTGCCATGCGTTCTCTTCCAAAGAAAATGGCTTTCCTCCTTATTTCACATTATCTGTTATTTTTCCTGTAGCAGACATCCTTTCCATTGCCTTTCTTCTAGCAGGAGCCATCATTTCCAGACTCTTTGTGTCCCTTTGTGTGGAGAAGGTGTCTCCTTCAGGCCTCTCCTGGCCACTTACCAGTGCTCAGTAATTTTTTCTGCATTGTGAATGGTTGTGATGCTCTTGTTCTGTCCCATGCTATTACAGCCTCTTGCCTTTTTTCCCTCCCTGTATAGAGGACCTTGAGCACAGTATTTAGGCCTGTCTCTTCACTGCTCAAGCCCCACAGATGTTGACTGTGAAGCTCCAGACACAGTGGATTTAGGAGGAAGGCTGAATTCATCAATATTTCAAACTGATTTCTTAATACTGAAAAAATGACCCAATGTTAACCATTATCACTCACTGCTGTCCTCCTGCAATAACGTTCATATACAAGTACAGAATTAATTAATTTATGAAAATATAGCTTCAGTCTGGTCTGTTCTTCCACTGAGCCAGTCTGCTCTGAATTCATGCCTGCCTTCTATTCAGAATGACCCCATTTCCTTGCACATTTCTTGTGAAATCTTTGTCTTCAGCAGGAATTACTATATTATACTTGAGTCAAATAACCTAAGACATTTTTATGGGGCACAAATAGAATTGTGCAGTTTTGATAATCAGGGGAGTGTCAGCTTCCATGTCAAGCAACTTTTGGGTGTAGATGGGATTTTCATGTCAGCTGAAACCTGCATCTGGTCCTTGAAGTTTAGAGAATCTCAAAGGGACATACACTAAGCATCTGTATATATTTGGGTATATATATATAGGTATATATATTTGGTATCCACTGCTGGGTAAATGGGCTTGATAGGTAAAAATATGTATCAGAAAACAGTTGAGATTACAGTAATACAGGATGGGATATATCTCGAGTGTTTTTCTTCTTTGTGCGAAAACCTTCTCTTGAATAAAATGCACATTTTTCATTTCTTATCTGTTTCCCCAAAAAGTCCATGCAAATTCTGGCTGGATTCATTCCGGATTCAGCAACTGTGGACATCATTTGAATTTCTCCTAGGATTAAAATGACCTTTAGTGGCTCTATAGCAAGCTTTTTGGTTAGCACACAGAAGAGTTTCTTTCACTGTTTACCCTCAGTAAAATGTCATTGTCTAATATGCCTAAGCATGTCTTCTCTCTTACTTCTATTTGCACAGCTTTCTTTAAAGCTAGTACTTTGAAAGGCCTATTCCTTCACACTGTTTCAATATTTAAATAAAAAATATCTGGTGTTGCCTTTTGGAGCAACGTACCTGCTGCCTGCCCTTCTCCTTCTGTTCTCACCAACAGTTTGGGCTTTGTGAATGGGGAGCTAATTGGCAGCCCAGTAAGAAATGTTGAGCTATTGCTTTACTCGTGGCTTTTATTTTGCTTTCAAGAGGTTGAAAACAGTTATACAGATCAGTTCTGTTGATGGTTTCTTTTTCCTCTGTTGCTCTTGAAATCCAGGCTGCCTCATCCGTCATGTTAATAGAGCAAAGGTAACAGCCAAAATAAATATTTTCTTGTCTTCTCTTTCAGATAAAATTGAAGATGAATTAGAAATGACTACAGTGTGCCATAGACCCGAAGGACTGGAACAGCTTGAAGCACAAACCAATTTCACTAAAAGAGAACTTCAAGTGCTTTACAGAGGATTTAAAAATGTAAGAACAACACTGCAGTGAACTGAGAATAGTGTGTATGTCCCCACGAGCCTCCACTTCTCAGCTGCATTTGTATCATTCCCTTGCTAAACATTAGTGGTGTCATGCTAGTTCTCCCCTACCACAGCAAAATGAGCACAATCTGCCTCTCCATCTAATATTTATGACACCATAATCTGCCTAAAACTGGGTTTGGATGAATATTCAGCATGTAATATTCTCACTAAATTTGTTCCCCAAATGTCAGTAAGCACGCTGCAATTTCCTCAACTGTGCCAGCACTTCAAGATAACCTGAAAATGTTTTTATGGTTATTTAATTCTTTTTGTCAGTTCCTCATGTTCAAACATGAGTGGTACTGTTTGCTTGTGATTAGCTGTTCAGGGTGTGGGGGGTTTTTAATCCTTTCTCTAGCTGGAGAAATCTTATTCTTGTAGTAGGGTGTTATTAGAGCACGTTAGGACTATAAGGTGCTGCCTAAGTAAGAACTGAGGCTGTAGTGATAGGAGCTGAAAAAAAAATTATAAGTAAACAGGTATCAAAAGACTAAGGAGACAAGAGAGAGGCTGCAGATTTAGGGGAAAGCAGGAGATGTGCCAGCTGGCAGGTCTGCCTGCACAGAGGAGCACCCACCACACTCGTCCTGTGAAACACCATCCCAGCCAGATTCTCCCTCTGCTTCTGGGGCACCTGCTGCTGCCTTTTTGGGACCCATCATAATAAATAGAAACAGATAGGGAATTTTGAGGCTATGTGGAGCAGATGTTTTATGGACCTTGAAGAATGAATACTCATTACATGGTTGCCTGAGGGTCTGGATTTAGTCACCCGGGTGGTTCATGCCAGCTGATGGTTTTGTGATTAATAGAACAGTACCAAGCTAGCTCAATAAACGGGGTGGGGTTTAAGTTGTCTTGCAGGACAGCCCCAGTATTTCAGCTACTGTCACAGTGAAATGCTGACATTTCTGGGAAAGCCAAGTTTACTGGGTAAAAAATTGCCAAAAGAGCTGAGCTGCCTTAAATAAAGGCAGTGTTGAGGGAAAATTGCTGGACATAGAGAAGGGCCTTTCTTTTTTGATAGATTCTTGACACGTAATTGAGTCACATCTACAAGGCATACTTGACTTCTTCAAGGAGTCTGGTGGGTTCATTCTTTACTTCACTACTCACCTAAGCAGAACAAGGCACAGCTCAGCTTTCTGTATTTTCTGTTTGGGGCATGTGCTGTATCTGTATGGCCTTTGGCTTTTGAGACAGAGCTTGACAGGTTAATGTACACTGTACTATGACATGACTGCCTACAGTGGGAGACAAAACTCAGAGTTCTTAACCACTGTGTTTTGGTAGGCTCTCTGGAATGCCTTCTGTACTGTTGGTGGGAATGCTGTGTGCAGGAGACCACTCCATGCTGGGAGGAGGAGCTGGCTCTGCCAGCAGCCACAGTGCCCTCAGCAGATAGGACATTTACCCCCTGCCCCTCCCAATTCTGCTGTCACTTTCCAGTACAGAGGCATCACCTCCCAGGGCAAAAAAGATAGATAAATGCATTTAACTTGTGTTCCAAACCCGTTCCTCAGACCTCACTGAAGGTCTTGATATTAATTGGCAGCGCTGGCAAGATCTTGTTTCCTATCAGGTGATGACAAACTGTCTGTGGTGCTCCAGCTGCATGAAGCTTTAATATCTAAGATTTGAAATGAAATGAAAGGGCAGCTCTAGCATTCGTAGCCTGTAAATCATGGTTTCAATGGGATGAGTAATTATGCACAGCAGGCAGACTGACTCAGCTGTTGCCAGCTTTGCTATTGTTCGGCGCCGTCTGCTTTGGGGATGATGTTACAGTGCCATCTGGAGATTCCACACCCTGGGGGAATACAGGCATTTTTCTCGCTCTGACTTGTGCTTACTGCTTGCGTTTGGTGGTTGCACAGGTCCTGTCTAATCATGAGGCAACACCTGGATAATCACAGAGCCATTTACAGGCGTTTGTAATGGACGCAGAGAATGAGGCCCCACTCAGCCCGGCTGCTGTCACAGGAGCTGAGGGTTTGATGCTCATGAACATGGATGTTGTTTGACCAAGGGCAGTTCAACAAGCCTGGGGTAACCTCTGGACTAGTGTTCTGGCTGACCAGGGGCCTAATTCTCAGTACTTTCTATTCTTTCTTTGTTTCCAAAATCTGTTTCCCCATTCCCCGCAAACCTTCCCAGTCTTTTCTCAGCATGTCACTGGTCAGGTCTGATGTTTTCTGCAACAGATTGATGGAGGCTTCCACTAAATTCAGATCTTTTGCCATTCCAGAGCAGAAGAGCACGCTAAGCAGGCATCCTTGCTGCCTGGCCAAACATCCCCTCTCTCTGTGCCTTCAACTCTCTTTTCCTGTTGTGAAAGGGTGCTGTCCTCCAATGCCTCTTGGCACCAGGACCAAAAGTCCACTTTTACTTTAGCAGTTATCTCTGTCTCTAGGGGACATGCTGTGTTATGTTGAATAATCTATTTTGCACCTTGGAGTTAGCTGCTGTCAGACAGGACCTAGATTGGTCTGAGTTCTTTGGCTGTGCTTCTGCAAAAGCAAAGTAACAGAGATGGCAAAAACCAGCAGAACCTCTGGTGGACCTTGCTTGCTTTTGTTTAACACAAAATAAAATGTGGGTACCTCCTGTTTATAAATACATGAGAAGAGAGCATTGTTTGAGCTAAAAGGCTGTATTGGCATAATAACAATAAATAGGCATATGCTGGAATTAGAAAAAAGTTTCCACTCCCCAGGGGAGTAAAGTTTGGGGAACAATTATGGAATAGGAGGGAGAAGAATGGGAAACTATTTTTAAGATTAAAAATATTAAATGTCTAATGAAGTGACCAACAATAATGGGTTCGAGCTCAGTAATTCAAGACCTCCCATTTAGACCATGTTTCTAATGACTTACATTATTTGGAATTGAGTGTATGTATTGATAAGTATTCAGATTTTGATGTGATTTTTTGCTCAGTTTGGAGGGTTCTGTGTTGGTAGAGGAAATGGTTGTTAGCTGAAAGGGATAACTTTCTAATATCCAGAAAACAGAGAACTCAAATAATGGACAAGCAGTCGGACACATTCTTACGTTGCTTTAGTTTGAATATTTTAGCAAATCTGTCAAACGTAGTATGAGAAATAATGATCTTATGAGGAAAGGCTGAGGGAGCTGGGTCTCTTTAGCTTGGAAAAAAGGAGACTGAGGGGTGACCTGATTAATGTTTATAAATATGTAAAGGGAGAGTGTCAGGAGGATGGAGCCAGGCTCTTTTCGGTGGTGTCTAGTGATAGGACAAGGGGCAGTGGGTGTAAGCTGGAACAGAGGAGGTTCCACCTAAATATGAGAAGAAACTTCTTCCCAGTGAGGGTGACAGACACTGGCCCAGGCTGCCCAGGGAGGTTGTGGAGTCTCCTTCTCTGGAGACGTTTAAAACCCACCTGGATGTGTTCCTGTGCAACTTGGTTTAAGTGATCCTGCTCTGGTGGGGGTGTTGGACTAGATGATCTTTCGAGGTCCCTTCCAATCCCTGACATTCTGTGTTTCTGTGATCTGTAGCAAATAAGGTTCTTCGAGACCGAAGCAAGCAGTATGAGCACGGTAGAAAAGTTCTGATACTTAAATAATCTGCAAAATATCTCCAAACTGGGAGAACAAAATGCGTGGGATGTGTGAATACTTAGAGGTGCAAATCTGGGTTGTGGATCCTGAAGGAGAATACATTAGATTTTGTCTGTGGTCAGCTAACTTAACATCTTCGAGTGGCAAAACGTGATCCCCTCCTGAGTACTCTTCATGTTCTGGCCACGTTAGCAGAGGATGGTCTCATGGGCAGATTATGTTTAGTTCCACTTCAGTTCTGCTGCTTTTCCCTGCTTGTCCACATTGCACATCTTTGAAGACAGTGAAGTTAATTTCCGATTCCAGTAAGAGAAAAACCAGTAAGCATGACTTTTATTTGATTTACTTTTTGTCTGGTGGGTTTTTTTATGTGGATTCAGCTCCTTTGTGGTTCAGTGTTTTAAAAGAAGACTGAGAGGGCAGATTCAAACCCATGACTCATGCTGTCAGTGCCAGTGCTCAATAGCTTTTTGAAAAGGAGGGGTTGTCTCCATGCTTGACAACAGAAAAACTAGTTCACTGTTCTTGTTAGACATTTAAGAATAATTCATAGGTTAAAAAAATTAGAGATGTTTACTTGCCAAAGGAAGTCCTTATGAATTGCATGGTGAAGGGCCATATGCTTTTTCATACTATTGAGAAATTTTTCTTGAATGAGTAAATCTGTGTTATCTTCAGTGGAATTTAAACTGACACTGAGCTTACCTGCTCCTTTTCACAAGAGAGGTTTCTTTTGACTCAGCTGAATTAAGTAGTACTGTAGCAGTAATGAGGCCTCTTGAGTATTATTTGACTCCTATAAAAACAGAATTGTGATCAATTAAGTGCAAATGAATTGGTACTAGGGTATGTCTGAAAGCAATCCAGTTACAGAGAGCTAAACAGGCTGATCAATGCCACTGCTGCCTTTCCCCAGCACTCCGGGAGATTTGAGGCAAGCTTCCATTTGGTTTCCAGATGGAGCATGAGAAGCAATAAGCATCATGTAGAAATTCAGAAAACTTCATCAGGCACAATGGCCAAAACTGCTTGAAGAGACTTTGCCTGTGGGAGTAGAGTGCAGCAGCAGCAGCCTGCCCTTCACACCCCTCACCTTCCTTCTCGGGGTCACTGGTGGGGGGCCACAAGCTGTGAATACAGTGTGGAGAGTCCCAAGGGACTCTGCAAGAAAATAATGATCATTCCCTACATTTATAAACTTGGCACACAAAGTGATGGTCTTTAGTGGATATAATCGTTGTATTTATCAAGATGAGAGAAAGAAATATGTCTTCATTCAGTGTGTTAGGCCAGTAGCACTATGCTGGAGAAGATGGGTAAGTGCTGTGCTAGGCTTAGTTTTTTAAAAAATGACCATTTAGTCAAATACACTGAAGTTCTACCCAGGTCCAGTGTGAGTCTTGGAGCAGCAACACTCCAGTGACCACAGGGAGAACTGCTACCCAGGAATGGCTGTTGATTGAGTACTTGGTCTGATCTGTGGTTAGGAGATACCATAAATAAATATCAGATTATTTACTTACTGTACATTAAATTACAAGCTTTAAGAAACACAAACTTCGGAAGAATACTTTGTTGTAGAGGCTACCTTCTATTAATTATTACTCTTTCAATGATTTCTAGCTTATTAGAAGTGGCACGAACAGATGAAAAAGTAACCACTTTTCTCATGACAAAAAAAATGGGCAATGACAGTTAAATTAGGAGCTTTGGAATGTTTTGAGGATACTCATCTAACCAGGAATTTCGTCATACAGAATTAAAATATTTTGTTAGTTTTGTCTGTAAATGAAAAAACAAGGTCTGGTCCTGCAGCCACTGACTTTAGGTAGTCCAGTTGGTCTTTTTCTCCCCTCACTGTGGAACAAGCCTTGAACACTGACACTGGAGAAGGGATGGGGCACCTGCAAGGTAGAGACCACAGCACCAGATTTGGGTTTTAATTAGGACACTTAAACATAACCAGTGGAAGGACAGTTGTTAGGACATTAAGACGTAGAGTAAAAGATAATTTTAGGGCTTTTCAAGCAATAAATTATCCTTTAGTCAGCTCAGGTCTCTCCCAAATTACTAATGGTTTTCTACCCAAATAGCCAGTAAAAGACAGTAAGATTTCTTCTGCATTGAAGGAACTCAGATCTCATCACCATAA
Source organism: Brachypteracias leptosomus (assembly GCA_013401335.1). Classification (NCBI taxonomy): domain Eukaryota; kingdom Metazoa; phylum Chordata; class Aves; order Coraciiformes; family Brachypteraciidae; genus Brachypteracias; species Brachypteracias leptosomus. The sequence continues at coordinate 106,041 of VYZX01007730.1, read as the reverse complement.
TTTCAATAGCAAGCAGGTAAGTGATTAAGGAACTGCCTCATTGTCACCTAAGTACCCCTCCTTGCTCTCCTTCCCTGACTTGCACAGGATAAAGTGATTTCTCTTGTTCATTCTGTCCTTCTCCATGGTTAGTGAGTGTGCATCAGAAGCAGGTGAGGCTGGCAGATCAGAGGCTTGCAAAAAATGCCTTTTTTCTTTATAGGCTTTTCATAGTGGAAGAATTTCTTGTCAAAGTCCTTTTTGTTCTTAAATGGTATCTAAAGAACTCGTCAACAAATAAGTCATAGGCTTGGATCTTCCTCCAGCTTTTTGTGTCACTGATTCAAAGGGATTTTCTTAGACTTCCTAAGTTTACTCATTTCCAATTCAACAACCTGATGCTACCAGAATAAGCATCTGTCTGTCTTGGCTCTGCAGAGTTGGGTGTAACACACAGTGAAGTCTAAGCATCTGTGGAAGCTCTGGGCTGAGTAGTGAGTAACTATAGCAGTACTAGTGTCTGTCCTGCTTTGCAAACCAACCTAGGGCCATAACACCCACATCCAAGCCTGCCCTTTAATGAAATGTAGGCCAAACACAGAATTCTAGGGAGACCAGGGGGGTTTCCACCCCAACAGCATCACGTGGTGTAGCAGGCATGTTCCAGGTAGTGTCATGGGGCAGTGGCATGTTCCAATGTATAGGCTGTGTAGCTCTGTGCTCTTGCAAACTCGTTTCTGCTCATCCCCAAGCTTGCTTGTGCTACCACATCTCAGTCTGTACAGAGGTGCAGCCCTCCTAGATGTGTTAGTGCAGAAGAATGAACTCTTAAATGAATTTCCATTACTTTAGAAGGTAAGTCCAGGAGGAAAATATGATAGGCTACCTGAAAACTAGCCAGGGCTAGTCAATAGACTGGATCAGCCTTGGCATTATTGAAAAGATCTGAAAAACAGTCTCCATCCCATTTCTCCAATAATTCCAATTAGAATTTATTAGGAAACAAACAGAGAAACAGGGAGAGAACACTGTTGTGCTGCAGGACAAATGAACAGTGGATGAGGCTTGAAGTCCTGGACTGCTGTCTCCAAAAGGGTGTGGTGGAAAGAGAGATGCAGAGAAGGGATGGTCAAGGAATGCTCAATGGCTCTGTGCTTCTCAGGGTGGGGTGCTTCAGCCTGGAAAAGAGATAACAAAGGGAAACAAAATCACAAGTAGTAGGGTGAAAAAAGTGTCCAGATGAACTATTTCCTCTCTGTCCCTACACAGGAATTCAGGGCTGTCAGGAGTCAGGTTCCTGGTGATTCCTTATGCAGAGGGTTATAGACCTGTGAAACTCCTTGCTGAAGGACCTGCATTGAAAGGATCCCCTTCTCCCTTCTGGAATGCAACCCATGGGGCTAATGAGTGGGTCAGAAATGAAAATAAATGCCTTGCTAGAGCTTAAAAATAAAAGCAGCCCACAGGTTGCCAGGTTAGAAACGTTGCATGGACACAGTCTGACTTCACAGAAGTTTACAGAAGACTGAGTGGATAAACAGGTTAAAAGTTATCTAAACCTTTTCAACCAATGCTTGTTTGTAAGGACTTACTAGTGTCGTATGTACCATTAACCTTCATGGAGCTGGTGTCAGGTCTCTGGCTACAGTCTTCTGCTGCAGATTAATGGATTCATACGTGTGGAGGCATCGGACAGGGAAGTGTTAGCTGGTGCTAATGCTATTTGTAATTATTAGATGAAGGCTTCATGTGACAGAGGGTGTGAGCTGCCTTTCTAGATCGTCCTATAAAACATTGATTAAAGGCTGCTGAAACCACTGTTAGAAATGTTATTAATGGTGAACCAAGTCTATGAGATGCTCAAGATGAAATTGCAGTTTGAATTATTTTAATTTCTTCAGCTGTTCAGCCTGTGCATCCAGAGCTCTGTGAAAACAGGAATGTGATTTGTTTAATTGCTCTCCTCGGGCTTGTAGAGTTTTGCAAATGAACCTTTACAGAGCTGGGGGTTTTTCTTGATTTTTGTTTTTTTCTTTTTTGATTTTCCAACAGGAATGTCCTAGTGGGGTTGTTAATGAAGAAACATTCAAGCAGATCTATGCACAGTTTTTCCCTCACGGAGGTAAGTGAAGTGCTTCGTGCCTGTCGCGTTTATTGGAGCCTTAACGTTCGTTCCTGCCAACAGAACTGCTCCAGATAATCTCTGCAAGAAACATTAATTAGCTTAAGCTTTGCAGGGTTTTAAACAGAAACACAAACATCAAGGTAATAGAATTGTTAGGCCCTTTGAACTGTTATTTCACAAGAATACAGAAAAACTCACATTAAAGTTTGCCCCAGCTGTCAACTCTTTATTCCTCAAGTCCAGAGTAGAAATTGGGGATTATTGCTCTTCTTTTGCACAGAGACTTCCCCTCAGTGGATCTTTGCTTCCCTGCTGTTGGACCACTCTGCATATAATATCTCGTACAGAAGAGTCCAAGACCTGATTTTGGCCTGGAAATTAATCAAAACCTTCCTAAAATCCTTAAAGCAGTTCTTAGTTGATGCGTGAACTCCTGGCTGCCTGAAATGATCAGTTTTGGTGTTTGAGTGACTAAGGCAGGGTCATGTCGTGTATGGGAATATTAAAGTGTTGTATTAAACCTCTCAAATAATGTATGTTCTTGCCTTTTAAAAAACATGACGAATCTACATGTTCTTCTAACTGGCTGTGTTCTGTGGGGATAGTGTTCTCAAATGGAAAGAAATGTCATGGGGTTAAGTGGATTTTTAGCAAAATATTTGGTATTTGAAGCTTTCCAAATTACTCCACTCTGTAGTAGCTGCAGAATACACTCACTGTGGAGTGATGACTTAAGTTTCTGCAAGAGTGCATGTTTGCATCTGCATTTATCTTGCAAAGGTCATTAACAAGTGTTTTTTCATCCAAATATCAAGCTAAACCATGCTACACTTCTGTTTTACAATGCCTGTGACCTCAAAAATACACAGCTATAAAAAAATTATATTAAATCTCAGTATGGATTTGATGATTTCCTATTGTGGTTGCTTTTGGTTTTGATAAAAAAGCAACCAGTCAATTTACTATTTTTTTAACAAATATGCAAAAACTTAAGTATTTATAATCTTACTGTATTTTTGCATGTGTTTTGTGTTTTCAAGCCAAGTTCCACTAAGTCCAAGAAACTCCAGTTACACCAAGTAACTGCACTAGCTCCTTTAAATGACACAGCTCAGCTGACTCCTTCCCTCCCATGTGTGAAAAACAATCAGGCACAGAAACTTCATCTTTTCATGGGTAGATAACTTTTTCCCCCTCTACTGAGGCTGACAAAAACTTGCCTTTTTCTTTTTGTGTGTCTTATTCCCTTGATTCTTCCTTGGTAGATGATGATGGTAGTACAACCATGCTTAACAATAAATCAGTTTAACAGCAGATGATTTTGTATTTTATACTCTTTTCTTTCACTTGGTTTCCAAACTGTTTTTATAGTCTTGGCAACATAAATTGTGAGATTTCAGATACCTCAGAGAGTTTTTCACTTTTATGGCTCTATACAGATAAACTTGTATATTCCAGAGGTAGTAAAGTGCTTCTGAATTAGAAAAACTTTGTACAGTGTCATCCCAAGCTTGTGATATTTTTGTTACATAGGACTCCTATCCTTGACAGGTTTTCATTTTGGCTAATCTGTCATAAAAGGATACTGGTGATTTAGTATTTCTTAGTCTACATAGTAATCTATTGAAATAAGACCTCGAGTTTTAATATTTTTGTTAATTGTTTAGTTTAGCTCAACAGGAGTTTTTAGCAGGACACTCCATAAGTAATGATACGATTTTCTTCCGGAACTATTTGAATTCAGAATCCTTCTCTTCAAAATGTAGTAGACTTTTTTTTTTCCCCTACAGCCCAGTGTGTTCTACCCTTATGGATGACAATAACAAGTATTTGATTTTTCTGTACGTTCCTGGATTTGAATAATGTGAAAATATTTGATAATTTCATAGAGATCAGAGTAGAGAGATGCTGACAGCCTACATAGCACAGGGCACCAGGCTTCCCCTGAATACCCAGACATTGAGTGTAATGACCCAGGTGTGACTACTGCTGTGTGCTAGAGGCAGGGTAGGAGAGAGAAAAAAGTGCATGGCTGCTAGAATAGCAATGAAATAATTAAGGGAATTTAATGTCAGTTGCCTCCACCTTGAAAAGTTGGGCTCTAATAATACAGAGAGCTGTGTGAATTGCTTCCAGAGCCAAGAACAGGCCAGTGAAGGTCTTAAGGTCATGCACCTATGTGACTTTTTTCTGCATACATTACTAACAACCATCCTTCATATGGCCATAGAAACTCTTCTTCTCAATAGAAAAGATTTTCTAGAACCAGCAGTTTCAGATTCAAAAGGACAAAAATATGCCTGAGATGAGGTTGCTCTTTAACAGTAATGGGACAAATTGAAGTTGCTGGAACTAGGAGCTTCCTCCTGAGGTTGGACAGTCCCTGGAGATCTCTGCTGGGTCTCACATCAAGCACAGAAGCAGAGGAAGGAGGCACAAGTGCTGCCATCCCCCTTTGGTGCTTTTGCTGCGTTCCCCACCAGAGCTAATGCTCCACTTGCCCCAGAGATGCTCTTGGATAGTTTGGGGTTTTGTTCATTCTTTCAAGCACAACCCCATAATCCAAATAATTTCTACTGTAATAAAAGCTTTTACATTTCAAGGCTGTTTTCAGGAGGATGTGGGGATTATGCAAGTCCATGTTAAAATTTCCTGGTTCACAGAGTATCTGGCAAAGCTACAAAGTCGGGGTTTATACAAAAGGAAAATAAAGTCACAAATGTTGTTTGGAGCCATTAGTATATAATGAACTGTTGTAGCAACTGGTGCCCTTTTGTGTTTTTCAGATGCTAGCATGTATGCACATTATCTCTTCAATGCATTCGACACTGCACAGAACGGCTCCGTCAAGTTTGAGGTGATTGTTTTTCGTGCTGCTTTCTCAGTTCTGTGGTTTTAAGCTTTTCCATCCATTCTTCATTGTAAACTAGTAGGACTTGTTGGGTTACAGCTTAGAGGTTTCAGTTTAAAATCAGTTGATATTTTAAAATCTAGTTCCCTTTAGTTTATCCTGATGGAGTTGCTTGTTTCACCAAAGAAATCTATGGGTTGTGCTAGTTAGTGTCACAGGGAGAAAGTGCAGAGAGGAGTCAAGGACAGTCCCATGTGACCAGTAGCACAGGTAATTTGGATGTCAAAGAAAAGCCAGTACATCTTGTACCTTCTGCAGTCCTCATGCATTGCATGATTGGATTGTTATATTTGTATGTTCCAGGAATATGGGGGTGTGGGGGGTTAAGCTTACTTGATATATTGAACAAGCATCTCAGGTACTTGGTACCCAATGGAAACTGAACCCACCCTTTAACCAAAAGGCCTGTCAACAGCCACACTTCAAGCTCACACACCTGGTTGTAAGTGTGCAGCAAAGGGATATGGTAAGTCATAGACTTGTGGAGGATGAACTTCATAGTTCTGAAGACAGTTTACTGTGATCATAAAACTAGAAATCCTAGGCAATCATGCCTTTGCCATCAAATGGCCAAGAACTCCAGTGATGCCCAGGTAAGACCAGGAAATTTATCAAATTTCTCATTCATAATTGTTGATCTATCAGATGTAAAATGGGAATATCACCATATGTATATGTGCGTGTTTCTATAGCGACAGCTGCAGTGGGAGTTTTACATATGGCAAAACTCAGTAGTTGAGTACTCAGTAGTTAAAGCCTTCCAGAAACCTGAACAGACTGATACAGAAAAATGCTTAGATAAGTATTAAAAAAAAAAAGTGCTGAGCTTTACTTCCTTGCAAACCTGGCTCTTTAGTGGTTATCAAACATAAGCATTTTATCCCCTTTTTTATATTGTTCAGCAAATTCAGATTCCTCTGAGCCTTGGGAAAAAGAAGTAAAGGTTTCTAAGAAGTGATGCACTGCCCCATGCAGAGCTAATGGAGATAACATAGGAAGGAATAAGTACATTAAATGAGATATCAGGAACTGTATAGCTCTGTTAGCTTGAAGCTCTGCCTGTACTAATAAATCCCTGTAGCAATGCTACTTACAGCGCCTGAGCCACCGTGCAGCATGAACAATACATCAAAGTTATTGGAAGCAATAGCTTTACTGTAAAGAAAAAAATACAGTTAAAATGATGTGTCCCAGACTAATTATTGATGGGAATCCCATCTGGTCAAGTCTGACAGATTGTGCCAGAGAACAAAACCTGAGGCTCCCTGAGTTAAAGGAGTTGGGGATTGCTTCATCTCTCTCAAGGTGGGCACAGAACAAATGCTGAATTGGGTTCCATCTTTGCCAGCACCCCAGATCTGGAGGTACCAAAGCAGGAGCTTCTGCTTCCCCAGTTAAGAGTCCAGCTGTGCTTGACCTGGCAGTGGCAATCCGAGTGACTCCTCTTGCAGCAGGCCATTTCGAGAAGGGGAATGGCCACTGGAGCATCTGGCAGTGCTCTTAAACAACAGACGTGTTTCGCCACGCTTAATTTGTGTAGTATTTAGAGTTTAGAGCATGATAAATTTGGGTGGCTAGCAAGGAATGTGCCATAGCTTCTGACCTCAAGTGTGCTGTGCTGCCCCTGGCAAGTCTGAGGAGCCACAGCAGCCACTGCCATGTCGACTTTAGGATCTTAATCTGCCTATCTTGAGCTAGATCTGCTTTTAATCCCATGCTGTTTTCACAACCTGCACCTCAGGACTAGGAGAATTTAAGCCTGCAGCACACACTAGATCTCCCTGCCCTTCCAACCTTGCTAAGCTGCCTAGCCTCTATCATAAGCTTGGCTTTGACACTGGCTGCAGTTGAGTACTTGAGGACTTTTCTGGTTTTCCTGGTTACCTCATTTATTAGTGTTGACACTATTCAGATCATTTTAGTGGATGCTGCATCCATTGAATTGAGTCAGAGAGGACACATTTTTTGAAGAGGGAGTCGGAACAGGTTGGTAACTGTGTGCTGTATCCTGAAGAGATTGGCATTTTGACTGGCATTATATAAAGAAGTTGACTTATAAAAGGACGTTATGAAAATTGACACTTCTCTCTGCCTTGCACCAGGACTTTGTGATGGCATTGTCCATTCTGCTGCGGGGAACTGTTCATGAAAAGCTAAGATGGACGTTTAATCTGTACGACATAAATAAGGATGGCTACATCAACAAGGAGGTAAGGCTGTGTCTGACAAATGTGGTTGATTTCTGGAGAGAGCAGACTGGTTTCTCTTGCAGGGCACAATTAATTTTACATGCAGCTAATTAAATGCAAATCAGACTGGACTTGAGCATTTATCTTTGTCTAAGTGCACAGTGATCTTGTATTGCATAATTTTGTAGACATATTTCCTTATGTTGGTGCTTTTAATGGATTGCTTTAGCCAAGAGCAAAATCCTAGTTACAGCTAGATGCAACATAAGCCTTGCAAAGGAGAAGATGACAGTGACAATAGCTACTTGGTGACTGAAGGGAAAGGTGATTCTGGCTGTGCTGGGAGGTATGATGTGGACTCTCAAAGCTCAAGAAGCCCCCAGCACCTCTTCCAAATCCTGCATTGTCATCTGGTTTTATCCTCTTATCTGGTATTGCTTGTTCCCTTCATGGGAAGCCTTGGCTTTGAGCATGGTGACCTTGAATATTGTGCAAATACATCTCGGTCTATCTTCTCAAAACAATGGTGCATACCTGGAGGGTTTGTAGCTACTGCTACTGGTCATAGAGTGATGTGGCAGTTTGTGCGAGGTGTGGAGAAGGGCTGGCTTCCCAGTGACTGCCGTGAAGGTGCCTGGCCCCAGAGGAGGCTCCGGGACAAGTTGGGTGCCACAGAGCTCAGGACTGAACATGCCACTTGCAGCCAAGCACCATCCCCAGCAGCTGCCATGTCCTGCAGTGCTGCCTGGCCAGAGGAGGGAGGTGAGCACTGCAGGAGCCTCCAGCATGGCTGGGACAAAGTCATGGCACAGCTAGAAAGCATCACTTGGTTTGTACAGATGAACTGGGATATGTTAGTGAATCTGTCCTCATGCACGTGTATAGGCATTCTCTGGGCTGGTTTGGAATAGGAGGAGGAGGGTAAAGAAAAGGGCAGTAAGGAAAAGCAATGTGCTCTCATTTCTATTAATTTCCCTTTTGTGTTTGTGCTGGTGTGCCACTGCTGCAGGAAATGATGGATATCGTAAAGGCAATTTATGATATGATGGGGAAGTACACGTATCCAGTGCTCAAGGAAGATGCACCAAGGCAGCATGTAGAAGTATTCTTCCAGGTACTTGACTTTTGATGTGTTTTTCTTAACACTTGAGCTATGCACTGATATACTTTACTGCAAAGTCAGCCCCAAATTCAATCCTATGCCACACTATATATCCCAAAGTAAACTCTAGCAGCCACTCAGCCTGACACTACAGTGTCTGCTGATGTTCTACCTCCAGAGATACCTCACTCGCCTCTTAGCCCAACCCTTTGCATTGGGATGTGCCACATCCAGCAAGTCTGAAGCCTCTGCATGTGTTGCAGCCTTTCCATCCTCCTTCTATCAGCTGCCTGTAAAGAGACACAGGAATATGGGTGCTGGTTGGTGAGGCAGTGAATAATGTAATATGTGTAATGTAATGTAATAAGGGTAGAGGTTGCTGCTTATGTCAAGAAAGGAATAGTTGGAGACAACCTCAAAAGTGCTTCAAATACCAGAGTAGAAAGTCCTTAGTTGTCAAGTTTAACCAATGACACCAAGTCTATAATCTAGGTTTATTCAGGTTGCATCAAGTAAGATACTATATTATAACTGCTCTGTTACCTATGGAAACTTCTTTTTTTTTTTTTTTTCAGAAAATGGATAAAAACAAAGATGGTGTTGTAACTTTAGATGAGTTTATTGAATCATGTCAAGAGGTAAGGACAAAATTATAACTGCATGTGTTCCTGTGCAACTTGGTCTAGGTGATCCTGCTCCAGTGGGGGGATTGGACTAGATGATATTTCAAGGTCCCTTCCAATCTCTAACATTCTGTGATTCTGTGCAACAAAAGGTTTAGCTCATGCCACAGCACTTGCTTTCCCTTTGGACAAACTCCATTTGAAAGATGCAGCTCAGGATCCCAGGTTCCTTTGCTCTGTGAAAATAGCAGCTTTAAGATTGAGTTTCTGGTGGTGCTCTGAGAAGCCTGTGACTGAATAGCGAATATCATGGAGAGGGTTTCTTCATTTCCAGGGCTTTTATTTTCCTGAGTGAAGTGCACTGATTCCTGATCCTCCCTCTCTACTCTGCTCTTGTGAGACCCCACTTGGAGTACTGCCTTCAGCTCCCAGAGTAAGACAGATGTGGACCTACTTGAGCAGGTCTGGAGGAGGCCATGAAAATGACCAGGGGGCTGGAACCTCTCTGCTGTGAGGCCAGGCTGAGAGAGTTGGGATTGTCCAGCCTGGAGAAGAGAATGCTCCGGGGAGATCTTATAGTAGCCTTCCAATACTGAAAGGGGGACTGCAGGAAAGATGGGAAGGGACTTGTTATCAGGAAGTGTAGTGATAGGACAAGTGACAATGGTTTTAAGGCGCAAGAAGGTAGATTTAGATTAGATAGAAGGAAGGAATTCTTCACTCTGAGGGTGGTAAGACATAGGAACAGGTTTCCCAGAGAAGTTATGGATACTTCATCCCTGGATGTGTTCAAGACCAGGCTGGATGGAGCTCTGAGCAACCTGGTCTAGTGGGAGGTGTCCTTGCCCATGGCAGGGAGGTTAGAACTGGGTGATCTTTAAGGTTCTTTTCAACCCAAACCATTCTGTGATTCTGTAGACAAGCAGTTAACTCTAGGGAAAGCTCATAACGCCCTTAAACTTACTTAGCTGTTGAGGCTTGGGGTTTTTTTGTGATTTTGGGGGGGTTGTTGTTGTTTTCTTTTTTAAGAGGCTGATATTGTCTCTGTGTGCTGCCCCCAGATGTCATTAGTAGGCTTCATGTTGCTGGAACTGCTCAGAGCTGAAGGTCTCTCAAAATCTTCTAATTATAGCACTGATTTATAAAAGCATTTGATGTTTTCATGGTCAAACATTAAAAGCAAATGCTGTCATCGTAGAAATGACTGACTTTTTTCTCTGCCTTGGAAATAAGCTCCATACATTAGGTTGGCTGTAGTAAGTACTTGCTGGTATTTTTAGTACTGACACAAAGACAAGCATCTACATTAACGTGCAATTGGCCAAATGTCTCTTGTCTTAGGCTGTAATTAACTGTGTGTTTGCTCAGAGATAGCTCTAATATTTAATCTGTACAATAAAGGCCTCTGCATTGTAGAGATTTGCATTGGTGCAAACAATTGCATCCTGTGTATTTTACTTTCCCTTGGAAAATCTTTTCTGTTGTGCAGCCCGAGAGCTCTTCTGTACATGAGCTGTGGGAAGAGGCTGAGGGTGGAGGGCAAGGTTGGCTTCCCACTCATTCCGTGTGACACCCAAGTTACTTCTCAGTCAGGGGCTTCAGACAGCAAAATCCTTCCTAGCAGATGCATAATACAAGGATAATTATTTTTTTTTTCAGTTACTTCATTCTTGGTCCCTCCTGATTGTTTTAGCTTATGTTTGGCCTCATCTTTAATTTGATCATTTGTGCTGTGTATTATCCTTCGCTTTCCTAATTTGCCTTCAGGCCAATTGTGTGTGTACCATGAGTGGTCTCAGTGTAGAAGCAGCTTTACTTTGCTTCCGACTGTTAAAGTTTGTTAATGCTCTGCCCCAGTTTGGGTTTGGTTCCTTCCATTGACATTCTTGCACTGGGAGCTGTGGGGACTGGTGCACTGTCTCAGGTGATATTCTGGTGAATAGGAGCAAGCCCTGCAACACTGACATGGTTTTGACTTTTCTTTACGAGAAATCAACAAAAGTGCACTCTAGTGCTCACCTCTGCCAGCTCATGGGCAGTGAACTCCTGGCATTGCTGTAGAGAGGATGATTGGCTTCCCATGCAAGGTGCTACCTTGTATTAGTACCCACCAAAATGCATTAGAAGTGAGATAGATGGAGGCATCCTCAAAGTAAGACAGAGGAATGGAGTGCAATAGATCTCTTAAGTTGCTCAAATGTGGAAAATTATTTTAATGTCACAGGCAAACAGTTATTCTAAATTTTGGAATAACTGAATTAATTCCTGGAGGGGGAAGGGAATTATCATTATGATTTTGAGTATTACTCTGGTTATTGCCTTCAAGGACAATTTTGAGACTTCATGAGAAACAATCTGAGATTTCCCTTGTGTGTCTCCAACTTTCTCATTTGGATCTAGGAACCTTGGAGAGGCTGAGATTGCATGTATTTGGGGTTTGGGCTGCTGGTGTTTCTGGGCTGAAGCTGTCCTTCAAAGCAGCTTGTTTATCAGTTCAAAACCTGCACGTTCATTTGGACTTTGGAAGCATATTAGCTAAGTGCATTATTTGTATGTTCAGGATCAATGACATGCACTTGGGTACTGAGTCTGAGGGCTCGGTACAGTCACCAGCTCCGTGCTGGTGTCTGGGTTTCCTCTGTAAAGCACAGCCCATGCTGGAAGCCAAGCTTAGGAGAAGATCCTGTGCTTGCATGCCTCAAACAGTCAAGGTGCCAGAGTGAGAGACAACTGCTTTGCTGAATCAGGCCTGATCACTGAATCAATCCCAGCTCGTTGGGGATGAAAAGCGTGATGAAACAAGGCTGTTCATGCTGTTGTCTGCAGCTGCAGAGCCCCTCCTGTGCCATGCAATGTTGAGTCCTGCTTGTCAGTGCTGGTTTTATGAAAACATCTTCTCATTGCTTTCAGGATGACAACATCATGCGATCCTTACAGCTCTTTGAGAACGTGATGTAGCCGTGTCTGGGAAGCGCTGGAGGAGTCAGAGACTTTCTGAGTACAAAGATCTCCTTTTTGAGTGAAAGCTTTTTACAATTCAGCCATGTTCAGTGTGTGAGGATTTTGTATGACATCTCCAACCAAATGGCAACCGAATGCAACCGATCCCACCTCTTCTCCCCGAGAGACGCCGGTGGACCTTTGTTTCATTTTGGAAGCATGTGAATATTTTAATAAATCCTGACGAGAGAGAACTGCTGCTCGAAGTTCAATGAGTAATATACAGCATTGTTTGCTAGGCACAAGTCCTGCTTTTAATCTAGCAAGCTTGATTACATATGATAGCACATGTCAATAGCTTACCCAGCCATCTATTACAAGCCAAAAGCTGTACTACCACATGGCAAAATGTTTTCTGAATGCTTTGCCATTCATCTGCTTTGACAAAAGTCAGATCTACCAGGGCAGTCTGTACAAAACAAACAGTAAATGTACCTAGGACATTAAGCAGACAGCCCATGTAGCCAATATCCCCATTTCTGCAGAGATCCCTCTTCTCCTCTCACATGCACTGGTGCCACCACGCTGAGTTTGGTGGAGTTTCTCCTGAACACATTAACCAGAGGATCTTCATGCCAGAGTGAGCCAGAAAGGAGCAAAACATGTGTGGCACATATAAATACCAAACTACAGAACAAATCCTGTTCAATGGTGGTAAGCTCTTGCAAGACCTGGCAGGTTTATAAGGGCTGGTACAGGAAGATGAATACCTGCTCTGGGTCCAGCCACCTTCTGCTGTCTCAGTACATGGTGGGACACCAAGTCATTCTCCAGTGTGCATCTCAGCAGCACCATGGTCATTTTGGTGTAGTTTGGCCCTTGGTTTCTCATTTGAACATTTGTATTTTTCCATTGGATGCTGTGGTAAAGTGTTGCCTAGTTTATGGATTTGTTTAAGCTTTCCAGTTTTACTTAGTTCAGAAAAGGGCCCAGATGATGCAGCTGTGTTTCCACACCAAGACCTTGGCACCCACAGAGTGCCCTGTAAGTTTAATTGTGAGCTACTTATTTGTTATGAGTCTCAGAATCAGCTGCCAGGCCCATATATCCCTTGGGGAAGTTTAACCTTTTCTATAGCAAAATCTTTTTTCCTGCAAGGCAGTTGCATGACCTGTACAAGTCCCTTTTCCTTACTAGTGCCAAATAGACCGTTGGTTTGGGCAGTTGTTTTTTAATTAGTAAAACAGAAAGAATCTTGTAGTGAATTTACACCAGGGTTGGATTTTGCCTAGTAGATTGTCAGCTGAGGAACGTGTCAGAGCCTGTTTTGCAGAAGACTCTTAAAGTTACCACACCAGTGCCAGTGCAAGCTCCAGGCAGCCAGAAACCGAGGGAAGGAGGGAACAGCCACCTCTTCCAGCTGCTCAAACCACACAGAAAGGAGAGTCCCTGCCGTAGTGCTACATTGCTCCCATCCTGTAAGCATATATTTTTGTTATATCAGATACTATATTACAAATGTACTATTAGCAGTGAAGATATATTTTAAAAATTAGGTAAGTGAAAGCTTTTTATAATACTAAATATATAGAATGCCTAATTTCTGTAGCCCTATATTTTATAAAAAATTAATCTATTGAAGTATTCCTGATTCTAGAAGTAGGACAGCTCAGTACTAGTGTAATGCTGTGCTAATTCCCCGAGGTGGGAGGTTTTTCCCTTCTGCCATGCTCCTCCTCCACACACTTCTGTGTAGTCTTAATTTCTTTAAGTTGCCCAGTTGTCATCAAAAGTGCTATTCAAGTGAGTGCAGTTACATGTACATGGGAATGATGCCCTAGTCTGCCCTGTTTACTGCCTTTCTCATAAATACCATTCATTAATTCATTCCTGGCAGTGATACAGAGCACAGCAACTCCAGTGATGCGCTGTGATTCACAGGGGTGCTGCAGTGCTGTGAGAGTAGCCTTCTCCTCCAGCTGTCCAATACTGTCTAGTTAGTTTTTATTTAACAGGCACTTGATAAAGACATCAGTTGTAGCTGAAATAATACACAACGTTTACACTTTTCCTTCTTGATGCTTGCAACCACTTTAGCAAAGGAGAGAATTTAATATAATGAATAAACTGCTTTTTTCCCCACACTAAAAGAGCATCTGTTTATCATCAGTGTAAGTGCTTAACTTCAGCTGAGGGAAAAGTGGTCAAGGTAATGGCAAACAAGCCCTTGCACTGGGCCAGCATGTGCCTTCCTCTGACAGCGTGGCTCCTGGCACACACAGCCTGGCAAGTTTTGAATGTGCCCTTTTCAAAATAAAGTATTATTAGTTGCATGATACTGTGGTCCCTGAAGGAAAATGAATTGCTGGAGCCCCTGTGATGAATCTGACCCCAGCCCTGTTCTTTGTCTCCACTCTCAGGAGCACTGTGTGGGGGTGCCTGTGTCACAGGGGCTGTAACTGCTTCCCAGTGAGCATGGCTCCAGTCTGGAAACATGCTCCAGACAAGCAGAGGGTACTCTCAGCACATGCTTAAGTGCATTGCTGAAATCAGGCTGCTGTCAGTGACCCTGCAGTTTTGGCATCTCCTTTTCTGCACCACTGTGTAAGTTCTTGGCTCCTAGTAGCAATGGGGATGTGTTAGGCAGGGAGGGAGATGCTGGAAGCTGTGCCAGTCCTGATTCTGCCTTTGAAGCACAATTAGCTTTGATTGTGGTCTCACAAGAGCCCAGCCCCTCCCTGTGCATACCTGATGCTCAACCCTGGGTCACTTGAAGTCCACTGCAGTTGAGATGGGAGAATTTGCAGAGTGACACACAACAGTTGTGTTTTCACATAGTTCTAGTTGTAAATTCTGTGTGTGGCAGAGCTGTTGCCTTTGCAAAGCCATTGATTGCCCTGCATTTGGCTCTGACCTCACTGATGTCAGCCAGAGGCTGGTGTGCAGCAGTGCAGAGAAGGCCTCTGAGTTTCCCGTGAGCAGCGTGTGCTCCAGCCAGCAGGTGACAGGGATCCAGTGACTGTGAGAGAACCACACTCTGCATGGAAATGTCTTTGGGTTTGGTTTTTATGTTTTCCGTGAACGTTACTTTGTAAACTTGCAAAGCCTCCCATCGCTCATAAATGGGGCTTGCAATATTTATGGCAAATACTACTACAGCTTTCTAAATAAAACATAGGATGCTATTCTAATCTCATGCCATCATAAATCCTGCTGCCAGTATGTGGAAGGTAGTTACTATGCTGGCTTCTAAGTCACAGTTAGACTATCTGTCAGTGCTATCAGCTGTGCAAATTTTCTCAGCGTTGTGAATGTTTAAATAATGTCTGAATCATGAGTCTGTTTCATTAGTTACAAACATTAGTCTGTATCTTCGTGCCAGAATTCTCTAAGAAAGCCTTTCTAACATGCATTTTAGGCAACAATCTGTTGAAAAATAGGAATGTGATTAATGATAACGCAACAAAAAAAAAGTACCGTGCCTGTTACTGTTGATGTTTGTTTCCCTGTTACTTTGAATGCGTTGCAGTGTTGTGAGTAATCACGAGTCAAGCTATAAACCTGAGGTATGGATACCCCAAGGGTCAGGCATTGTGGGCAGAACTTTGGCATCATTGCCTGACGTGTTGAGAACAAACATCTTTGTGCCCGTGTGAGACCTCTGAGAAAATGGTAGCAGCAGTGTAACAACCTTTTTTAATTCCTCATGGAAGTGCCGTGAAAGACCGAAGGAAATGTGCAAATAATATAAATTGTGATGACTAAAGCCATGTTAATGGAGCAGCAATGCATAGCTTCACTCCTACAAATGCTCTTCTCCAAGGCAATTTGTATTAAATTTTGTTGAATGGTTTTTAAAATGTCGGGTTTAATAATAAAAAGAAAATATCTGTAGTAGGGTGTCCTTTCTTAAGCCCAGTATGTACTGTTTTCTTAAGGGACACTGTCAGGTTAAATTTACTGTGAAAGTTGTAAAAGCAGGACTCTTACAACCACCTGTCTATCTGCATAGAGGCTATTAAGCTGCTGAAGCATACTGTGAGCGTAGCATTTACATGCTAACAATTTATTTGCATCACTGATTCAGGGGTGTTCTTATATTTGGTGCAGTGACATACACCTGTACTGATAGACTGGCTCTTGAGTAAATAAGAGTTCAGAAATCTTCAACCTGCATCACTGATGGTATCTTGGAGTAGTAAACATTGAAAGCTTATAGGAATGTTTTTTCTCTTCAGCACCAGGAGAACAGGCAATTGAGTTGGAAAAAAAATGCAAACACTATTTTATTTTTGAGATGAGAAAAATAAACCCAAACCTCGCAGTGTCCCTTTACCTCTGATTTGTTGTAAACATCCATTCTGACACATGGAGAGATGCAGAAGACATTTTGCAAGACTATATATATGTGTGTACATATATATTAAAAAATTTGCTGAACTCCATTCTGTAGGTTATAAATGTCTACCAGCACATCCCAGGAAAAAGAACATTCTCTTGCATACATGCAGAATTGTCAAAATAAAGATGTCTGTGTGAAACGTGGTATTGGTCTCACTCCAGTGCCTGACCAAGTCTTGTTGCTCGGCTGCCTGCTCCCCTGGCCAGCTCCAGTGAGGGCCTGGGGACAGCCACCTCTGCCTGAGACACCAGCCTGCTGGGAAGAGACAGCGGTTCCCTCTGGAAAATGCCAAACCTGGCTTCTTGCAAGGAAAAGGAATTGAAGTTGCCTGTCCAGTGCCTCTCCCTAGCTCTGGAGCACACCAGCCGAAGCAAGGCCAGGTGTGCTCTGCCTCACCAGCACCCATGTAAGCTTTTTATTCCCTTTCCAGCACTAGGGTTGCTTGAGCCGCCGTATGAAGTCCTAGTTACTGCTGTGAGATATTAGACACTCCTGATGTTATTCCCAGCCCACCAGCATTGCAGGCTGAGCATCTCATCTTGCTGCCTGCACGGTCTGAGGACATTGCACCTGACGGTTTGAAGGGACAGTGGAGAAGAAAGCAGGTGTGCACTGGCAATGAGGGCTTGTCCCCACAGCATCGCTGGGAATGTCCTCCAGAGCATGGTAGGGTGAAACTGAGGTGTGTGCCACAACTCAGCATGTAAAAAAGGTTATTTTTGAATGCAATAATAGCTTTTCCTTACTATGAGGCTAATTCTGCAATCTCTGTTTGTTCATGCAGGTGCAGCTAAGCTGGAAAGGGAAGAAGCTTGGACATGTTGGTGCACAAGCAGAAGTTACTGGCTACCTGGTTCTCTTGCACTTGGGGCCAGAAGATGAATCTGAGGCAGAGGAACATGGAGAAACTGTGCAGCATGGTGGGGAAAGTGAGGTGTGTATTCTGCTAGAGTGGGGTGTGACTGGGAGCACTGTGAGATAACAGCTATTTGGTCTGCAACCTGGCTTGCATTTAACAAATTGCATTAAGGGAAGAAATCCCAGATTATGATCTACTCTAAAGCCAAATATCTGGGATTGATGCTGAGAGGCCCAAGTGGAGCTGGAAAGAGGGCAGCTTGCCAACTGTTTGCCTTCCATCCTGAATGTTCCCCTTAGCTCCAGCCTGCCAGAAACTGCAGCACATGCCCCTCGATTCAGTGCTCAGGATTGTTTAAACTGCTTTGGTTTTGTGAAGCAAATTCAAACTGGTGACGGGCAATAGAGCGACAGCACACAAGCACAGAGGACATGAGGGCTGTAAGCTCACACATAAACCATCTTGGATGGTTACTGCCCTCACCCAGGGCCAGGAATCCAGATTGAAAACATGTAAGAATGAGGCCATTCTGGTCAGCCTGAACACTCCTCACAAAATCCTGTGCCCATCCCTTCTTACACCACGAGCTTTCCTGTGCCGTGTCCAATTGCCTGCGACTGAAGGGGACATAACAGTGATAAAGCCACAGGTGCCACTTTCCTGGTGTTTTAGAGGATGTATTTAGTCTTTACATTTGCAGGGAAAGACCAGGAGTGTATGCTGATGTTGTAAAGGATGAAGGTGGAAGAACCAGTTATAGTCATGTACAGTCAACTCTTTTGGTAAAATGTCCATGAAAAGTTGATCCAGAACCTTCAAGAAAGATAGTAAGTTATTGGGAAGTGTTGATTTAAAAAAATCAAAGAGTGGTTTTACAATCCCAGGGTTAAATTGAGTTTGCTGACATTTTCACAGAAACTTATCCAACCTCTTTGTTCTAATCACCTGTTTGTTTCTAAATCTGTATAAATTGAAAACATATAACAATGTAAGTATACAAGGAGATAAAGTCAACACAATGTTTTCTGTCTGAACAGATACTCTAGAGAACTCAGAACGTGAAGTAAAGGAAACCTAACTCTCTTGTACATGGCATGAACTGCTGTGGAAAACTACTCATCATCATACTACTTACTGGTTGTATGTAAGAAAATGAGTTTTAATGGGAGAGCATTGCACTGAGAGGAGAAAAGGCCTATCTGTGCTGTAACTGGTAATTAATAACCTCTTTGGGAAAAAAAATGTTTCTTTGACAGACTGAGCTGCAGAAATACTTCTAAGTTGTTCTCAATTTTTGTTTCAGATTTTTGAAAACTCATCTTAAAGTAGTTAATTTGCCTTATATTTGTTTTATTTTGCACTAAGCTGTGATACTGTGGTGCTGAAATCTTTAAGGAGATCTGCTGCAAACAAGCTATTGAACTGTTTGTACATTGATCTCCTTTTGTTTTCAAATGGAACAGCTGGACACCAGCAAACGAGACACTTTGAAATGGGAAGAAGGTAAGAGATTTCAGTCAGAGCAATTCCTTGCAGTCATTTGAGTAATAAAATCAAATTAATAGAATACTTAAGCTTTTAGTTTGTATCTAACTGTAGCAGTGAATATTTAGTGCGTGCCACAATGTGTAAGAATGCAAAACCAGGAAAATATTGTCTAGATTTTGGCAGCTTCAGTGTCCAAAAGCAGAACTTCAGAACTTGAAAATTCACATTTTTGAGAGCACATTTAATCCCCATTTGACCAGAAATCTCATTACAGGCTGTGAAGAAGATATTCCAGGGCTCCAGCAGCCCCACTCAGCAGAGCAAAGGAAGATGGTTGCAGAAATCAGTGTGACACTGCGGAGACCTGTAGGTAATTTTAGACACAGTAAAAGCCATGTTCAAAGATTTAACACAGAAGGAGAGACGTACTGTTCCTTTACTGTAGCTTTACAATGGGTTTGGTAGGGTATTTATACTGCATGTATGATCTCTCTGTTGGCAGTACTTGAACACCTCACCATCTCCTATGTGTGTCTCTAGAGTCCCTGGGGAAGCTGGAGGTGCTGCCTTGTGTCTGCATTTGTGCAGGAGCTGAGGAAAGCCCTATGAGTGCGGAGGTAACTTTGACAGAGCTGGGAACTCAGCCAGTCTTTCACATACTAGATGAGTCCTTGTGCATTAGCTATTCCTTCCCACCAGGGACAAGACTGTGGAGTAAGAAGATGCCCTGTTGTAGGAGTTTGGGGTAAGTTAACAGCAGTGGGCTTACAGCTTCCTTGGGGAAGGGGCCAGACGTGCCTCTTGGTACTGGCAAGGTCTGGAAGGAATAGACAAAACCTGCCTTCTCTGTGCTAAAGAGCAGAGAGAGCACAAAAATGTGGCTAAGCTGGTCAAACCTGTTCCCCATGCTGGGATTTTCCTCCTTTGGCTTTTTTTAGCACTTGGCAAAGAGGGGAGAAATAGATGTTGTTTGGCTGGTCTTCTATGGTTTCGCTCTCGAGGTATTTTTAGTGCTCTGTGCCCTGGCTGTGCAGGTTTCTGCACTGCAGCTCTCCCAAACCCTCAGCTTCCACCTGCAGCACACGCAGCATCAGGAATTAGCCCAGGAGGCAGCTGGTGTTCAGATACTGGGGTTTTGGCATAGGAACAAATGGTCTGAGACCCCCATGGGGAATAGGCTGTACCCACCCCATGGCCTGAGGCACCTCTGAGTGCTCCCTCACTCCCTGCATGGAGCTGGGCAAAATATCCAGGTTTGTCATTACTCTGATGATGCAATAGATTTTATAGCCAGCAGCGTCATCCAGGAAACATCCCCACACATCAGCATAGTCTGAATTCCCCAGTACAGTGTTTTTCTCTTAACACCAAAATGTCATTCATTGAAGTAAAACAGCCTTCGAAGGTTCTTTACTTGCCTGCTCATGTTGAGTTTAGAGGAACCACCATCTGGCATCTGCAGCTGGGTTGTCCAGTGTTCAGGGGTATTTTGGGGTGTTGGTGTTCAATAGTCAGGCAAAGGAACAGAAGTGTGCTAGTGCAGTGGTGTGTCTGGCCATGAACAGGGGCTCTTAGGCTGTTAGAAAAATGAATTTTAGCTTTTAGAGCAATGGATGCGGGAGGATCCAAAGAGCAAAAGCAAAGCAGTGTCAGAAGAAGTAAGACAGCTTTTGCTGGAAAGTTGTAGAGGACTGATTTAACATGAGATTCAGACTATAAGTCTGTCTGGTCTCTCACAAGTTCTTCCTTTCTACAAACTATTCTTTTCGTTGTCACAAATGTACTATACCCTCAGCCTGTTCCCTGAGGAGGTCCTGCATCATGAAAAATATCTTCCATGGGTCTCAGTGAAACTGTGGAGATGCCGATGGCCCCAGCATGGGAAGGTGTGAGCAGAGGAGAAAGGAAAGGTTTTTTTCTTGTTTCCCACAAATAAGGCAGTCATTGCTCCAACTTTGCAGAGCAGATTTTTCCCCTAGGCAGAGGCTGTTAGAGGACACTGGGGGATCAAAGAGTTTGCAGTACCTCACTGTGGGTGTCTATAGGGAAAATGTTTTGCTCCTACAGTGCAAGCCCTGGCTGAGCCTCATGTGGTCCCTGTCTGGCAAACAGGAAAACAAAAGGCCGTGGTTTTTGTTCAAGGTTGCTGAGGATGTTAATGAAAGGCAATTAGAAAAAATGTGGTGGTACGTCCACATGTATTAATCTTTATTAGAGTTAAATTTCCCCTGCAAATGTGACATGCCATCAGGCTTCTGTCTCAAGAGTGTGCTTTGTAGGACGTTACAGGGAAGAGTGAGCAGCGTTCCCAAAGTAACTATTAATTTCCCCAAAGTGCTTTTAGCAGCTGAGGCTTACAGAGCACCAGCTACCCAGAGCCAGGGTGGCACCTGAGCCAGCGGCAGGAGCGGCTGGGGACGCTGCTGTCCCTTGGTCCTTCATACTGTGCAATGCCCTCCAGCAGCTCAGAACAGCGGTGACTGTGCACCAGGGTTGCCAGGCTGAAACAGACCCAGCAGATGTGGGGGAGGTAGTATAGCTTCTCCCATTAGGCATTTTTATCTGAGTGGTAACCACTTTAATGTGGCAACAGAAGTAAATAATTCCACGAGTGACAGTGTCAGTTTTATTCCTTCTCTCTGTGATCTCCCTTTTGGTATAGTGCATGTGTTCACTGGCAGGCAAATACACAGCCCTAGCATAAGCCAGTTCCCTTTGATAATCATACTGGGGCTCTGCCAGGGCATCTGGGTACCAACGGTCCCACAGGGACATACCGGTCAGTACTTTTCCAGATGCCACGTAACTTCCTCAAGGGTGTGTGATGATCTGATGTGACCGTAGCTGTAGCAGCCAACAGGCTATAGGGCCTTTGAGGACAGCAGACGTTTTCTCTCTGTCAGATAGCTATCAGTCTCATACCAAAGGTCATGTTCTCCATCAGCTCACAAGTGTTTCAGTGGTTTTGGTAACAGGAACTTGTCGTTTTATTTGTGCCAGGGCTGGAGGTGCTTTAAACTGTAACGAATGTAAACTGTAAATAATCACATGAGTGAAAACGTCCAGTTTTTTCCTCAGTGTGCCTTCCCTTCTGGTTTGGTGTGTGCATTCCCTGGTGGACAGGTCTAGGTCCCCAACACACTTTAAAGGTCAAGAATGACCTTGAGAAGGAGTGGCCTGAAACCTGCTTTATCCCAGATGCACAAGGAGCATCCATCTGGCTCCCCCCCAGAGCCTGTGGGAAGCCGACGCCAGCTCCACCACACACAGGAGGAGTGGGGAGCTCTGCAGGTAGCACGTCCTGAACTATGTCAATGCTGCTGAGGCCTTTCCTTTATCTTTTGAAATGCAAACCTGAAGGCAAGTCTGCAATTATTTCTTTTTATCCCTTTAAAATATTTTCATAGTCCTTTGGGAAACATCCATCATAAAAAATTTCCCTCCTATTCCGTATTTCCACAGTGCTCAAAATAATCTACTCCACAGGTAAACATTTCAGTGAATATGTCAATAAAATGGAATGTGTGTGTTGTGATACCATTCAAACGCAGTTTTGAGGACCTCCGAGTTCATGCCCTCAAAAAAAAAGCCCAGCCATGTTTTTGTTGAGGCTATTTTACATCCCATCATAATTCAAAGCTCAGTTAACATTTCACCTCAGGCTGCAGTAAATTAAATAAAACAGTATTTCCTCATTCACTGAGTCACAACAGTTACCCTTTTGCTTTGCCCACACAGCTCTGTTGTGCTGATAAAGGAAAAAAGCATTGCTTAATCCCTTCTACGAACAGTGGAGATTATTTTTAAGCACAAAATATGTTTCCGTGCTGCATCGCCTGTTGCCGAGGCATTTTTAAGGCTGCTAAGCCTCAACCTATCCCAGGTAATGAGAGCTGTCTTTCTGGTAGCAAACCTACCACCACTGTTTTATAAGCTAAAGTTAAAGGCAAACCCATGTGAATCTCAGGGTGATATTTTCACCTCATTTATTTTTGCATCCTAAAGCAGAAAATGCCTCTTTCTTGGAAATTAATCTTGGAAATGACTTTAGTGCTCTATGAGTAATCTTTTCAGAGAAGTCCTTTCCAATGGAGGTATGACCAGGTGCACATCTGGGCCCGATGCAGCTGACAAGTGTGTACCCAGATGACTTCTCACTGAGTTCCCCTGCCAGAGCTCCTCTCAGGTGAGCGGCTGTGGGACCGGGACTCAACCTGGAACAGAGGGCAAGAGCTTCAGGTAAGACATTTATCTACTCTCTTTTACTCATCTGCTGGTAGCCATGTTGCTACTTCCATAACCCACGTGGATAACGTGACACCAATGTCTTCCACTATCCAGAGCTCCCCAGCTCAAAAATAACATAAAGTAAGAATTATTGCTCTTGAGTAGTGAAAATAACAACACAAAGTGTCTTCTTACAACCAGCATCCAGCCACTTCAGAAGCAAAACGCTGGAGTGTGTCCATATCAGCTGTGTGTGACTGGAACAAAAGGAGAAGCCAAAAGATCTGAAGTGGCTACATTGCTGCAGAGCTCCACGAGCTGCATAAAGGTGCTGGGAGGTCCCTGCTGCATCATCACCTCCCCAGGGTGTGACAGCTGCTCCAGTGGAGACACTGCTGTGCTGCAGAGGGGACAGATCCCTCCAGCAAGTGCCAGCTCATTTGGAAGGAAGTATAAAGCACTCGTGTAGTAGTTTTAAGTGTTCATCCAAGTATTTTGGCATTTAATTTTTTTCTTTAAAATATTCCTTCCCCTAAAAGAAAACAATATAGGCCTCAGTCCTTTGAGAGGAAGGTTCTTAACTGAAAAAAGTCTTTATGTTTATAGTGTTCAGAAAAGTTCCAAGAAACATGCACCACAAATAAGAAGTAACTTTCCTTCTTGTGAGCATGCAAACCAGAAGCTATTATTTACTGCAGCTTCTCCAATAAGCACATCTTGATCTCATCTGCTGCCTCAAAGTATTCCATCCTATTAACATAACAATAAGCAATAATTTCCAGTAGATCCTAATCTAGTGACAGTTAAAATATCTGTCCATCTTTTGACAGCTGAAATCTCTTATATGGATGAAATACATATTTAATAACTTAGGGAGCAGAAAAGAATGACATATCAGGTAAGAATTTTAAGAATAAACCACAATTGTGCATTCATCTGAGATAATAAAATGTTGTGCCCCTGAAACTGAATGTCCAATTAATTATCTGTTCCCAAACTCATTCCTGTATCTGATAAGAGGTTATGCTGACCTTTCTATACATTTAAAGTGTATTCTTTAAAGCAAAGTTAGAAAGCTGTGTGAGAATCTAGGCATGAACATGGAGTGCCGATGTGCACACAGAATGTTTTCAGGTTGTAACAGGCATCATAATGGAAATAATTAAATGGGGCTTTGGATTGGAAAAAACATGCCCGGTACTTTTGTTCCTGCTTGAAATCTTTTTTTTGGTTCAAGTATCAGCAGTAT
Source organism: Brachypteracias leptosomus (assembly GCA_013401335.1). Lineage (NCBI taxonomy): Eukaryota > Metazoa > Chordata > Aves > Coraciiformes > Brachypteraciidae > Brachypteracias > Brachypteracias leptosomus. Next base: position 81,947 of record VYZX01007730.1, on the reverse strand, counting down.
TGGCACGTTACACCTCTTAAGAACAAGACTACTGGTGACAGAGAATTTGTTGTTAGCATTGCTTGTTTTTCAAAGAGCAGCTGGAACCTGAAATGTATTTTACTGCAAGTAGCTGCATGGCCATGGATAATGTACAGTGTGGGGTAAGGTCTGGCAGAGCTCCGGACACCAGTGAGGTTGGCTCAGGGCTGCCCAGGTGTGTTCAGCTGCTCTTGTGGACACAGCAGCTGCAGAAACCACACTGACAGGCACCCCTCCCACAGCCTGGCTCCTGTGCCTCCAGTCATGGCAGTTTGTAAAGCCTCACACATGGATAAAAGGTAAGATGTCACCTATTACCAAGGCTGGATGGGGCACCTGGTTGACCTGACCCTTTGGTTTGCCAGAGAAAAGGACAACAAGTCCTGGTGATTGAGTCAAAATTAGAGAAGAGCAGCAGAAAAGCACGTTTCTATGAATCTTTGTCTTCAGAGGTCCCTAGGAGACAGTGTGGACACCTTTGACCTTCATTTTTCACATGGGTAACTAAGGCATGGAGCAATGGTGGAGATTTGTAAAGTAACCCAGAGGCTTGCTCTAACCCCTGCCATTGCTCAGCAGCTCGGGCCCCTCTTTTAGCCTGTCCTTTTCCTGGAGATGCAGCGTGCACAGGGCCTCTGGGGAGGGGGATGGGATGGGATGGGATGAGGGGCACAGGGACACGGTGCTGCGAGGGCCAGAAAAGGGGAGCAGGCACCCCAGGAGGGCAGATCCTGTGGCAGACAGCTTTGTTAGGTCAGCCTGGCTGGCTGCTCCTCCCGCCCTTCCCGTTAAAAACAGGGATTGCATTTGAGGCACAGGGAGGAAAGGGCTGTTTGTCAGCTTGTTTTCCTGTTAATCAGTTAAGAACACTTTAAAAGGTGGAGATAAAAAATTGCTGTGTTGGATCTGTCATGTAATTAATAGGAAAAAAGTATAGCCACACTAATTACATCTCCCAGGCTTTTGTTTCCCTGAGCTGTGGTGGGTACCTGGAACACCAATGCCCCTCTGCTAATGCATGAGGAAACTCCAGAGCAGAGGTGATGGCAGGACAGAAGCTGGGCACTGCGGGTGTTGGTGTGTCCTGTTGTACTCACATCAGAGTCGTGATGAAGTGGGAAGAAATGGTCACAACCTGGATTTACATGTTCTCTGTCAAAGGGCCTCAGCCAATGGTCATGGCTGACCTGTGTTGCAGCCAGGGCTGGGGGACACAGCCAGGGACCAGGACCCCAGGTAGGAAAGCACAGACCAGAACCTGGCTCCTGTGCAGCCTGAGGAACCTGCACTGAGCCTTGTGTTTCCTTTATCATTTCACACATACTGGCAATGACCGAGTGTTTTATTTTCTTTGTTGCTGTAGACACCGTTGTCAAGTCTCAGTTTGCTGTAAATAAGTCTACAGTATTAAAATGACACTTCTTTTCTCACAATATAAATTTTCTGCCTTCTCTCTCTATCATGTCTTTCAGGCATTTATTTGAGAAAAGCTAGAAAAATAAGTTATGCAATGGTTCTGGATTGCCAGTCACCTTGAATGCTGAAATGGGGCAGAAATATTGCTGGTGTGTTGGTGCTGGGCTCCGGGTCACTGCTGTAGCTGTGCCACCACCTTCTCCTGCCTGCCAGCTGGGCAACCACTCCTTGCTACAGGTAGTCTTTGGCAAGAGCCTCTCTTTGTACCCCTCATTGTAGCAAGAGTGGGTGTCGCTGCCAGGAGCCTAACGCAGAGCTACAGAAAATAAATGTGGTATGAACTGATTGATTTATTTGCATTTTCTAGCCCAGCAATTAATTCTGCTTTTGGGAGGCAGAGCCATGCAGCAAGCACGCTGTAATGCCAGATCAGAGCTGATAATGGACTCCTCCCTGCCTCGGCCCTCTGCTAGCCCAGGGATCAGCCTATTAAGGAATAATCTCCCAGAGCCTGAGCCGGCCCCAGCCAGGATCATCGCGGCGGCAGAGCAGAGCCCGGCCAGCGGCTGCGGACAGAGCGGGAAGCCACAGGTGCTGGGGATGGGAGGGAGGTGACAGCAGCGGTGGGGAGGGATGGCCACCCACCTGCCACCCTCCCGAGAAGCCACGAGGCTGCACAGAACTGGGAAGTCACTGCTCTGACCTTACTTTTTGCCCGATTGCTTTGGAACTTTGCATTACTGCACAGATACCCTTTATCTTAAGATAAATGGCCTTATGTACTGTAGCCCTGGGCTGGTTGTTGATGGTGCCTGCGTGGGTTGGACATGGATGAGGGTTGGCCACTGAGCAGTGGGGCCAGTACGTGGGGCATCTTGTGTCAGGGGCAGCTATGGCTGGTGGCTGGATACAAAGGCTAAATGTGAGGTCTGTGGGGAAACTGAGGCAGGAGGAGGCTGGGAGGAGCAGAGAGGAGGAGCTGCTCTTTGCACTGCTTGCCTCCCCCCTACCCTGAGCAGGCTGCACCCTCTCTCCCCATCCGCACGCTCCCTTTCCCTTAACTTCTCACTGTAAGCTGGGGTTACATTTATCTCAGCCCTCAAGAGAGTTGAGAAAAGCAATGATTCCTGCCGGGCAGCGTTGGGTGTCTCACTGATGCATCAGCTGGGAATGCAACAGCTACAAGTGCGAAGTCAATGCAACAGAGAGGAGGCAGCAAGGAGGAGACTGCTGCCAGGCCATCTCCCTGAGCTGCTTGTAAAATTCCCTGTGCTTAAGTGTCTCTGTGGGTGGCTTTTGATGGAAATTCTAAGGCAAAGAACTAAGTTCAATCTGTGGTCTTTTCTACAGACCTTTCTGATTCAGCCAAGTGTAATCAGTGTGGTCATTTTTTTCATCCCAACTTGTGTCCTTTATGTGTATCTTTCAGTTCAAGACTCAGCTGTTCATGTATGTACTAATTGAAAAGTAAGAACTGGAAACACTGCAGCCATTTTTGAGGCATGCCCTGATCTTCTTAAGCCAGGACTGAGAGGGTCATGTGAGCTCTTAACCAGCAAACAACAGTGCTTTGGTTATCAAAAATTGAAATCTCATCAAATCGATACCAGAGCACATAGAAAAGACAGAGACTTTCTTCCCCATGGTGTTGCTGTTGATTCTTATGTGCAAGAGGCATCCTTTTGCCTGCAGTGTCTTAGGAATGCATGTGTCTTTACACTGTAGTTTGAGCTAAGGTGTATGCTTTGGGGAAACACTGTGCTTGTCTTTTGCTGCAGCCCAGATCCAGGTCTGCCTCTTCTTGCTGTATGGACATCCCATAGACAAGCAGTGACATCTGCCACCTGCTGCCAGGCAGGTAACCAAGCCATGGAGTGCTACCTGCACATCTCCTGATGCTGCAGACTCCTGTCCAGGGCCATCCTGTCCTTGAGGACAGTGCAGATACAGCCAAACAGGCTGTGCTCACCTGAGGAAATCCCTTTCTGGAGGGAGGCACTGGTAACAGTACAGTGGTGCAAAGACAGGGCTCTCTGTGTCTGTGTCTAACTTCTGCAAAAATCTGTGGCCAAAAATGCAAGTGGTAGGAGTAGGCACAACAGGCAGCCAAGGTAGTACCCTGCTGTCACTCTGGGTTTGTCCTGCCAGCTCAGAGATTCAGAAAAGGATGCAGAGCAGTAATACCCATCCTGAAACATCAAGGTGTGAAATACAGCTCTAATTACATGTGACAGTGTGACTTTCATGGTGCTACAGTCAATTCATCAACATGAAGAGGGCAAGTGCTTTGACGGGAGCTTGTGATGATGAATGGTCTGATGTAAGCTGTATGTTTTGTCAAAATCACAAACACCTGCTAAGGCTGAAGCTTTATTAATGGACATCCCATGAACTGTGGGGTCTTTGGGGCATATGTAAATAGAAGATGGGGGGGCTGCAGGCTGAAAGACTCCCACTGAATGAGCCAGTGCCACACCAAGCCTCATGGGTTTTATGTGGTATGGCCTTGGCTGAAGCTTGGGTGACTTGAGGCCAGGTGAGAGAGCAGTAGCAGAGCAGTCTGGCCTGGCATCTATTGTCTGCATTAAGGGCATGTTAAGGAAAAAGTCATGCTAAGCATTGCTGGTGTTATCTAATCCTGAATAAGTAATGGCCAACTGAGCTTGTCAGAGTATAAAAGCAGTTTTTCAGGTTTGAAAGGCAGCTGCTGCACCCAGTGCCCTGCGAGCAGCTCATGGCTTCTCCCCAGAGCAGGCAGCACGGTGCTGCATTTCTTTGCAAAGTAAGTTTTTCCCTCCAGGTTAGCAGCTCCTGCTGGGCAGTTCTGGCTCAGCTTCCACTGCTCAGGAGTCCAGGTGCCCTCCCAGTGCCAGCAGCACATGGTCACAGCTGTGGAAGCGAGTTAAAGAGCTCCCCTTTGCCAAAATTCAGCCTTGGGGCAGTGGCAGAATGGGTCCCTGCATCCTCAGGCACCCTGATGAAGTTTCTCATCACGGGTGGCCTGTGTCCTGCCTGCCAGCACCGACGGGAGCAGGCTGCCGTGCAGCGCTGCTGGCCAGGGACCCAGCCTGCTCCTCCTCCTGTCCTGGGGTGTGTCCCCTACATCCTGCAGGGACATGGAGCTGATGGCACTGGGCAGCCCCTGCCCGAGGCTGGCGTGGTCTCAGTCCCAGTGCTGCCTCTGGGGGTGAGCAGAGATCTGTGTATTTGCAGATCTGAAACTGTGCAGCCCAGTGTAAGAAAATGTAACAAGTTAATTTTCCAAAGATTTCCCACCTCCCTTCCAAAAGGGATGCCTTCAGTTTAAAAACAGAAGTCCGTTTAAAACCAGAGACTAATGAATGTGGTAGCCCTTCCTCTTCTGCAAGTTTAAACTCTTCATCTTTCCTCGGAGAACAGCTCCAAATCATTTTATTTGCAAGCCTTAAGCAGGAATTTGTATTCATGGTAAGACATTTATTGAGTTAATTTATTTGAGGCTGGGGCATAATTTCTAATAATGGAAGAGTCCCTAGGCCCAGTGAAATTGTCTCCCTGATAGGGCATTAATATTTTAAGGGGTTATAACACTCTGTCAATTGATCTGTGTCTTTTAGGGAGTAGGTTAGCGGTTATTGACGATGGCTCCTGTGAAGGATTATCTTAAATAAGGCTGGTGCTCCCCAGAGCAGTGCCTGTGGGCACAGGGCCACATGGGCAACCGGCTGGGAGCGGGCTCAGGGTCTGCATAAGTGGGCATGGATGGACTGAGGAGGAAGAATGGTGCAGTGCAAACCTGCAGGGGGGGTGCTGCTCCCCCCGGCCGGGCTCCGAGGGCAGCGTGGGGAAAGCCCCCAATGCCCAGGTGTGTGCAGCAGTCTGGCTGTCAGTCAGGGTTTCCTGAGGAGATGTGAATAGGGTGCTGAGCTGAGCCAGGAGGTGTTGGCACATGGTCTGCGGGAGGCTTGTTCGTTTTGGCAGATTGTCTGAGTGTTACTGGTAATAGTTAAGAGACAAATAACTTGACCTCCGAGTGCCTTAATTTCTCTGTTCTTAGAAACGGGGAACATTTATGCTATTTCTTGAGTGATTTAAAACAATAGAAGTCCACATAGAAAACTGTTCTTGCTTGGTTTAGTGCTATATTAAATGGCATATTGCACTAAGAAACGTGGTGTTGGAAGGAAACCAGAATGGTTCAAACTAAACAGCGGTGGCCTATTGTGGGTGCATTCATTGCCTTTGAGTATCAGGTTTTATTTATTCACATATAAATTATTCCTCTTAATGCAATAGGTAAAAGCATTTATCTACAAAAAGCTAAATTCTTATATTAATATTTATTAAGGAAAAACAAATGTTGGTGTGGAAGGACATGCAGCTGCAGTGCAGCTTTGACAGCTGACTGCGGGAGAAAAATAAATGTGCTGGGAAAAAGGGTGCTGTGGAGGCATTCAAGGCATTATGTGGCTGGTTTTCCCCTAAAACTTACTGAGGAGTGTTTCAGTACCCTACAGAAATTCAGACTAATATGCGTGTAAGACAAATGATCATGTCTGAACTGTGCTCCTTGGGGCCCCATCTGATATTTTTTTCTTACCATGCTCATTTGTCAGTGTGTTGCCAAGCCTTCAATTAATGAGTTACTGGCAGCTCTATTCACCCTCACCCCCTCCTTTCAACCACGCTGGGTCCTTTCCTCCCCTCAGCAAGGTGCTGCTGAGGCTGCCACACTGTGACACCCAACTGCTCAAAGGAGACAGATGCTCAGGGAGAACAAAGACAAAGTGATGCTGTCCATCACTGCTTCCCTCCTCCGAGAGGTCAGCGAGTTCCTCCTGCTTGTCCTCCTGGAGGGGTGGGACGGGGCACGTAGCAACTGCTTGACTGAATCACATTCATTGCATAACAGCCCCATGGGTCTGCCTGCACTGCACGCTTCGGGACACGGTGCAGAAAACTGCAGCCAGCTACAAGGGAAGCTGTTCCCCTTTGTCATGGCCAACAAAGATGTCCAAGGAAAGCCATCCAGAATCACACAGTGTATCTGCAGGCTTTTTATTTTACATTTACCTGTTAACTGGAGGCTTGGGAGAAAACTTTCCACGTTTGTTCCCTGTGGGCTTTGTGGCTGTGTCTGCTGTAGCCGTTTGGTGTACCCACCATGCCCTTGGGCTGATATATATTATGTGAGAATAATAAGAAACAAAATGAATGCTGTGTTTTCTCTATGTATTCCATTACCTTTATGCCCTTCTAATTCTATTCAGTCTAAATGATACACTCTCATTCATTCTTTCTTTCCAAATTCTGCTCACATGTGACTCTTTCCATAGTAATTACCTTTTATGTCCCTTTTCCTACTCTAGCACACCCAGAACTGAGCAGACCACTCAGTAAACCGCATTTGTTTTATTTACCATTAATGTAGCACATAACTAGAGTCATTATCCTCCTCTTCACACGTCGGGTTCGGACAGTATTCCGGGTACGCTCTGCTGTGTCCCGAGAGGGAGTTAATGGTGTGCATGCTTGTCTCAGCTGACAGGAACAAGAATAATTATGTCTCCTATAAAATACCTGCACAGAGACAATGGAGGAGACTGAGCAAGCAGAACTGCTGAGGTGGGAGGGACCATATATATAGGGTTACAATTGTGGGGTTGGCAAGCAGAGAGTAAAATCATCGAAAGCAGCGTTGCTGGGCTGGTGATCGTCTGGTGGCTGGAGGAGGGCAGGTGAACCGTCTGCACCCAGCCCTGGATCCCTGCCTGCCCTCAGGGGCAGGTCTGCTGCTGAATGGAACCTGAGTGATTGCCCAAGTGAGTGAGCAGACAGTTGTGAGCCACGGATCTGCAGCCACTGGAAGGCTGACAACTGCAGGCAAGTTTAGATTGGAGCTAGACTTAAGGTATTGAGTGCAGGAGAAAAGAGCTGCCTGGAGCATGCTGAATTCCTGCCTAAAACCTTAATTATTTATGATTTTATGTACATTGTATTTACTCAGAGTAAATGACCAAACAGAAGCCAAACTTGACATTTTGGAGGAAGAATTTATTTCACGTAAGTAAATCTCAGAATCCTTCATTTTGATACAAATTAAGATTTTCTGTGTGTATTTAAAGGACTCAGCCTGCAAGCTTCAGGCAGAGCTGTGTACCATGTTGGGTGGGCAGACCTCAGCATAAGCTGCCACTTCCCAGCTTGAAGGACGAGAGTTCACAAATGCATTACTCAGGCGTGGTTTTAACATTCCTACGTAAGGACGGAATCTAATTTTATGTAGATCCTTCTTGATTTTGGAGTTGCTTCTGACTTCCATCGGAATCAATAATATGGGAGTCAGGCCTGCAGTTTGTGGGGTGCCACATAAATAGCAGGCCTGGCTCCCCTCTCTCTCGTGCCAAGAGTAGTACTAGGTGTAAAGTCTGTGTACATACCCATATGTGGCACACGGTATCCCAGCGGATATAAAGTCAGGAGTGGGTGCTATAGTTTGAAGTTACTGGTGCTGTTTGTCCCACGTGGTGGTTGGTCTGACTCTGGGCCCTGCACGCTGCTGGGACGTCCCTGCACGGTGCTGGGGGTCCCTACACGGTGCTGAGGGTCAGCCATGTACTGCACACGGCGAGGGCTGCCTTAAGCAAGAGGGTGCTACAACCCCAGCGAGTCACCTCAGCTGTGCCCACTGCCTCTGGAACAGAGAGGTCACTTTTCATGTGATGTCATGACAGTGACGTGGGTGGAAAGAATCTATTTTTTACCAAGAGCAGAAGTTCACACAAGTTCTTGAAGGATTTCTGCAAGTATCATGAAGTGACCTGTTTAACTGCCCATGGTTCCAGGTAACCACTCAAGGCAGCTGGGAAGCCCAGAAGCAGGACAAAGCTGCCGGTGTCTGTCCTGAGCAGCCAGCTCCCAGCACCAGCGTCACACCCACCGCAGCCAGCACGTGTCCTGCCGGGACCTGGCCTCCCACAGCGGCTGCTTCCAAACAACCTCCTGCTCTGCCAGGCAGAAACTGAGCCAGTCATGACCTTCTAGGCTCAGGCAAGTTATTAAACAACCTGCCTGAATTTAGATCTTCTCAAACAGGGAAACCAGCAGGACACAAAAATTTTAGGTTCCAACCCAAACAGAAACTTTCTGAGGTTTTGACAGAATACAAACATCAAAGATTTAACTTGATATGAGACATTCCTTTAAACCCCAAATTATGTGCTTTGTTTTACCTTCTCTTGTTTAACACACTTAGAAGTCTTTTCTCAATTTCTTATTTTAGTCAGAAAATATTATAAGCAAGAAAATAGATTTTTGAAGCTAAAAGATAGAAACAATTAATTTTAGTATTATCAACCCCCTGGTACAGGTGGTCTCCAGGTTCTTCATCAGCCTCTATTGTCCCTTTTTGTCCTGACCAGCCAAGGAGTGAGCTCGAGTGTCTGTTGACATGTGACAGGATCCCACTTGCTCTTTAATTCTGTAATAATGGGGTTCTTTCTGTATAAACTGATTTTAGTGTCAAATAAGATTTCCAGAAAGAGTGGCTTGCACAAAAATGTTTCCTTCTTATTAACTTCATTCTCTTCCTTGTAGTTGCTCCAGATTTTCTCCTGGCTTGCCAAAACAGATCTTCAACATTCAAAAATTAAGAAGATAGCAATTAATTTTTTTTTTTCCTCAACTGAGAGGCAAGTCATTTTAGATCAGCTGAAAAGGAAAGCCTTTAATGATTTTTTTGGCCAGTAAGTTAAAATTTGAAGAGCTCTCATAATAAATCACCAGCATACCTGACTCACAGTGGCTGGTAGGCATGAACCTTTCCTCACAGAATCCCCTGCCCACACATCCCCAGAGAAGCTGTCTTGCAAGATGAGACAACTGCTCACAGTTCAGGCTGGGCAGGGGGAAAAAGAAACCTCAAAAAAGGGAAGACAGATTATACCTGTCTTAAATCACTCAAAGCCTCTTCTAGATAAACAAATATGTTGAACTTGAAGTGACATTTTGGCAAAGCCAGCCAAGTCTGATCCCAGGGTATAAGACACTTTTGCCTCTTTCACCATTTTATAATTGTATTTGGCAGCTGTTGCATTTATGTCAGTGGCCAAGGAAAGCTCAGCAGAGAGTGGTGCAGGCACGAAGTGGTGGTGAAGCTGGAAACTCCTGGTGATGGTTGTACTGATGGGAATTTTCTCCTGGAAAGTTATTCCACAGGAGTGAACACGGGGAGCAAAAGGGGCATCTCTGTGTGGTGGTTGAGTTGACATTGGGCAAGCAACACAACTGGGCCTGGGCAGAGAAGCAGTTCTGAAACTGCTGCCAGGGCTGGTCCTCGAGCAGAGCCAAGCCATGGTAAAGCCAAACAATCCAATCTTTCCATGTCCGAGATGAAAATCAATGTCCTCTCGTGACATCAAACAGATCTTGTCCCAGGAATCAGGGCACTTGCAAAAACACCTCCGTGAAAATGTTTGCCTGTTATTTTCAGATATGATCTTACTTGTGTTTGGTTCAGGCAGGCTGAGGTTCCAGGTGCAAGGTTGTCCCAGGTGCCACGGGGTCTGCTGAGGACCAGGCATGTAGGATGCAGGGTGTCCCTTGTGGTGCTTGTGAACCCGCAGCACAAGCAGCCTGTGGGGCTTCCTGCAGAGCTTCCACTTACAGCACAGGGGAAATGGAACCAATTATTCATCATGAAAATTGTAACTTTGTGTAATAAATAGAAGCAACACCTAAGTGGGCAAATTAAATGCAATCGGTTTGTTTTCAGCATTTATTTAATTTTCTCTATCTTCCCTGGCCAGGTTTTATTCTGAGGTGCCTGTGCTGCATGTTCTGCAGTCACAGCAATTTGGCTACAGTGAAAGTTGAACCTTCCACTCCGTAAACTGGCCACATGAGTTTGGTTTTCTGGGTGGCTCTTTAGATTCTCATACATGCTCCTATTGCCTGGCACTAGGATGTCATCAGCCAGCAGACCATCAGAGGCTATGCTAACCTGCTCTGCGTGGTGAGAGGCAGAGGGTGCGTTCAGCTGGCAAGTAGGAGGTGAGGCAGGGCTGCAGTGGTTCCTGCTGGCCCCCTCCCTGTGCAGCACTGCTCGAGGTGAAGGGGTACACCAGCAGTGGTGCAGAGGAGCCTGGGCACCGTTTGCCCTACACCCCATTCCCTATAAGCAGAATGATTGCAGTGATTGTCAGTGATTTTTCCTCCTTTTGTGTTTTCACTCTTACCGCTCCTTCAGAGACAAGAATAAATCAGAATTAAGGAAGCACAGACTGAGCTGTAGAGAGGATGCATCCTGCTGTTGTTTGGTGGTGTAAAGAAGCATTATTTCATTAAATTCTCTGGAAGTGGGCACAGGCTTGCACAGAGGACTCTAGTTGGATCTATTTTACTGTAATACTTGCATCTTTGTCCAATTTTCACAGCCAATAGGGAGAACATGAAGCTGAGTGAGCTGTTAGATTCTCAAGGTTTTCATTACCTCCAAGTCAAATTTTTATGTAACTGGCATTGGAAGCAATCACTCCACTGGTTGTACTAGTGCTGCCCTTCATGGGTACTGCTGTTCTGGTGCTGTGTTGTGCTTTCACTGAGCACAGAAAAATGCCCATGCTAAACAGTGCTTAAGGTTTGGTTTTTTCTATTACAGTGAACCGAAACCCTTTACTGGGCAGAGAATCGTAACTACACAATCTTATAATAATTTCTTCCCAATATACTGTACTAATGAAGCTGGTGACCTCTGACAAAAGCTCCTGCACTGTAATTGGAAGTGCTTTAACTGACACACTGAATGGTAAAGGAAGGCCTTGGTTCTATTCAGCTCCAGGCACTGGTGTCACCCTTTTCTTGCCGAAGAATACTTTGGTCTGCTGCACTTCTAGCTCTCTTAGGGACTTACAGATCCCCCTTTTGCTGCCTTGCAGTCTTTAGTGTGTTTATTACCTTCACAGCCATCCACTGACGGAGGAAAATGAGATTTTCCTTGTTTTGCAAAGAATTAGCAGAGTCACAGAGAAATGGAGACTGTGTAATCAGCTCAGGTGTGTGGCAGCTGCAGCTATAGATTTATCTGAGTTGGTTTCTTTCAGCTGTCTTCACTAGACAGCAGGAGCACACATTGCAGTGCATGTTTTGCTTCTCTTAGCTGAAGACACACCAGGGTTCCAAAAAGGCTTTTTACTACAGAAGAGGTCTCCATCCATTAGTTAATCATCAAAATAAATGAAATTTGGCTTGTTTTTTTCAAAATAAGGTCTTAGTAACTAGGATCGGATAGAATAAAACTGTCCAGGAACTTATTTTGATGGACCAAAATACAACCACCTCAGCCCCTGCCATAAAGGATGCTCATGAGGGGTTCCTCAGCTGAAGTTCATGAATTCTTACACTTGAACTAAATGCCAATTTGTTAAATTATTCTTTAAACTTCCTGGACTTAATCCTTGTTTTTTCCCATCAGAATTGTGGTCTAACATTGCTGTGAGTGGATAAATGATTCTCTCTCTAGCTCTGCCTCACCCCATTTTAGTGAGGAGCACTCGATCACATTTGGAAACTTCTGAACAGCATGTTCAGAGAAAGGGCTAGGAGTGCAAAGCTTGTTAAAAATCCAGGTGTTGGACAGATACTAGGGCATGTTTGTTTTGAAAAACATCCTTTCTCCAGTGGGAAGTCCTGCATTTGTGGCACTTGAATGTTCGGGTGGTTTTCCAGGCTCTGTGAAGGCAAAGATGTTCTCCTTACCTGGAGCCCCACTGACCCATGGCACAGCAGCAGAGCTGTAGAGCTACCTGAGAAGACAGGGTGTCCCCCGGGCTGTGCTGAACCACCACAGGAAGAGTCGAACTCAAACAGAAAAGTCCTGAGATTTGGGCTACTATGGGGCAGCCAGGTTTGAAGTTGTAGCTCTAACTGCTGTGCCTGGTGAGAAAGGCACCGAATCTGAGGCTGGGATCTTGCTCTTGCTGCTACCAAGGCACAAGGACTAAAGAATTACACAGTCATTCCAAAAGTGTAGCAATAATAAAAAGAGCCATCCAAGAATGCTGCTGCCTTACTGGTATCCTCGGGAAAGCTCTGACGTAGGGGGCACCTCAAAGAGTGCAGCAGAGCAGGATTGTGTGTCCAGCTCAAGCTAAGGCTGGCTGAGTAGCCATGTCCCCTTGGCAGCACACGTGAGGTGTGTGGAGGCACCATCCGTACTCCCAAGGAGAGGTGTGGGATTGATGCAGGGAGCACGAGGGCCGTGCAGAGCAAGGTGCTCAGGTAAGAGTTGCCCATCGTGGCACCTGCTCCGAGGCCAGCACGAGCCTGTGGGAGTCTGGGGCCAGAGGCCAAGATTTGGTTCCACTCCCAGAAAAGTCAACGAAACCCGTTTGAAGTGGAATGATCTCACCCTGTACCGCACACTGAGCGACTTGCCAACACGACTATTAATGGCACGAGTTTATCCCAGGTACAACCTAACGGAGCACAGAGCTACAGCACTTTGATTAGTGGAGCCCTGGACTAAAAGATGCTGAATCTGTCCTATGTGGGCAGGATCCCACATGGCCGCAGAGCCTGACTGCCTCTAGAACTACCTAAACGTTTTTCTACGTAACAAATCCCTTCCCATGGTGCCGTTCTCAACATCAGCTAATTGCCACCCAATGCTGAAAGCAGAAAAGCTCTGTCTAAAACAAAGTGGCAGCTGCAATTTAGTGACCTTGTCAAGGGCTTCAGGACCTGAGTTGTCACTAGTGTATTTTATGTGGAAAGTGTTAAAGACAGCACGGTGCTGAAAAATGACATAAGCTAGAAAAAAGGGCAGGAGCCACTGTGTGCTGGGAATGTTAAACATCACACACTGTGTGGTTCTGACTGTGCAGCGTTTCTTTTTCCTGTCCCCTTCCCTTAAAAGAGTTTTTCTTAAACCACCAAATTTTGCCTTTCTTTTCTGCTTCACAGACCAGCAGAGCAAATACAGACATTATCTCCAGAGATGTTCTGCAGCTATTTTTGCTTCTTCAGTCTGTGTCTTTTCCTTCCAATTCAGAGGTAAGTGGAGTGTTTGTTTTGTTTTTACAGGGAATGTCTGAATTATGATTAATATAAATAATGTGGGTCAAAAGGAAAATGTGCTTCCAATTACCCAGCCCATCCAAAGAAAGCTGGGCTCAATAGGTGATGCAGGATAGAGAGAAACCTGTATAGGTCCCCAAAACACAGTATGTCCATTAATTGCGGTTCCTGACCAGAACAGTCTGCAGTTTTCACTGGAAATTACCTCCCCCCTCCCAGGGCTCCTATCTGTGTCATTACCAGCCCTGGAACTACAAGTCCTACATTTCTTCAATGGTTTATGTTTATGCTGTGCACAAAGTGGTTCAGTCCTGCTGTAATGTCGGTTTTGGTCTAAAACCTGCAGCAAAGCTCTGAGGACAATTAACCCAGCTTTAAAGGGAACAGAAGAAAAAAAAAATCCGAGCTTTGAGTAAGTCCCTTGCTGAGTTTCTTACTGCACAGACCAGTGGTCCTGAGACCCTGGGGAGGGGCAGCAGCACTGCCTCCCACCTCCTTCAGCCCTTCAAAAAGCAATGACAAACTCTTGAAGATTCCCTCCTGTACAATTTTTCATGTGAGCACATGACAGCACAGGGCCACTGCAACTCAGCCTTACCTTTCTGCAGCACAAACCCTGTCTCTCTAGCTGTGGACAGGACAGTACACACCTGGCAGCCTTGTAGTGCCAGGCACTAGCTGCTTTGTCCATCCACAAAACATTACTTCTGACCCTGTCAGTCAGAGCTGGACCCTCCATACACAGAGCAGCTCGGGGTGGTTCAGCCCACAAAACTTTGCTGGTGTCTGTGAAGTGCTTGGGGCTCCACCTTCACCCTTCTGGTGTACTGGGAGGTTTTCTGCCTGACAGTAGCTGTAGGGATGCTCCCTGACACTAACAGATGAGGCTGGAAGCTTCTTTAAGGGACTAGTAATGAGGGAGGAGGAGCTGTTGGTCAGTAAGTTGTCACAAGCAGGAAATAAAAAGAAATGCATGTTCCTTTTATAGCCTGTATGAGGAGTGGGAAGAGGGAGATTGTGGGTTATTATTAAGATTTGTGATACGCAGACTTTGCTTGATTTGTCTGGGACATTTTAAGAATGTCTGTGCAAACCTGTAGCTATCAGCTGAGGTAATCTGCCATTTTTCCACCTCTTCAAGGTGCCAGTTATTCAGCCAAGATAAGCAATGTGAGTAAGTGCTCATGATTTCAACGATCTAGTTATTTTTAATAAGCATTTTATGCAGTTTGTTTGCTTGTTTGAGCACGAGCTGGGAAGCACAGTTGCAGCTGCACACCACATGTGCCCAGCACGCCCAACCACCCCTAACAGAACCAATCCGTGTCCCCAGGAGATGCTCCCTGGCTCTCACATCCAACTTGCGTGGCAGCGACACAACGTCCCTCCCTGGATTTGAGAACCTCACCATGGGATACAACAAATACCTCAGGCCCTACTTTGGTGGTATGTCAGCTCTGTGCATTTGACTATCTGAAGAGCAGGCTGTAAGGCTGGTGTGGAGGGCAGAACATGCTTAAGCTTTCTTTAGCTTTTAGACTTTTAAAGTAGCCAGTAGCCAAGGCTGCCCTCCTTTCTGTGTGACCACTGTTGTCTTGAATAGATGGTGTGTGCAAAGTGTGGGGCATGGGAACATGTCTAGCTATGAGGTTAAGTAAAGGGAATTGATAAACTTCAACACCTCAGTGAAAGACCTGACACAGTAACTGAATTCCACTCTAACTGGAGATGCTTTTGTTTAGAATCTGCCCCTTGTGATTTTCTGCTTTAGTTTTGTTCATGTGTATATATTTAGCCGTTTGCCAATAGAGAGGAATAAAGCCCTTCTCCTTGTCAGAAATATTGATTTTTGCCACAAGCTTTCTCTTCACACTGAGACACAAAGTAAACTTGCTTTAAACCCTGGTGAAGCTCCAGGGAGTAGGGAGCACGTCAAGGACAGTCAGGAACTTACATGAGGCTATTTCCAATTTGGGGGTCAAGTCTCCCACCTTCCAGGTGAGTGCTGTAACAACTCAGAGGAAAGGGGTTCTCAGAATGACATTCAAGACCTGAAACATATTGATGAAAATTTAAAAAACAGCTACAAACATTTCTACTTTTATTAATTTTGCTTTTCTGCCAGAACCCATTAATGAAACTATGTTCAACAGAAAAATTCCCCATCAGCTTTCACCAGGACTTGGATGTTTCCTGCTGTAGCTCCTGCAGGCTGACCTTGTGCTAGTGATAGCTTTGAGCTTCTTCCTTTATCTGACCATGGTGATAAATTTCTGGGACAATGCAGAATTTACCAGCTTGTTATGCCTAGAATGTCTGGTCTCATGCAGGAATGGAAAAGCTTCTCTAGACCCTGTCACATCAATGAACAGATGCTTCTGAATTACATAATGGAGATTGACTGCATCTCCATCAGCTTATGCCTACCAGAGCCATAAATGTTAAACAGAAATGGTCAGGATTCTGCTTTATCTCCTCCAGAGGCCCCAAGTCCTCACAGATCTGCCCTCTCGTCATTAATTTCAGTGTCTGAATATATCAAAACCAGATGGAGGGCGTGAATGACAGCTACTTTAACAAATCTACATCTTTTGCAAATGAAATATATTTTGGAATAGTTTAAAACAGATAAGAAACCCAAACCCAGCTGGAAGGAGATTTAGAAATCGTGTCCCTTAGACTTTCCTAAATGTGATGTAGATGATGAAGAGGAGTTTTGGCAAGTCCCCCGATTGCTGTGTGGTCACCCAGGCACCTGCTGGGAGCCCCACATTCCTACTGTGGAGCAGACAAAGCAGACCCAGCTGAAGGGAAGGTGTGTGTGGTGCTGCTGGTGTAGCAATGCCCCCGCCAGAGCCAGCTGCTCACCCGGGCAGGACCCGGCGAGCTCTGCCATTTCTTGGGGAGGAGCTGCCCTCTCGTGGTGGATTTTCAGAGTTAATGTTAGAACACGGGGACTGTCGAGACTCGGGACTTGAGTGCTGAAAATATGCTTGTAAATAGAGCAATAATAGAATAGCTAAAAAGGAGGCAAACGCTGTTGCACTTCTGGTGTTCAACCCAGTGCATGGTGTCAGGAATCACTGCATTTCTCTGCCTCAGTGTTTCCTCTCTGAGAAGCAGGGATGCTGTGGCAGAGTCCTTCAAGAGCTGTGAGTGAGAAAGACTCTGTACAAAGTTTACCTTTCCTGCCTTGTGTGGGTGCTGAGGACTCGTGGGGTAACGAGGGACGCTGGCTCTGTAACTGTCTAACCCTTTGGGCTCAGCAGTTCTGGAGATGGTGCGGGATGCTGTGAGCAGTGCCCACACTGCACAGCATAGGCAGTGCCTTCAGCAAAGTGCCTTTCTGCTTAAGCTTCTCCTTCCCTCCACAGGAGAACCTGTTCAAATTGCAATGAGTCTGGACATTGCAAGTATTTCCAGCATATCTGAGAGCGACATGGTAAGTGAAATAAATTTTTTTTGGTAAGAGATCAGAGTAGGATCTGCCTAAGAGACCTGTCATAGATTTCTGTGCATTCAGCACAGAAACTGTCATATTCAAGCTACTTTGCTTTTCTGTGTCTGTTGGACACTTTCAGAGGTGTGATGAGAAGAGGGCTCATTTATCACTGCAGATTGTGTAGGTGCCATAGTAATGTGGGCTTCTAAGTAAATAGAGATGGCTCCAAAGGTCCTACTGGCCAAAACCTCAGCACCTCCTGGAAATCAGGCCTGTTGGAAATGGAAAAAGTCAATACTGTGTGGCATTTCACCTCCCTTACCTTGCTTCTGTGTAGGGTAGGGGTGGCCTCTGTTGGACATACTGGCACTGATAGAAAACAGGGACTCAAGGAGGAGAAAGGAGGTTTTGAGCTATGACAGTCTGAGGCTCAAAGGACTGGCTATCAAAGGAAAAATAAATCAAAACAAAACAACTATTTTCAAATATACAGAGAACATCTTCCTACCATTGATGAGTCTGGTTCCCTCCATTCCCTCCACTTGTGCTAACAGCTGGATTTCAAACACTGAGAACTCCTGCTTCAAGTTGACCAAAACTATGGGCAACCTGGGTAAATTCAGCAAATAGTTCAGGAGTTCAGTCAGGAACAATTTCAACACTTAATTTCAGCATTTTCAAGAATACCATTGACATTTTTTTTTCCTCTCCCCTCAACAAATTAAACAAGCTCACTAAGTAAAATACTGTGACTTTGCTAAAGCTATTCATTTTGGGGAAGAAGCACAACCAAACAAATCAATTACTCACATATCTCGAATTTAATAAGGGGTCCTTGTAAAATAGCTCCTGTTCTGGCGTTTTGCTTCTTGATGGTCCATCTGAATTGCTTTGACCATGAGCTGGACCTTGACGGTGCATCTATATTGCTCATGAAAAACATTGCAGAGGCTTACTCTGTGCCTCAATAAAAGCTGGAAAAGCATCCAGGATTCCTCCCTTTTGTCACTGACACAACTCACTGTACTGAAAGCCATAACAGTATTTGACAGGTTCTTTCTTCTGTCACATGCTGAGAGTAAAATTTTAAAAGTTGCAAAAGCTAATGCCATTATTTACTTAGACCTTTTCTTTTAAAGCATTTTACAAGTTATAGATTGAATGAAAGAGAACTGCTGCATCCTCCACAGACAGGCAGCCTATCTGTGGTAAAACAAGGTGACTTCACGCTGTTAGCATAATCACCAGTACCTGTCTGTGGCAGAGATGTTTTGAAGATAAAAGCTATTACTGGTTGCAGATACTTCATCTATAAGGAAGGAAGTGAAATGGTAAAACAGTGCTCAGTGCCTGTCCAGAAGGCCCAGTAAAGAATTCTCTTCAGAGCTGAGCTTGGCTTATTCTTTTGTGACGGGGCCCTGGGAAAATATTCCAGTCACTGTAGGTAGATTTTGGCAGGCAAAACTCATCAAGTCAATCCTCTTGTCCTTAGATTCAAAACTATTTAAAAAGAGGCTACATGTTTTGGGTTTTCATTTATTTGTGGGGATTTTTAAGGTCTTGGTGAAATAACGGGTTGAATTTGCTTACCTCTTTTCTCCAAACTGCTAATGTCTCTTCCATGATCACAGTTATAGTACACCTGTAGTTTTCCAGCTCTAGACAGTGAATGATTTTTAATGTCAATGATTTGCTGGATGGCCTCAAGTGTGCACTTCCCATCTGTCTTCTTACCTGCAAAATGGACACAAAAATTTCAATTACAATAATTGCTCATTAAAAGAAAATAAAAATACTATGAGTATAATCTTTAGTCCTCAAACACTAAGTGTTTGTATATGAGAAATATAAGTGTAAGTATATGAGAAACGTAATACAGTAAATAGATTTTCACTATAGCTTTACCAGATTTCCTGCATGTATATGAAGGTGAGCTTTAACAGGCTGAACAACTGTGTTCATAGACAGTGTTCTGGGCACACCTCCTCACGGGCTCTCCTCTCTCCCCCAGGATTACACAGCCACCATCTATCTGCGGCAGCGCTGGACAGACCCCCGGCTGGTCTTTCATGGCAACAAGAGCTTCACGCTGGATGCTCGTCTAGTGGAACTGCTCTGGGTACCAGACACGTACATTGTGGAGTCAAAAAGGTCCTTCCTGCACGACGTCACTGTGGGGAACCGCCTCATACGACTGTTCTCCAACGGCACCATCCTGTATGCCTTAAGGTAAGTCAGCCTTTGGCTTTGTTGCTGCTGCTGGTTCAGAACAGATTTCCAGATTTCTGCTGGACAGCAGCAGATACCAACTGTGATGGGTAATGAGTTTGGGGCCAACAATGCAACTATGACCACACTCTTGTGATCCATTGCCCATGTTCTGGCCACCTGGAAATGTTCTGCAGAAGCATGTGCTGTAATTGTGTCAGCAGTTGGCAGTGTTCTCTCCTCTTGACTCACAATCATCTTGTTTATCTTAACCACAAAGTAAAACTCATTTAGCCTCCACATCAGAGCAAGGCAGAGGATGTGGGCAGTTAGTTACTGCGCCTCAGGTGACACGTGGTGACTTCGTAAGATGTGCAAAGTGTAGCACTGGAAAACACGTGAATCTACACTAAATTTCCCCCCACAGCAAAGCAAAATTCCTCCTTCAGTTATGTTTTCATCGGTGTGGCTTCAGAGAGTGTAAGGAGGGTTCTCTCTGATTATATCAGCCCATTCATTTCATGGGTCAAAATTATCTAAATGACAGAGCAGAGCCTTTGCTGTCTAGTTTGCAATGAAAATCACAGATGTTTCATTTAATGCTTTTATGGCAACTTTGGGAATTCTTTCTCCTTCTACAGAATCACTACTACTGTTGCTTGTAACATGGACCTGTCAAAATATCCCATGGACACACAAACATGCAAACTGCAACTAGAAAGCTGTAAGTATAACATGATAGAAAAAAATACTTTAAATTTGTTCATATGTAACTATACATCTTGAATATTTGGATTCATCACAGCGGCCTTCTGGAGTAGGCTTTTATTCTTGCAAATACTGATGTCCAAAAGAAAACAACCTTGCTTCATCATTCTTCAAATGCTTGTGTTGTAATCTAGAGGATTCCTGGCAATGGGCAATTTATATAGAAATCTTATGAGGAAAGGCTGAGGGAGCTGGGTCTCTTTAGCTTGTAAAAAAAGGAGACTGAGGGGTGACCTTATTAATGTTTATAAATACATTAAGGGAGGGTGTCAGGAGGATGGAGCCAGGCTCTTTTTGGTGGTATCTAATGATAGGACAAGGGGCAATGGGTATAAGCTGGAACATAGGAGGTTCCACATAAATATGAGAAAAAAACTTCTTCACAGTGAGGGGTGACAGACACTGGCTCAGGCTGCCCAGGGAGGTTGTGGAGTCTCCTTCTCTGGAGACGTTTAAAGCCCACCTGGACGTGTCCCTGTGTGACTTGGTCTAGGGGATCCTGCTCTGGCAGGGGAGTTGGACTAGATGATCTTTCGAAGTCCCTTCCAACCCCTGACATTCTGTGATTCTGTGTGATTCTGTGATTATAATATTTTTATTGAAGCGTAGATAGTTCAATTTTGCACAGAAAGGATGAAGTAATAACAGCTGGTTTTCCAAATCCAGTCCCTTTCGCACGCAAAGCTTCTGCAAAACTAACCAGTGGGGTAAGTGCATGGGATGGAGTACAGCAAGGAACAACTTTTCACATTTGGAGGTATCTCCCACCTGTTTCACCCTCCAAACCTCCACTGTAACAAGACAGTGTGAAGTATGGCTCTTACTAGAATATGAGTTTAATGTGCCTCTCAAACTCATGAACTGAATCTGAAGCCAAACCCAATTTTGTGGTACATGCTTCTCCACAAGGGCTGTCACAGTGATGCAGGCAAGGGGACCCTCATCAGCAGGAGGAGCCTTGGCTTGGAAGTCTCGAGAAAAGGAACAGTCAGTTCTGCTCTCAGTTAAATTAAAAGCTCATCAATGGCAAAGCTGGCTGGGAAAGACTCCTAGAAAATTTAGGACACTACAGGGCTTTTAGCAGGAGCTGAGCAAGGGCAGTGCTGCTGTTCTTTGTGAAGTTCCACAACAAAAAAAACACCATCTCCTGCTTTATGTCACAGAAAGGAACATCTAAAATCTCAATCTGAAAAGACCAGATTTTAACTTCTGGGGTTGCAGCATGAAGCACCTAGGGAAGCACATATTATTTTCACATTAAAATCGTATTAGTTCACCATGGTTAACTTTATTACAAAGAATAGCTCCTGAAATAATAATGATTGGCCTCTTCTGCTAAAGCGTAGCTTGTTTGGGCCAGTTTTAAAAGTGATTGGGTCCTACATCATGCTCAGTTGCTGTATAATTTCAATGAAATTACATGCACATTGCCCACTGGAGATTTCATTAGGATAAGTGCCCAGAAATAATGCTATTTAAATATACGCCAGATGAATTAACAACAATCTATCATTTATTATAAAATCTTCCCGGGTAACCACAATTTATAGAACTGCTTAGAAACTTTGAGAAGTCACATGCTTAGGACTCTACCAGGGATTCATACCCTGGACACCTAATTTAGGAGTTCATCATAGTCAAGCTCTGGTAATTTGTGTCTAATAAGAAAACACAATTAGATAAATAGAGCTGCAACTGCATCTGATTCCTTCTACCAGGACAAACAGATTATTATCCGAATAAAGTGTCCCTACTCATTTTCTCAAAGAAGGGCACTTAATAAAAGAATCAAATTAGCAAGATTGATGGGCCTGTTTCCTAAATTAAGTGAAATTTGTGAAGTGAATGACAGGCTGGTGGCTCAGTACAAGCTTTATCCCTCAGTCCAACCTGAGGCCATGTTATGCTGTCATTTGCATCCCTGGAGGCAATTACTCAGCTGGCATATATGGAGTTTACTGGTAACTGTTTGAATTGTTCATCTCTTCTGTCCCACTGTTTGGGGGCAGGAATTCGGTGCTGCCTAAGTGCTGGATGCATTTATTTGTCCTCAGTAACTTAAAGCCTTTGGGGCTCAGAAGAATGATTTGTAGAAAAAGCTGGGTTTAGGAGCAAGTTTTCTGGATGAATGCACATCCAGTCAGAAGAGCCTGGTTCGTAACCACATAGCTCTTCACTAACAGAAAACATCTTTTCTGGTTTTTTTAAGCACTTGAACAGATGATTTGGTGAAACATGCTTCTGCTACCTGGTAAGGGCCTCAATGCAACCTCTGTTCTCTTTAACTGCTGCATTTCTCCTACTCTCCTCTCCTGACTGAAGAGACAATGTTCTAGGGTTGATTCCTGCAGTAGTTTTATCTTACTGCATGTAATCAAACTGCAGATGTTAAACTATTTTTAAATAGCAATACCCTGTGTAAATGGTTGCAGTAGGTTCTTGGCAGCCCTGCATGTCATGCATCATTCAGTGGTGTGTGTTCCTACTGAAATCTGAACCAGCAGACTAAGAGTGCAGCAATGAAAGAACAGCGACACCCTCCCATAGTCTGACGAGGTTAAGAGGGTCCTTTGTCCAGCCTACAATGCCTGGATCGTGTTCCTGTTCCTACTCAGGAGACAGGACAGGGCAATAGCTGGGCTTCTACTAGCTAACCCACAGTAAGATGGGTCTTTGTGTTCTCCGTAGGGGGATACGATGAAAATGATGTCACCTTCACATGGCTGAGAGGAAATGACTCTGTCCATGGCATAGAAAAGTTGCGGCTCTCTCAGTACACAGTGGAACGTTATTATACCCTGGTCTCGAAGTCACAGCAGGAAACAGGTAAATCAGGGAAAGAGAAAAGCTCTCAAGCATTTCCCCTCCCACTACCCTTCCCTTTGATGGGCCACGAGCTTTTGGCTCAAGCCTGAACCAGCCAAGTCTTTAGCAAATCTTAATCTCACAGAAAGAGATGGTGAAATCCAGTTAGTTGCAATCAGGATATTCTGTAAGATGGAAATCCATGGAAAAATGGGTGGGGGGTTGATACCCTATATTCACTTGATGGATTTTCAATTTTTTTTTAAATTCTCCACACATACCTGAAGAAGCTTTCTCCCTTCCTCCCAGGTATGCAGGCTATGAATACTGCAGAGATCCATGTTTACAGTAACTGGGAGTAAAATTAACTTTTAAAATAGACTTTTGTTTGTAAATTACAATTCTATCGCGATGGAGTAAGATCCCTTTGTACGTCAGAATTCAATGTCTTTTTCATGATTAATGTAAATACTCTTCTCTCCAACCACAGACACTATGAAAGGGGCAAAATTTCCTCAGGATGACCAGGTTCTAAAAATAACAATGTTTTGTTGTTTACTGAGTGTACACAGCTCATGAACAACATGGGCTTTGTTTCTACATTTCAAAGGGAGCTATTGTTTAAACAGCAGAAATCTCTCCTGAAAAAAGTAGGGATCCAGCCCCAGGACCCTTTTGTCAGTATTCCGACAAATTGATTTAAAAAAATTGACTGAATTTTTTTGAGCATAAAAAGACACAGTTATCAAAGAGTATTAATGAATACAGGGGGTCTAATTTCCTGTGATGATAAGATACTGGGATGCTTTGGGATGTGATCCAGCACCTGTTGAAATCAAGAGAATAATCTTTTTTCAGCCATCAGGTAAGACTGAGTTTAGCAGCGCCCCTTCACGGCAGTTATTGGCAAAAATGTGCTGTGCTGAGTAGGAGAGAACAGATGTAAACATTGGGCCTTCTCTACTCTGAGTTAAGGCAGTGGCATAAAACATTTATGCTGTGGATTAAATTCAGGAACCCCTTTGCAAGCCATGTGTTTAGTTGGCTCTTGTCCAGCAATGCTGTGTGTAGGTGTCCTCTTGCCTAGGACACCTGAGATAAATAATACCTCTGAGGCAAGAAATCAAGCTCGTGTAAATTACACATCTCCCGGGATTTCAGTGTAGCTCTGCTGATGTATGTGCTGTTGGGTTGTCCCAATTTCAGCTCAGGTGTCCTTGGGAATCTCACGTTCACTGTTTCTCCTCCTTTTGTGACCAGGCAGTTACCCACGACTGATACTGCAGTTTGAGCTGAGAAGAAATGTCCTGTACTTCATTTTGGAGACCTATGTGCCCTCCACTCTCCTCGTCATGCTCTCCTGGGTTTCTTTTTGGATCACATTGGAATCAGTGCCTGCAAGAACCTGCATTGGTGAGTTATTGCCCGAGGAAGGGAGATTTAAGCGGGCAGGATAGCTTCTGAGGGCTGGGTAGACCGTAGTTTTCTTGAGCTCTCTGCTCATTGATAACTGGTCTGCTCTCATCTGCCCTCACTTGTGACAGAGAAGGATTAGCAATATGAAGCATGGAAGATGGGCTGCAGCTGGCATACTTGCTCACCTGTAGAGCTGTGCATGGCCAAGGCTCTCGATAGATTCACAGCAGAAAGCAGAGGACAGAGCAGGTGTTCTTTTGATGGGCTTTGGAGGGGGCAGGGGGGACAGGTAATGAAAGCAAGAAAAATATGAGCCAAGTGCCTATTGGAGCCAGGTTGTCAAAGGCAGGGAGAGCCTGTGTGAAGCTAGTATCCAGAGCTACAGAAGCATTTCAGTTGATGGATGAGCTGGATTTGTAAGAAGTGATGTGCTCTATCTGGCTAGCGATAGAGAGTAACAACATGCGCAGAAAGATAGGCTAAGCCTTTTCCAAAGCATCCACAAGAGAAGGTCTTTCCTCTTCTGCTTTTCAAGGAGTAACGACCGTGCTTTCCATGACAACCCTGATGATCGGCTCACGAAGTTCACTTTCAAAAACCAACTGTTTCATTAAGGCCATTGACGTTTACCTCGGCATCTGCTTCAGCTTCATCTTTGGTGCCCTTGTGGAATACGCAGTGGCTCACTACAGTTCCTCACAAAAGCATGCAGATAAAGCACCTCAAGAGGTAAACCCTCATCTACCTTAACAATTAACAAGCCTAGTTAGCTTGGGTCGACAATAATTAGTCCTCCATTAACTCAGACAAACAGTCTTTCTGTTATGGATACAGTAACAATTGCTTCTTGTAATTGTCACTAAGTCTAAATTTTTATGTGCAACAAACACACAAATAGCACTAGATGGCTATGTCTTTGACAGTAGCCTTAGCTGATGGTCATCTCAGGTTCACAGGACCACATTCAGGGAGGCACTTAGGCCTACCACTAGAATTGGGTCTGTGGCCCTGAGCTGAGCTCATGTGAGAGCACGAAGTACATCTGTTCCTTTCAAAATGCAGCCAAAGAGCAGCTAGAATAACACAGCTCTTTGCTGTTCTTTGGAATAACTCTGATTAGGGCACTGATCTGGAAGGTAATTTCCTCTAGCAGGGAAAAGCCGAGCCCTTCATACCCCCCTTCCCAGAAGACAGTACTAGTCATCAGTCCCATGGTGTTCTGTGGGAGTGGCAAGGAAGAGTTCAAAGTGCTCTACTTTAGTGAGAGAAATTCCTCAAGTATGATTGAAGTCCAGTGGTTATTAAGGGTCTAAATCCTGTCAGCGGGAAAACAGGTTTCCCACCTCACTGCTGAGTTCCCCAGCCATTAAGTTACTGCATAGATGTGAAGAGATGGATGTCTTGTAGGAGATGGATGTTGGGCTGCTCAGTGACAGAGTAAGACTTGCTCAATGATCTCAAAATACTTCTCGAAATATTGTGATGGAAATACAGGCAGCTCTGGGACTTCAGGCACTCCTAAAAACAGACAGCACCTGAAAGGCATGTTTGAATACTGGGATGAACACAGATGAAGCCATGCTCTTTTTATCTCTATCCTTATGGTCTCCTTATTGATTAAAACACTTTTTCTCTGCAGGAGAAGACAAACCCTAAAGCTAACTATAGACTCTTGTTTCCTAGGACCTTGCAAATGATCTCACTAAAGAAATGGAAGAAGTCAACATCACTAACATCCTCAACAGCTCCATTGCCAGCTATAAACGGAAAATCAGCTTTACAAGCATTGAGATGTCCAGCAATGATGTTAACTGCAGTGACTTGACTATGAAAACTCATGAGAAAATCAAATGTGTCTTGAGAAACAAAATGCACGGGATTATTGGTTATTTCACAATTCAGAACCCCAGCAATGTAGATCACTACTCCAAATTGCTTTTCCCTTTGTTTTTCATGCTGGTCAATGTGTTTTATTGGGCATATTACCTATATTTTTAGTCAAAATGAGTTGCTTCATTCTCTGATTTCATCAGGAGAGGAATCTTGCCAGTGGGCATCTAGGTATCTAACCTCAGTGAATCCAATGGGGCCAAACTGCTCTGTTGTGTTTCCTGAGGTATGGAACAGAAGTGTGTGTGAGAGACGCAAGATGCAAATCCTTGGTGTGTCAGCATTAGCAACATTGACCCTGGACAACTGCTTGTTCAGCTGAGTGGCTGTGCTCATACCTGCTTTTCATTCCAGCATCCAGCCTCTTGCCTGGCCAGAGATGGGTGTGTAGGGCTGCACGTGGCAGGCCACACAGCATTACAGGTGGCAAAATTATCTGGGTAGACTGAAGCAGGTTGGAACCTTGTAGTTTAGATCTCCAAGAGGATGTAGGATTGTGGCTGTTAATCTTATGACAGAGGGCCTGTGACTGCTGTCTCAATGGCTGCTCTGTTGAAGCAGGAGAACAGGAAGGCAGCAGGGTGCTGTGAGCAGAGGAACAGCTCCTGTGCATGGTGCTGCCTTGTCCTAGGGGGGACGTGGTGCCAGAGTGGGGATCTCGGTGCTGCTGGCATTGCCATAGTGGCATGCTGCACTGCTTTTAGTACCTGTCAGACTCACTTGCAGATGTTATCCATCCCTGCGACAGACAGGGGGCTTTTTATTTGTAGAGCTGCACTTTTTTCAGAGATTTGGGAACACAAAATATAGGCAGCAAAACTGTTTTGTATCCCATCTCTTCTCCTCATCCTATTGTGCTGCATATTCTACCACCTTCCAGATTATTGTGCCTCCTTCATTGCTCTAAGCAGCTCTGGTTTCTTGCCAGGCATAGGGAAGAGTGGCGAATTTGTCATCTCCCTTTTTATGTGGCTGTGCAGCTGTGGCAGCGCTGCTGGGTGAAAAACCCATGTGTGGACTGAAGTATGATGATCCCAATCAGCCACTTGCTCTCTGTTTTAGGCTGAAACAGTTTTATGTTTCTCAAGAAATTCAGATTCTAAGTGGGCTCTGGAAACTGCCACTCGGCTTTGTTAATCCTGCAATCAGCAGGACTGAGAGCTTTGTTTTAAAAATAAATTAAATATGTGGCATGCACACCCTTACACTTGAGAACCAAATGCCTTTTGGTGCTATGTAGCTTAAGGCTACTGGAAGTCTTTACTTCATGGTTTTTAAATGAATATTTTATGGCAGATTTCCTCCCCCACCCTTCTTTTTGGTCTATGCCACTTTGGTAATTTTGAGGGTGCAGTTATGAGGCAAACCATGACTGCCTGCAGTGGCCACCATTCAGCAGGAGCTCTGGCCGAGTGAGGCCTCTCAGTGTGTAGCTTATATTACAGTCTCCTGCATACAGTGTTTGCTTTGTGTAAGAGCCTCATCCTGGGGGTTCCTATAGAAGGTGGGCAAAGCACACGAAGCTATAGATTTTTTGCTTTAATAACTTTTTATTGAACCACTTCACCAGGCTATATTGTGAAGGATCTAAACCACATATTCATAAATCATAGCTTTTAGAAAGAGCAGCGCAAGAAGACAAAGGGGAACAGACTGACAATGGCAAGTGAATAAACACAAACTCCAATAATGAAATGTTGGCTTGTATATACTGGCATTTAAAGTCCATTCCATAAAATGTAATAAAGTGAATGTTAGTGATATGAACACAAACCCTCAGAGAGATCCTCTATTAAAAAAATCATTACCTTCTTTCTGTGTCAATATCTTTCTTTAAAACCCAACTAAAATACTCTAATGTGTTCTCCACCGGCTGCCAGACACTAATGTTAACAGAAGGAATTTCTTTGTACGCTCTCAAGCCTTGCTTTCATTAGATGCAGCTTTCCTTACAACTTTGCTGCTCTGAAGTTGCTTAGGACTTGGTCCAAGTTACACCTTTGTGCAGCAAAATGCTTTTTACTGACCCAGCCTAGCAAACAGCATGTTGTCTTGGAAAGTGTCAGCTCTGTCTGTTCTCATTTATTGCTGATTTTGGTGACTTCAAGAAGGAAGGGAGGGACAGAAAGTTGTAGAGGAAGGAGAGGGGTTTTCAGGTACCTTATGAGAATATTCTTAGAGAGTTGTTGGCTTGGCCAGGGGAAACCTCTTACTTCAGAAACTCTTAAAAGCCAGGAAGTATGGGTGTTTTGCTCCTACATACCATTTTCTCTCATTAATGGACCTCACCACTTTAGTACACCTCACACGATTGTCTCCCTGTAGAGCCCTGCTGCAACACAAAATACTAACTCTGGCCTCAGTGGCATGCACACTGAGTGGTCAAACTGATGCTCAGCAAGGCCCAGATACGAAAAGTAAGAGACAAAGTAAGCAAACCACTTAGCCTTGACCCTACTGCATGTACATCAGGCATGCCAGAGGTACCAAAACTAGTTTTGGTTAATACATTCTACAGTGAATCAAGTCAGCTTAGCTGTCCTGATGTCCTGAAGCAGCCTGGCATTATTACTAGTGTTGTGTCAACCCACATGTGACACTGGGCAGAGGGCAGCAACCAATGAGCATTGTGAGCCCAGGTACATTCTTACAGCAGTCAGGATGATGCACAGCACAATCCCAAGCCTTTCCTGTGTCTTTCAGGTGTTGTCTAACACAAGCTGGAAGCACCACTGAATTCAAGATGAGACTTTCATATCCTGATAGGTGTGGAGTGCAGAGCAGTTTCCGTGTGACTGGTGCCCCAACATCTATCTGGTGTGTCAGAGGTGAGGTGCAGGTGAGACCAAGGCCCCAGGTAAGCCCTGCACACAGCTCTGTTGTGCTTACAGGTTCAGCCTTACACAGGTTCTGCAGGAAACAGGAGGGGTTCTGAGTAGCAGCCCACTCTCTGGAAGAGCCTCAAGGCTGATGTTCCTGAGCTGGGAGCAGTTCCACCTCCCACTTCTGTCCTATAGCTCTGAGGGAATTTGGCACCATGAACCTGAACAAACCACAGGACAGAGTTACCCCCAACATTTACTATTCCAGCACAGTGCCAGATTGTTTGTGCTCTTGGCAGAACGTGAATGTATGGAGGAAAAGACTGACTTGCTTTTTGAGATAATTCTGCTTTGCAGTGACATTGTGGATTCCTGTAACCTGTCCTTACAGGTACTTCCTAAAGCTGCAGCTTCTGGAATCTTTGCATCTTTTTGAGAATATCTGCACTTTAAGCCTTTATGGACAAATGTTCATGAATGTGTGAGTACAGGAAAGCGTGATGGATAGCGCAGCAGTCAGGCAACATGGGTAACTTGAGGAGCTTTCAAAAGACGCAA
This sequence comes from Brachypteracias leptosomus, assembly GCA_013401335.1. NCBI lineage: Eukaryota > Metazoa > Chordata > Aves > Coraciiformes > Brachypteraciidae > Brachypteracias > Brachypteracias leptosomus. The sequence goes on along the minus strand of VYZX01007730.1, from coordinate 52,547 downwards.
ATGCTTGTGTCTGGTGCAATCCAGGGGAACACAAAGCCTCGTAATGTACTGTGAAGCATCACCTTTGCTAGCACAGGGACCAAAAGCAGCCTAGCCACAGCACCATGAAGCATTTTGGAGATTCATTTATCCAGTTTAAAACAGGAAGGAGTTGCAGTGTATAGGAGAGCTAAAACAGGCTAAACATAATACATATATGTCTAAGAGTGTAGCAGTGAGTGACAGAGGAAATACTGCCTTTTAGCACATCCCAGCATCCCCCTGCTTCCTTCTGTGCCCCTCACCCTTGGCTTTCCCTCAACCCTTCTTGTGCCCGCTTCACCCCAGGTTAAGGAGGAGCTGGTCCCGCTGCAGCAGCCACCGGCCTGAGCTTGGAGAGTGTTATTCTTCATTTTCAGGAGGATGAAGGGTTCAGTGCAGGAATCCTATTGCTGCAGAGCATATGGTTTACATTATGATTTCCAAAAGGTATTTGTATACCCAAACAGTACCATCTGCTGTATGGAACGCTTTGCATTTTGAAAAGGTTAATTCCATTCCAAACCTGCCAATTGAATTGGTAGCAGAACCCACTCACATTTACTCGCTGTGTTTAGTGTCACAGCACGCAGCCAGCCAGCAGGCCATGTCTGCACAAGGAAAGGCTGCTTAGTGCTGGTAATTGGCACAGGTTAGCTCCAAATTCCCACTGAAATAACTTTTCTATTCCTTCATGAATAAAAGCTGGTTTAAATTTCAACCTGTTGTTACACTTGGGATCGGACAATGGGCTGCTTATAAATCTGAGGTGAGTGTTAATTCTGTAATGAATAATTTGATGCAGTTTTGTTCTTTCTCTTTCCCCTTTTGAGATGTGTCTCAAAGAGGCTGCAGTTTCCCTCAAAGTTCATGTGGCTTGAAACTCTTTTTCACTGTGTCTTGTATAGCAATTCACCTGGAGAATTCACTATTGAACTGCAAGCTGCTTTGGTTGGGCACAGAAATCTGTGTTATGTCTTATTTTCTTCATTGGATTAGTGCAGGTACTTAGGACTGCAAACAAGAAATCCATATTTTGGGAACTAACATTTGATCATTCCTGCTAGTAAGCTACATGAACTTACAGTTAGGAGTTGTGCCCTGAGAAGCAGCAGCAGATTTAGTGCTAATTATGGAGTTGGGTTTTTTCTCCCCCAAAATGAAAGGATTTTGTATCATGTCAGCGTACTCTACAGGGAGATCCCAGATCCTAAGCAGACATGTAAATACTGGCACAGTTTTGAAACAGAAGAGATTTTCAGGGTGTACCAGCACGATGAGGTCCTGACTCCTGCCTTTACAGGGACAGGGCATGAAATGGGTCTGATGGGCAGCTGCATCTGCTTAACACTGAACTGGAAGGAGACACAGCCTGAGAACTTGGCCCTCTGGAAGCCTGTAAATCCAGAAGTCATCTGGTTTTGGTTTTTCCAGTATGATGTTAGGGGTTTATTTTCAGTCACCCTGTAGAGTCCCTCCATTTACCCAAACATCCAGCAGGAGAGGGAATTGGATGGAAATGGCCTGTATTTGTACCAATGTTTTTTTAGTTCCACTGAAGTACAGGACATGCAGAGTTTTATTAATTTGGTACTCTGTTATGTTTTTATTGGATTGAGAATCCCAAAAACCAAATCCTCAGAATTCAGAGAACATGGAATTAAAGCTGCACAAGTATGGTCAGACCATGCAAGTGACTCTTATCACTGCTGTAGGACCAAATCCTCCCACTAGTTTTAAGTTTTTCCAGCTTGAGACATGTGCCTTATTTTAAACATAGAAATTATTTACCTCCCCCGCGAGGAGACAGTAAGTTTTGGCTTTATGCTGTCAGTGCAGATTTTCCCAGAGATGTTCTGCCATTTTCCTTCCCTGCAGCCCTCAGCTCGAAAGCACAAACACGAGAGGGCTGACCTTTGCCATCTGCTGTGGCACCAGACAGCAGCAAGACAGTTGTACCCTTTTCCCTCTAGCAATACAAGAGCAATCCACTCCTGCAGCATCAGTGGATACCATTTAACTGGTATTTTCTACAACCTCAGCTAGTCACATAATAGAAAGCCTCTGTAGTGCAGATTTAGATTTGTGTCAGTAGTCATGAAATATGACAAACGTAAGACCAGGGCAGCTTTTCAAGACAGCTTGTGTTTTCAGGCATCAACTTCAGCACGAGTATTGGAAAAACATTATGACTTCCAGTGCATGCAAGATGTTTGTGTTTGGCACCTCTAGCCATGCTGCGGCTGGAATAGACTGAGACTTCTACGAGTGTTTCATCAGCCTGGACAGAAAAGCAATCTGAAGTACGCCCTGTTGGATAGGGACAAAAACATTTGTCCTGCCAACTCAAACAGGAAGCTGGCTAAGCCAAAAGCACATGGTGAAATCCTGGGCCCCTTTAAGTTAATGGGAGCCTGGCTACTGATTTATATCTGGCTACTGAGTTAAATTCTTAACTCACACTCATGCACAGTTTTCACCCACATTCCCTCACTTCATGCTGTTTCCAGCTTCCAGGCCTTTTATTAGGAGCAACATGCAAAGCTAAGAGCTGTCACAGATAACTACACATGACTGTCTCTCAGAAACAGCAGGATAGGAAAAGGGCCAGGACTAGCTCTGGGCTTCTAGAAATGGGCACATCCAGTCCAGAACCTTGCCCCATCCCGACCACCAGAGAACAATCACTAATAAAAGGTATGAGTAGCAAATATCCCCAGACAAGCTTCACCTTCCCAGAGGCACGATGTGGTCTTCAGCATTTGTGATACAGATCCACCACTAATTTTGTTTGTTTAACCTCCAAGTATTTAGATGAATGATCTTGTCTGGAGATTACTCCTTCTGACTAGAGGCGTGAGCCCAAAAGCCCAGGGGTGCCAATCTGCAGGATTCTTGGATGCAGTTCTGTTTGTCCATAGGCAACACGCAGAGTCCCGAGAACAGCAGGAAATCGTACAAGAAGCAGCAATGCCTGTGCTCCTTCAGGGGTAAGTGCTGCCCCTCTGAGCTGCTCTCAAGCGTTGCTTTCTGTCCTTATTCACTCTGAAGCTTCCTCCTGTTTTCTCTTACAACTTTCACCCCCTACTGCTGCACAACTCCCGGGTGCCCAAACCATCCCAGAGTAATGCCAGCAGAGCCTCCCCTCCCCACACACAACCTGCACAGCACAATGTGCCTCCTTTCAAGCACCCTGGTCACAGATGAACAGAGATGTTTGTCACAAGTGTTAAATTCTGAAACCGAGCCTATGGCCTGGGGGGAGGGTCTGGCACCAGGCAAGGATCCTATGTCCCTCAAGGGAGAAGAGTATTTTATGCCAGATCCATATGCAGCAGAGAAAGGCTGAGATAATTTTGCTTTATGCCAAAAATTGATTGCTAGTTGCTTTTCTAGAGAACAATCATTCCAGTCTATCTGTACACTCACTGTAATGGAAATGCTACTTTTTCCAGTATTGCTATGTGAGAGAAAGCAGGTGAAGCCTAAGGAGAATTCCTCCAACTTTCTTCTCTGTGCCTGATTTCCTGGCTGCTTTTAGGGACAGGTAGTTTTTGCTAATAAGACTTCCCATTGTAAAGTTTCCATTGCTTTGGAAAATATTAACTTTGCTGGGTAGATCAAGCAGGCCCTGCAGTTATAGTTAGAATATCCTAAAGATTTCGTTCCCAGTAATAACAGGGCTAAACCACAGCACTGCCAGAGGCAAAATCTATATTATTTGAAATGAAACTTCTCATAAATATCCAGCTATGAAGTCATTTTATATCAGATGCTCTTATATAAACTGGACAAGGCAAACTGTCCTATCCATCAACATTAACGCTGCCAAGAAAAATGACTCTATATTCATTGTCTGCAAGTTCCAGAGATCTCCCTCTCTCTATTAGGCTTTCCCAGAAAACACTGTGGTTTGCTCTTTCCAGGAACTTTGCTGGTACAGACAACTAGTAGCACCACCAGGGTCATCTTCGGGCTTAAACCAACTCTTGGCTGTTTCCTGTCACTATCTCTCTGGTAATTGTCTCTCTATATTGCTCTTGTGATTAAAATGTATAGAGAAAGGTTAAGATGAGCCCTCGTGGTATTTTCTGTGCAAGTCTCCTCACTGTAACTCCCACCTCTCAAAAGAATGGCTTCAGAGAAATTCTTGATTACTTACCACTGACTCCCTAAATGTTCTCAGTATCACCTTGCTGTTCTGGGATAGGAGGCTTGGGTGTTTCTGAGTGAAACTACAAAGCTTTCAGAAATTTGGTCTACTTAAAGGATAGCACAGACACAAAGCAGGCTTGAAAAGAACCCTTGAAATACCTGGCCTCTTGGGAAGGAAATACTAGCTTGTGAAAAGTGGTTTCCAGGCTGATTTGGGTGAAAAGGAATGAACAAGCCTACATGAAATCAAACCCAAGTGCTCAGTCCTAGAACGGTGCTAGCGGGTCCTTCTTTTGTCCTGCAAGTTAAAATTTGAATGGCTACAGTCACCAACAATGATGACGAAATATGAAACAGGAGAAATCTACAGGCAGCCACTGCTGGAGATGGGTTCAAGTTGAGCCACCAAAAACCTAGCCAGAGCCTTGTAGGAAAATAGTCAACTTACAGGCAGGACACAGACACTATTTTTTTTTTTTAATTTTGTAAATGATATGTAAAACCTTAAAAAAAGACAAAAATAATGATCCTCCACTGTAACTTTACAAAGAAAATAATTAAAATATATGTTATTAAAAAATGCAAAATTTATAATTTAATTATACAATTACAGAGCCTTATAGTCTAATAGTCCCATTGTATTTTGCATATTAATGAACAATTGCTTTCTTAAAGCTCACAGCAGAATCATTTACTTGATGCTGGAGAATAAGTTAATTACGGATCTCCTGCCTTTGATTAATGGCTTTAATAATCCTGTTACAGTAGAATTAACTTATACCTCATGTGCTTACAGCACTAATGATGATATTCATGAAAGTAATGTGTCAGCAAATAGGATGGGCACCGAACAAGGCAATATTGGGAGATCCTGTCAGTGCCTGTATTACTGCTGGTCAGCACTTCTGCTAGGAACCTTCAAATGGCACCCAGCCAGTTTTGCCTCCTCTGTCACTCACCTCCACCATTTGCACTCATTCTACAAAACCAAATACTGTTATCTTGTGAGCTGATCACCTCAGCTGAAGCTCAATTCTGGATACTGTAGGGGGAAAAATTACCCCAGGAGACTGGTACAGTATCAGGTAATGTATACACCCAATAGGCACAGCCACCTCTGGCTTGCTATTAGCCAGACTAAGCTTCCATTTTCTTTAACGCTGCTTTTGTGCATACAATACAAGTATAACATTTCTTGGGTGGAAACATGTTGAGTCAGCCAAGATTTACTCTCTTCTAAGGGAACCTTAATAATAAGTAACTAATACAACCTAAGAGAGCACTATGGTTTCCAAACATGACTTCACCTGTTCAAGGAGAGGAACCATCCCGGGATAGAGAAGTTAGAAGGGACACACAATTTTTTGTGTTTTGCTGTTGTTCCTCACAGGGCTTCTGCACATGTCTGTGTAAGAAGCAGATCTGCAAGTCCGGCAGGAGCCAGATTCAGAAACCTTTAGGTAAGTAAAACTCACATTGACACACAAAAAAACAGAACAAAGAGCAGAACCATGTTTTGTCTGAAAGAGCACCAGGTCAGGACTCACTAGCAATGAGATTTCAAATTGCATCAGCCATGTACCTCATCTCTTACCATGCAAAGCAAATAATACAATAGAAGTCAGCAGCTTAGCATAACACCTGGCCACAAGAAGAAGCAGGAAATGAATTGGAATACAATTTCCTTAACAATTTACTTACAGGAATTATTCTGCAAGACGTTGCCCATATCCTGGTGGAAGATGCAGTCTCAGGGTTCAGGAAGCACTGGACCATTTTGCCATGTCCCCTCACTGTCCTTCATCCAACTCGGATACTGCCCCTTCCAGGAGATGGTGGCAGGACTCCTTGCACTATCTCACCATATGGAAAGATCTAGAAAATCCAGGAAAATTGCTGCACAGCCAGCACCACCCTGCCTGCTGAGAGCAAGAGTACACAAATGCTGTTCAACCTGCTACAGCAATTATTCATCAAAAGGTTCTTTCACAGCTGGTGGCAGAAAGCTGCCCTCATGCACTGCTGCTGCTCACCTCCTCACCTGGCTGGAGGGTGTGGGAGGCCTCATCTGCTCTGCTGCTCAGCTCTCCAGGCAGCACCTGGGGGATGGGGGTTGAAAAGCAGATAGTGTACTTTGGTGCCTGCCTTGCTGCTCCACCAGTGACATTAATCCACTGCTGCTTGTGTTTTGTTCTGGGAGATATCTAGGGTTAAGATAAATCAAGGTTTGTGATGAAAATTAACACTTTTTTTCCACCAAGCCTACTAAAGCTTTGGGATTAGAAACATACTGAACTAATGCTTGTTTTATTACTGAACCAGATGGGACTATGCTTTTAGATGTGCTGCTTCAAACCCAGCTGCATATCCTGCTCTCTTTCCTTGCTCCCCTTTTATCTCCGTTGCTCTGGCCCTGCCACACATCGATCCCGTGTGGAGAGTCACAGCAACACTCTTCTCAGCTCCTCACTGTTGGCTTGCTAATGAAAGATATTTCAGACACTTATCAAGCCATTTCTCCATGTGACAATACAGTGCTTTGACCTCTCCCTTCCCCAGTTTGTTCCAGGTGAGCTCAGGAATCTGTGGCCAAATAACCTTCAGCTGTAGATCATCTGCCAAGGGGCGGCTGTTCAAACAGAGCACAGGCATAGCCAGTTCTTAATTTAGACTGAACTCCCCAAGAACTCAGATTATGTTAGTCAGATACATGCCAAAAATGCTTTCTAGGATATTTATGATGGGCTTCCTCAGTGCCAGGACCCAGGAGGTACTTCCTTGTATATTTCTGTTTTACAGCCCTCAAATCACATGTTTCCTGGAAGACCAGAAGCAAAGCTCAGCCTTAACAGGGCAGTGCTGCCCTGCAGCCCATGCCTGCTTTGGCTTGGCTTTGCTTTGCTTATAGTGTTTCACCTCTAGAAACATTTTTATACTTTATATGAGCCCAGCAAATCCATGTCCTCTAGATACTCATCCCCTACAGCTGCAAGCACAAATAATAAAATAGACAGTGATGAGTAGACCCTATAATGCAAAACCAAATGTCCAATTAGAATTTGATGAGGAAGTGTGAAATAAAACACATTAAACAGAATAAGAAGGTGGGACAAGAAATCAATTTCCCATTAAATTCAGTGGTTACTTTTTATCTGACTCTCCACATTAAAAGCATCAATTACACACATAATTTACTCCTTTACAGTCTGATTCTGTGTTCAAAGCAAAAACATGCATTACAGAGTATGAATTAGCCCAGCCCTCACACAGAAATAAGCTGTGCCCTGTAGGTCTCTCCAGGCTGGCTTTAAGAAGTGCTCCACCAATGTAGGCCGGGGGGAAATTGCATTAGATGCAGTTTGGGAGAAGGAAGTGATTTTGCAGCAGTCTGCTACTTCACTTAAAGCAAGAGGTGATCTCAGCTGATGCAGAAGGTATGAAGCTGAACCTGGGAAAAGCTGTGGGGATGGTTGCAATGGAAAGTAAACACACATCCCCAAAAGTTTTGCCTTTGTGGATGTGACCAGAGGATGTAAGGCTGGGACAACCAAATGCATCCTTCACTGAGCTTAGGTAAGCACCTAAGCATCATGAATACAGAAAGAGCTGCTTGAGGATGATTTCAGACAAGTAGGCACAAGCATGATTTCTTTTATCTCGTTAACAGTGTCTTATATGTATGTCTTGAAAATGTGATGCAGAGTTATTTTAAGCTAACACACAAAAATGTTAGACTTGCAGGGAGTGGTGATCCTTGACCCACACTATTGAGCTATACTTGCAGGGTAAGTCCACTCCACTTCATGTCTACCTCCAGCAGATGGTGAGATGCACCTCTGCTGAGCTGCATGTGGTTTGAACAGCGGTCTAAGGGGAAGAAATCTCCTCAGTGCTATAAAGGAGAGGAGATGCCTGGTATTAATATGAGGGTGATAGATCACTGGAATAGGCTGCCCAGAGAGATGGTGGAGGCCCCATCCCTGGAGTCATTCAAGGTCAGACTTGATGGGGCTCTGAGCAGCCTGCCCTAGGTAGAGATGTCCCTACTTGTGTAGGGAGGTTGGACAAGATGACCTCTAGAGGTCCCTTCCAGCCTAAAACCTTCTATGATTCTATGACAGGGAGCATGCCTAAATCCTGACATGTACAAAGTGAAACACCTGGTGAGAAATGACCCTCCAAACCCTTCTCCCTGATCTGATGGAAATTTATGCGCAGAAAAAGTGGGAAAAGGCATGAGAGTTACCTCTTTCATCCTCCTTCATAACTCACAGTGGAAGTGTATCTTAAGAAATGAAGGCAGAAACGTGCTGTGAAAAGATGAGCGATGCACTTAATGCTTCAGCAAAACCTCCTTCTGCAGTGCCTGAAGATGCTGTGGTGACTTGCTTATGTTTGTCTATATTCTAAACCCTTTGCACTTCATTCTTAGAGACAGCCATGGACTGCATTATATTGAGTTACAAACCGCAGGCACCCATAAATACTGAAAAGCAGCTAAATGTAGAGAGGACAATGGGCTCTTTAATGGGACTAGGCACCCCTCATCTTAAATCTAGGAATTTAAAGTCAATTCCAGCTACTTTGTATTGCCCCTTGCTTGTTAAAAGCCTGTAAGTAAACCGTTAATTCAGAAACTCCGAGCTGTGATTTTAAATGGATGAAATTTGGTGTTAAAGCTTGCTCCAGCCTCTAGAACACTGGCTCAACTCTAGGGTACTGGCATCTTGGGTGCTACTTTGTACCCACATTTACCATTTTGTGACCCTCTTTTTCAACTGATGAGGGAGAAAAAAAAAAAAAAGCTCATAGCAGCTAATTTCTTCATTTTACACTAATTTACCCTCTTTCCCTTTCTACAATAGCTGCAATATAATGTTGTTTCAGTAAAGCAATGCTTCACAAATTTGGCTCAAGGAGACACTGAGCAAACAGCTTTTCAGAGAGCTCCAGCTCAGCTGTCAGAAGGGGCAGTTTCTGTGCAAGCAATACTCGCATTCCAGACTGCATTAGGGAAAAGCCAGTGGGTTTGTATGCATTTTTATTATCAGTTCCAGATTAGGAATCTGATGCTAATTTCTTCTTAAAGCCAGTGTTTGCAGCAGAATTTATATTCTAAACCAAAAAAGGATTGTGATGTTTTCTTCTCACTAGCTCACTCTTTTTTTTTTCTTCCCCCCCCCCCGCCAGCTTTACTCCAAGGACTGTTTCTGCTTGTTCGTTACACTCTCAAGATGAAGCACCCGATGGTTACAGCCGTGCTGGTGGTACTGGTGCAGGTTTCTCAGAGTTTCCCTGCCTTGTACCACCGAGGTTGGTGGAGGCTGTTAAAGGAAGGAGATAGTTGTGGAAAATGTGATTTGGCACTTTGCTCTGAGCCTAAAGACTGTCCAGCCGGGACTGTACTGGACCGTTGTGGCTGCTGTTCTGAGTGTGGGAATGTGGAAGGGCAGATCTGCGACTTGGACCAGGGCAATCATTTCTACGGGCAGTGTGGGGACAACCTGGAGTGCAGGTTGGATGCTGATGAAGCAAGGTTTGGGGAAGTCCCTGAGCCCCAGTGTGTGTGCAAGTCTCAGGAGAGCATCTGCGGACCTGAAGGGAAAACCTACGAGAACATCTGTCAATTCAACAAGGTTTATGCTACGAAAAGAAACATCACCATGAAACATAAAGGACCATGTGAATCAGGTAAGACATGCAGAGACACTTCCAACCCGAAAACAGATGTCTTATTTTCAGATGTGCCACTTGATGCTCTAGTCTAACTTAAATAATACTGCATTTTTCTTACAATTATTATTTTGTTATAATACTACTTTGTGTTAAACGTGGTTCAGCAGCTGGTACTTAATCTTGCATGTTATAAGTCTCTATATTAGACTAGTGGATTAAATCACATGGTGACTAATAAAGCCATAGATCTACAGACTAGCTCTGCTCCCAATAAGCACAGTATAAAATTTTCTACAAAAATTGTATTTTTATTTGGGAATAGGTAAACAATTGGACAGTCTAGGAGGAGTTGACAATTATTATTATCCAAAGACTGACCTGATAGTGAAGTGGTGATATCAAGGTAGATTCATTCATATAGACACACACACATGCATACATGTATGTATGTATATATAAGCCTGCATGTCTGTATCCACCTGGGTGTATACATGGTAAGCAGTGAAGTAGGGGCAATAGAGGAAAAAAAGGCTTAATTAACAGGACTGTTCATTTCACAAAAAGCCTCCAAACTAATTCAATTCTGGAATCATCATAAAATCTAGCTAACTGGTGAAATAGAAATCGAAATACTACAACAAAATCAAACTGAAACAACTTCCCTGTAGACACTGACAGTGCCTGAGCAGTTGGCTGCAATGACTGTTAGTGGCAGGATTCTTGGCTGAGCTGTATAGGGGGATCCTGCCTCCTGCTCATATGCTGTTCTTGTTCTTCACATTATTATGAGTCCTTACTCCTGGGCACCTTTCACCTAAGTCACATGAATATAAAATAAAAATAAAAAAGAGAACAGGCTTTTGTTTTCTGAATCAGATATTTATTTTTTTTTTAAGTTAATGAAATATTTTGTCAAATGAAGTAAGTAGAAGAGGTCTCTGGGTCACAAATGGGTCACAGTTCTGGGAATGTGAAATTGCATCTCTGGCAAAGGTCCATATATGAAAATAACTCTGGTACATTTTGCCCACTCCTCGCTAGCAATCTGTTGCCTCCAATTTAGACTGTATGCTGTGCTTTTATATTGAATGAACACTGGATATTGAATATTTAAAGGTGATGAACAGCTAATACCAGACTTCTTTCCTCTTTCTTTAGTTGCAAGAGAAAGACCCATTAAAGAAACCCTTATTTGCCATTAGGGTATTAAGCTGGGAAATGAGGCTTGTCAGTAAAGAAAAGTCACTACACACCTGCCCCCAGTATGACTGGAAGCCTGGTAGCCCTCAGGTCCGTGTTCTTATTTGGGATTAAAATAGCACTAGTTCTTGGGATATAACCCCTTTGGGAAGATTTCAGCTGGAAGTGCCACTCTAGTAGCACATGATGTCAACTCTGCAGCAGAGGCAGCTGTTCAGGCAGACAGGCTTAAAGCAATGGTCCGCTCTAATTAATTAAACAGAACTGGTCACGTACAAAGAGCTTTAATTTGGCAGTATTACCACTTTTAATTGCTGGTGGTGTCATCCACCAGGCCTTGCAGCCACCCCTGAGGTGTGCGGGGGGGATGAGCTCAGCTGTTCTGCGTGCAGGCATCACCCCCAATGCTTTCCCTCTGCTTCCCTGGGTCCCACCAGCAAGGCTGGACCCTCTCTCCAGGAATGCAGAGAAATTTCCTAGGATGGCTCAGCTGAACTGCACAGAAGCCTGGGGGAAAGTTCATAAACATGTCAGTACTGTGCAGAGGTCAGGTAAGAAAAACTGGGCCCATCGCCTTGGCTGCTATTGAGGCAAGTGCCCGGATAGTGCATGTGCCACTGAGGTGGGTGCTGGGCTTGTGGAGAGGGGGGAACAAGTGCCCCTCTTCCCAACCCTTCTGAGCAGCAGCTGACCGTGCTGGGTTTGGAGATGGGGGTTTAGACTCTGGGAGGAGTCTGGGTCTTTCAGCAAGCAGCAGGACAGAGAGGTGCTACCATGAGGGCACCATGCCTCGGTCCTCAGGAAGAGTCTACCAGCAGCCCCCCACTTTGCCATGCTATGGCAGCTGTCTGCAGCAGCCCAGTGGGCATCTGAAAGTGCACTGTGATTTAGACTGGTTTTCGTGGCTGCAACGGATGACAAAAGGCAACAGGGAGCCTGGCTCTAAGAGCAGCAACCTCACTGTGCAGCACTCGCTTTCCACTGACTCCAATTTGCATGAGAAACAAACACTGAACACTGTGGGGTTTTGGTACCAAGCTATAAATATAACCCTCACTCAACTCAAAGTACTTTGTTTTGTTATTTCTCCTTCAAAGCATCTGCTGTTTGCTATTGATGCCAAAGGGATTAATTGTATACAGCAACCAATGAATAAATAAATAACAATAAACTCCTTTCATCAGAGGAGCACAGCCTTTTATCTTTTCATCTATCACCAGAAAAAGAGAAGAAAAGGCAAAGCTCACTGAAAACCCCTTTCTTTTCCTGAAAGCTAGTTTTGATCAGTTTATCTAATAATTTACCAAGGTTACTAAATACATTGATTATACACAGATTCTCCACACTTAATCCATCCCCATTCACATTGGAACCTCTCTTGCTGATGAGTTAACGAACAGCAGTGACTCTTTATATTTAGCTGCATCGCACGTTTCATTTTAAATGTAAATTTTGGAGTAAAAAACAAGCTGCCATTTTCATCAAATCAGGCATTGATTAGCAAAAATTACTATGAGTTTGGGGGGAATCATATTATCGAGTTCATTAGTTGAAGGTTAAGGTTGATTGTGAAAGGTGAAGCAGTATTTTGGCTTTACCTGACTTGTGGTTTACATTTTCTGTGACACATGAGGATCAGCAGAGGTCTGTTTTCAAAGACACAGTTATGCCAATAAAGCACACAGAGATATGCATCTGAGGCACTCAAAAATGAAGTTTGTGAGTTTCTGTTTAAATGATACATCATTACTTCAATTTTCTTCTGCAAAATACAGTAAAATGGTGTTGTGAGACATGTATTCTTTCATTTCTGGAGGCACTTCAAGTTTGTTTGGATAATTGAAGTGCTGGGGCCTGGGCTGTGGGCCCTGAGTTGGGATTGACCTATGGTTGAGTCACAACCCAGCAATATGTTTTGTTCCCCAAGGCCCCAGAGGCAGAACCTGGCCCAGCTGTGTGAGGCCCCAACTGCCCCCAGATGATTGTCTGTTGGGGTGGTGGGTGAGGCTAGAGAGATATCAACCAGGAGCCAGATCAGCCTGAGAGGAAGCAGGAACTGAACCAGTTGGAGAGAAGGAACAGAAGAGGGAGGAAGCAATAAGAAGCTGATTAGTTGGAAGAGAGTTCCTGTTGGGGCCAGTTGGAGGAACTTGTTGGGGGCAGCTTGCTGACCTCTCTCTCAGTAGCGTGTTCCCTGTTGGCTGATTTGAGATGGAGAAAGGCAAACAGATAAAGAATAAAAGATGAAGTTATGCTGAGGGGATGTTGCTGAGTTTGGTGTTGGCCAGAGGAAGAAGAGAGCTGGCAGCACAATAATGCAAGTATTTACTGTGTCTTCAGACTCAGGAAAGGCAGTTTGGTTAGATCAAAACTACTTCCTACTGGAGGGGAGTCTGATCTCACACAATGCCAGTGTGTGTCAGCCCTGGTCCAGCATGGCTTTAACTACCTCCATGAAAGTCCTCAGCTGGGTGGGACTCTGACCATAGCTACTGTCTGTGTTCTCCTTACAGTTAATGGAGGAAGGGGCATTTCCAGTGTGGAATTTGTCTTGGTGTATGGTAGACAGTGCTAGACAAACCTCTCATACATAAACAGCTAGGTTTGTAATTCAGACCCTCGTGTCCTGGAGGCTAAAGGATGTGCTCACACAGTGAGGCAAAGCCAGAGCCCTCAGCCTCGTGTGCCTGAGCCACGGGTGTGGACAGCCCCGTCAGCAGAACCTGCTTCTGGTTCTGTTCTTCAGTGTTGTCAGTGTGTCTATAGACACCTGTCTTAGCACCAGGACAAAAATACCAACCAGTCAACATCTGCCTGTTTGAAAAGTTTTTTCCTGCTGTCTCCGTACAGGGATAATTTGAAGAACCCATGTGAGCCAATGTAAACATTTGGTTCCTCTTCTCCACTTTAAGCTTAACTATGGTGCAAGTATCATTAAAAGGAGTATAGTTGCACTGAGTGTTAATATCTCAAAGTATGTTTCAGTATCCGACCCTATGTGATAAGTTCACAGGCAAAAAAAATTATCATCTAAGTTAGTTAATGCTGATTTGAATACAAGATTTTTTAAATAATATGCAGACTCTGAATGTACAGCTCTCATGGAAGAGCAAGCATTTAAGGGTTTAAGTATCCTAGTTTGACAATCGTACTTTTGAAGGGTAGCAGGATTGTTTAATGAGGCATTCATAAATTGGGAAATTGATACTTTGCCATATAATTTATTTGTGATTAATTTTTAATAGTATGCATTCAGTATTTTCTGCACAGATACCAATCCTGAAAATTTGACAAATGTATTACAAACTCTTCTTGGAAACCTGGAGTAGGCTGTTACAATTTCAAATGTTGTACCTACACATTGATTCAAATATTGCAAGTACTAATATAGTAATTATTTACTGTAAGTTTCTATTTCCAAGCATCTGGGATCTGTACAAAAATAAAAGCAATAATTAAATGCACATCTAATGGCCCAGAAAATGCATTCATGTTTAAACACTGGAATGGAAATAGAAAGGAAACAGGCTTTAGAAGAAAAAACATTTGTTGCTGAAGACAAACAGAGCAGGAAAAAAAGCAGAGAACTCCAAAATAGGAATGTTGTGAGAACAGTAAATCTGTTATTTTGCTCTCTGCTGCTAACTATTATCATCTCCTGTTAACATTCAGTATCCTCATACGTGCTTAGAGAGGGGTATGTATTTAAATCATCTATGAATGCATCAGGTGACAGTTCAGTTTTTCAATGTCTTCAAATCCCTGGACTGGCTCCCTCTCGTGGTTAACGTCAGCTTTTTCTTTGGGAAAAAATGGGAGAGGATAATTCAGAAGCAATAAATTAACAGTGGAGGGGAATGAATGTAAGGGAACAATAGGAAACCAGTAAGTGGAAATCTAATAATTATAATAAACATAAAATAAAGCCTTGTAACAATAATTGGATTTCAATAACTTTCATTACTTCTGTCAGAATATCAGATGAAATTGATAGCAATTGACGACAAATTTGAAACATATTAATGCTGCTGTTCCATAGCTTGCTGCAATGAGTTCCATGGGTAACAGAGGGGGATAAGATTTTAGCAAGTTCAAGGCAATAATGCACTCAGAAATCAAGTTTTGATAAGCCAGCAATCTGTATTTTGGCTTTTAAGATAACCAAAATGCAACAGAAATCAAGAACTGTCATGTACAATGAAGTTACTCTGTGATTGTCTGGTACAGAATTTCTTGTACTTTCTTCTGAAGATCTAGTCAAGTGCTGGGCTGCTCAGCTGGCGGTGGGCCTTGAAAACAGCTCCCAGGACACAAACTAGACTTTTAATCTCATCTTAAGTTTCATGATCATGTGCAAGGGGAAGGGCAGACAGGTCCTTTGAAATAAGAGTTTTAAAAAAGCCTATTCACGCTTTAACATACCACAACGTGTTCTGAGCTTTAGAAGCTGTCTGGGATCATATGGCTCTTCGTAGCGTGTGCGATGGCAAAGGGCAAACTGATTTTATCACATAAAGCAGGAATTGATGTTTTGTCTGGGCTGTCTTTTGCTCACTGTCTTCTAAAGCATTGTTCTGTTGGTTCTTTGCAGCTCCTGTCATTTCTATGCCACCCCAGGATGTCCAGAATTTCACAGGCAATGATGTCATTTTTGGCTGTGAGGTGACAGCCTATCCTATGCCACACCTCGAATGGAAAAAAAAAGGGAATAAAATGTTTCTTCCAGGAGATGACACCCACATCTCAGTACAGGTAAAACTTGAGTTTTCCTTGTCATAGGGTTTGGGATGAAGAGTAGGGGGATTAATCAGTGAATTCCTCCTGCAGAATACAATGCTGTTGAGATAAATAGATACCCAATAGGGGCCTTCTGACTATGTAAAGAATTATGATTCCAGTCAGTGCAAGGACCCTTGCTTTGGCAGAGCAAGCAGGGGAAATAACAGCCAGGCTACCACCTGGCCTGCTTCAGGGAAAGAAAAGACGGAAGATTCTCCTTATGTATGTATGATTCTGGAAAAACTGATCAAATATAGAAATGGAACCTAGAAGAGGTGCATTCTGGGAAGGATGGCTGTTGGCAACAACTCTTCTACTCGTGATGCAGAGACACAATTCTGGCAGGTATCTAAACTTCTCCTTTGCAAGATGCTGTTTCTGGAGACCTGCCATTTGGGTTCAGTCCCTGAGGCGCTCAAAAGCAAAGCAACGAAACTTGTTCATTTTATGGAGGACACTGTGTTTTCATCTGAGGGGAAAGAGTAGAATAGCATTGGGATAGTCTTCAAGCAAATCTAGAAGTAGCCTGAAAATTTGAGCCAAAATTAAATAACTCCAAATGCCAGTTGTTTTAAACAGCAATAACATTCTGGGGAGATGAGCTAATAAAGCTGATGTCCAGGCAGACTGCAGTGAGGGTGAAGCCTGCACCTGCATGTCTTCTCCAATGGACAAAGAATAGAGAGCAGGGATGGGAATACACAAGAACTCAGATGCACAGAGCAGTCAGTTAAAACACAGGGCAGCAGAAGCGAGCAGAATCAAAGTGTAATGGCAATAAACAAAAGGCAAGGTTGGAACTATATTTAATCCATCCACAATTATTTTTACAAATAAACATGGTGTCTTCTAGCTACTTAATTTCAACTGTTTCTTTCTCTTCTCAAAGGCAAGAGGTGGGCCTCAGAAGCATGGTGTGACAGGCTGGCTGCAGATTCAAGGCCTCAAAAAATCAGATGAAGGTGTTTACATCTGCCACACCAAAAATAAGCATGGTGCAACATATGCCTCTGCAAGATTGAAAGTCATTGATGGTATTTTTTTTCATTTGGATGTAAAGAATATAAAAATGCATACAAGCAGGCAGCAAAGGATGGGGTTATCAGAATGCAAATGAAGGATATAAGAAATTACCTAAGGATGTCCATATTTAAACTCTTCTGTGTGCTTTTCTTTGACTTTATCCCCTAACAGGTTAATATTGTAGTATTTTGCTGCAAAATATACCACCTTCCAGCAAACAGAAAGCTGTGGAT
Source organism: Brachypteracias leptosomus (assembly GCA_013401335.1). NCBI lineage: Eukaryota > Metazoa > Chordata > Aves > Coraciiformes > Brachypteraciidae > Brachypteracias > Brachypteracias leptosomus. Next base: position 35,463 of record VYZX01007730.1, on the reverse strand, counting down.
TATAGTCGTACAGCTGAAACATATTATTCCACTATCCTTACCCTACAGAAGTCCTTTGATGTTAGTAGGAACTCTGTACCCAGAACAACAGCTGGTGTAGCTGAAGGAGTCTTTTAACCATGGCAGTCCTGCTTAGCTGTTTATTTTTCAAAAAATTAGGAAGGAAACAGTTGTTGCTCCTTAATGAGAGTGTTTGGAAAGGTGTAAGAAATAGCTTTGCTATTGTTTTGCATTGGGTCCAGTCCTGCAGAATAACATCCTTCTTCCTCCAGGGAGAAGTGGGTTTCCTGGCAAGGGCAGGATAACGATGCATTGTCTTATACTTGCCTCCTGTCTAAAGGAGTTTGTCACTGACCTTGTTTCTGTGAGTGGTTTTCACAGCTTTCTTGGCTCTGGTCATATGTCCAGGTGCATACAATCTGTACAGGACTGAACTCGCAGTTTACTAGCATTGGGAATTAAATATATCTTCAACATCTTAAAATGTGAATGATAGAAGCTCATATGTCATGAACTTCAGTGGTATGAGGTCAAGTCATCAAATTCTCTCCTTTTAATAAATAACAAGAATTCAGAAACACAAGCTTGTTGTACAGATCCAAACCCCTATCTTCCTTTTTGTTCCTATCTACCAGTAATTTAATCTGTATTCACTTATGTCCTGCAGGCTCATCTCCTGCATTTACTGCTGGCAGTAGAAGTGCAAGCTACAGCATTGAATATGGGGACTATTATGACCATTCTGATGATGAAGATGAGGAAGAATATGAATCTGGGGACTATGAAAACTGAAACAGCTCTGAATAATAATTTTTATACATCTGTTGTCCAACACCTTTCACACTCTATTTCCTAGTAGTCTCTGTGCTGCTCCTCTGATAACATACATATTCACTTGTGTATCCGCCTTCCTGACATTCAACTCTGGCTGAAGTGTATCATGCTACTTACCAAAAATAAGAACAATTGTAAATCCACACACTTAGACTGTTAAATAAAATTCTTAAACATGCACCTGTCTACTAAGTATACTGAAGGGATCAAATTTTATATTAATTTTTTTAATGAAAATTATCATTTCTTTCCAACATTCTGATTTGTCTAGCAAAAATTTCCATACTTAAATTTTTTACCTTGTATTCATTTCCTTTTTCCTAGAATGTACTAAGAAATATCAAGAGATTGTTCACATGGCAACAAGTGTAAGTATGAAGGTTGCAAAACAGTCTTTGATCTCCTTAGTTCACGTTTTCTCATAAATTTCAACAAGATTTTCCCTCTCATTTGAAATTTTCCACTGTTAGTCTCATCAAGGGCCAATAATCTGTCTTTTGGGGGGGTTATTTTGTTGGCTTTTAATAGATATATGAGGCAATCGCTGTCTAAAGCAAGTAAGTGCTAGTTTACTAGCAATACTTTAAAAAATACCCAGAAAAGGTTTCTTGTGCATTCAAACAGATGAGCACAGCTTTTGTCGTCTTCTTGTAACAGTCCTTGCACTACTCCTCACAGTGTCAGCTTCTTCCTGCCAGCCTAGGCAACACTTCAAGATTTGGGATCATTATTTTTACTCTGAGCAGCATCAGTTTGGTGAGAACTACTGCAATTCAGAGAAAGTGGCTGTTCTGTAGCTCAGTACATGCCCTTCAAGCACAGAGATCTGCACAACAGAGCCAGTATTTGTCTTCAGCTGTCCAAGACTTGCTCCTACAGGAGCAAGGACATAAACAGGACAAAAGTAAACAGCCTCAAGTTCCACCAGGGGAGGTTGAGGTTGTATATTAGGAAAAATATCTTTCCCAAAAGGGTTGTGAAGCCCTGGAACAGGCTGTCCTGGGCAGTGGTGGAGTCCCCATCCCTGGAGGTATTTAAAAGCCATGTAGATGACGTGCTGAGAGACATGGTTTAGTGGTGGACTTGGTAGTGCTGGGTTAATGGTTGGACTTGATGATCTCAAAGGTTTCCTCCAAGCAAAAAGATTCCATGATTGCACGATTCTATATCTGAGCCATCTGTACCACGCCCAACTGAAGTGTACTCAGCACTGCCACACTTCTGGAAATGGCAGACAGAAAAGCAGGCATCATTTTCTTTCTGAAAACGACCAGAACACGTGCACATTTTTAAATGATTTCAAATACTTCATGAGCAGCATGAACCAGAGAGCAAATGAAACGCAATTCAAAAACATAAGACTTAAAAGTGTAAGTGATCACTCTGAAAAATGTCTCCAATTGCTTTTGTTAACTAATTGCATGAAGGCTGGCTCTGAATTAATGGGTGATGGTAGATATTAAACTATGAAACCACTTTTGGGAGGCAGTTACACCTATTGGTTCCCATTGGCTGAGGACAATAGCAGTAAATTACTGAATGACATTAATGACTAAGGAAGCGAAAGTTCAGGCATCTGCATGTAAAGCCTCAGTATTTGCAGTCTTCGTTATCCAGTGCACAAAGCCATGATTACTGCACACACTGAGGTAATTAGAAGTTGAATTAATGGTGTTAAAGAACCTTTAAGGGCAATCTTACTGTTTGCATACACATACTATGTAGATTTTTTTAATGTACAGGCAGTGCATCACAAATCCCTCCTTTAATGTGCTGGTTTATGCTTTTTTGCCATTAGGCAGATTTTTCCTTTCAATTAGAATTACATTAAGAGATTGGCTATAGACTGTGTTTGCCCTGAGGCGTTATTGATCTTTGTCCAGGTAGCAAACAAGCAAATAATAATTTATTTTGTTTCAGACTTCCTGGAGTATTGTCAACTTATGAGTAGAAAGCATGCCACTGTGTCATTGAAAAGATTAATTAGTTTTAATTAGGTGTATAAAATGGCTTCATATTTAACTACTGATTTTGTTGTTATGGGCTCTTCCTGCTCTTCTTAGTGATATGTCTCATAATTTTACATTAACTTGAACATAAAATTGTCTGGTAGAAATCACTCTTTTTTTTTTTTTTAAACACTTTTTTATGGAACTATTTAACTGCAGACATATTCTCAAGATCAATTGTGATCTGCATTGCAAATGAATTAATTAGATTACTAAACCAATCACTAAATTGTGGCAATATATACTGGCATAGCCTAGTATGTGGCACAGAAAATAATCCTGAAATCATTAGCCATAGAAATAAATTAGAATTCTTCAGAGATTTTTGCTGTTGTTAATGTAAAATGAAAAACGGGAAAAAAATGTTAGAATGGGAAAAAGTATAGCAGAACCATAGAAAAGAAGAGTCTGCAAGTGTTCAGCCTGATGGACTATGTCTCCTTATAAAAAGCTAACCTTCCCAGAACAAAGGTTCCAAGTTAAATATAGTGCATTTTTCTCTGTATGCATTTTTAAATGTATTTAATAATTCAATATAAATTATCAGCCATTCCTTTCAGTAAGAAAACTGCATTTTAGGAAAAAATCCTGATATGATGCAAAAAAAAAAAAGAAGGAACACTGATATCCTGAACATTTGCTAGTTCTTTTTTTGAGGGAGATAGAAATGGCTGGTTTTGTTTATATGCTTTAATCAAGTCACTTAAAATTAAATAAAAGCAGCATAGAGAAGATTCAGCCCTCTCTAAGCAGTATGGCAAATGAATAGATCTAATTGTGAATGCATTGCCTATAGCAACACATCTATTCACCTAATCCAAAGTAAGAGCAAATTCAGGAGTGGGTTTTACCCACCTAGCAGAAAATGAGACAGACTTGAACTGGAAACTGTGTAATACTAAAGGGAGGTCTCAGACTGTGTCTGGTGAGAGAGACCTAAAACCCTTCTTTATTTTGGCTTCCACTATATAGAGCAAGAATTTTGTTGGTATCTTCCATGGAAGCAAGTCTGAGCTTATGGCACAACCTCCTCTTGTTAATGCCTATCACACAAGCATCTTCACCATGTCACTTCCCCCTCCCATGTAAAGATAAAGGAATTCTGTAAAAGTTCCTAAATAAATTATACTCCTTAATGCAGCTTTAGCCTTTGGGCTAGGACTCAAACATAGGCTGGGGTAGTTTCACATTCTAACGTTCTTATTTGCTGTGTTAAATCTTGGGAGTTTTGTCAGATGTTAGTCTAGGAATCCAGTAATACTTTAGCTAGACCAATTATTTTCCCCTTAAAATAATCAGGCTATAGTTGACAGAAACCAGATATAGGAATGCAGTTGCCTGTGTCTCAGAGATTAAAATGATTCGACTCCCAATTAAATAAGGTACAAATAGTCACATGGCTACACCGTGCAGCTGAGCAGAGAGCTGAGCACATGCTCCCTGACAGCTTCGCAGTACAAGCTCTGTGGTCTCCCCACCCATCCATCCACACAAAACAGAGACCTGGGCTGGAGGGGAATGAGTTCTTCTGGCTAAGAAGAAACACAGGTGCTCCAGGCAAGCTGGAAACTGGCTCTTCAGAAGCCACCAGCTCTCGCTCACACTCAGCTACATATGCTGCCCGTAGACTATGCTCAGCTCTGAACAATTGAACTCCTTAGTCCCATTTCTGCACGTCTTTGCACAGGTTGGCAGCACAGCCTGGGCAACAGCCAGTCACCTGCAGCAGGATTCAGAGTCCTTGCTCTGCTCACAGGGCCATATTTGAAGGATATACAAGAGCTTCTTCTTACCTTTTCGAACCATATTGGCAAGCTGCTGCTGGCTCTTTGAACAGTTTGTAATTGTATTCCATCAGAAAGTCTCTCAAATTTTCTGCATTATAATTTATGGCTGACTTTTCTCACCCACAAGCCACCATTTCACTCCCTATTCCACCTCAGTCCTGGGAATTCTGTTTTGATCCATCCCTCTGCTCTCCTTTTAAGTCCTTCCTGTCCCCTTTGTGTGTACCACCAGCTTTTATTCTGTTCCTGGTATGTTTTGTGACTTTTCCTCTCTTTTAGACTATGATTCTATTTCCTCACAGGGTAAAGGATGAAAGGGCTAAGGCACACACCAGGACTGAGGCAGACATTAGGGCACTGGGTAATCTGAGCTGGCTTCTCAAGAACAATTCATATGTCTTCTGGAAGTGTCAGCCACCAGAGTCAGTCGTGAGGGCAAGAGAATAAGAAACTCCATTTAAAACCATTTCCCATTTTGATTTTGCTTCGTTCTCCAATAATTAATGAAGTTATTTTGTACAAAAACATATGGTTCAGTGACAGTACCATCAATCAGCTGTGATAGTTAATGTACAAAGAAATAATGCTTCCTGCCCCAATTACACTGTTGTAACTGTTTCTTGACCCCACTGCTAGGATGTGAATGCAGCTAGGAATATTCCAAATTCCCTTTTCCATTCCTGGTCTATAGCAGCTTCCATTTCTAGAAGAATTCTTTGCAGTCTCTTGTTTGGGGCTACCAGGCTTCACATGGGAATTTCTGCAATGTGGGTGATGGAGCAGCAGGGAAACATGACTAATTTCACACAAACTGTATCATCTTGTTAAGTAGAATAAAAATGATCACTGTGGTGTTCAGAGCAGGGGAGGTCAAGACAAAAATTCTTCCTACTGTGGTGAAACATCAAATAGCAGCACACCCAACAAAAATTTCAAGCTTTTGGGGTCCAATATTCATAAATGCTGTCAGCTGGCAACAGCAGTAGCCCTCACTGCCTCCCCTCCATCACACTTCATTTATTGTTACCTAATCCTTCTTCCTCCCCAAGCAAGTGACTCCAGAAGGCTCTTGTGAAGCTTAAACTAACACATGTAGCTGAGTTTTACCCTGGGCTCTGTTTGGCTCCATGCTGTACAGCACCACAGCTCACCTTTTGCAGGACAAGGAACACAGAGATACTTCTCTTGCTTTGGCCTTTCTTAGACTTCATTAGAGACATTGCTGTGATTGCATACAATGCAAAGTTGTACATGCATGCAGTCTGTGATAGGGTCTATAAACCATGCCACAACCTCACCAATTTCTGCCCAAGACAGCAGCTCACACACCTACAGTGTCACCATTCAGGAAAACAACCACTTTTGATGTAGTGACAGGGAATGCACCATCCTTTGGTGTTGGTTATTCCAGCAAACGACTGCCAGCATCGCTTATTTCTGTTATGAATGTGTTCAGCTTCAGTTTATAGTGGTTTTCTGCTTCACTTAAGAAGCTGTCTGCATTAAAACTGGGTTTTCCCATGCAGGTACTTGTAGACATTGTTCAAGACAGTTTATGTCATGTCCTTAATCTCTGTATTGACCACCTTCTGTCTCTGATTTATGTGTTACGTTCTCTGCACTAACCCTAAATTATTCCTTTAACTCTATATAGAGTGCCTTGGATCAAACTCTTGTCTTTGCAGTGCTTCAACTTAAGAGTAAAGTATCTATGTTAAACAGTGTTTGCTGTTGCAGACTCCACCTGTTAACCTGTACCAGTGGCCAGCAAAAATGGAATTATCCAATAGGAAACTGAAACGACTTTGCTCTCTAAGTGTAATTTCTTCAATCTTCTTTATATAGAGGGAGATTCCCATTTTCTGAGGTAACTGAGCAAGCTGTCCCTTCAGATGCAGCTGTAACCACCTGAGCACCATCTCTTTGGCCTTCTGTATTGAAGCAGTGTTTTGGGGGTTTTCTGTAGCATTTTGGGTTTTTTTCCATTCTCAGCAACCTTCCAGCACTTTCCAGAGAGAAACTCCTGGCTGCTGCCCTGGTCCAAAAAGCATCTCAGCACCACAGGCTTTGGTTTGGATCTTTTAAGAAGCACAGAGAGAGCAGCATGATGATGCCTGGCCCATGTTTGTTGACTGCTTATTTATACATATAGGCAATCAATATTACAATGAATTACATCCATGCAACTTGCAAATCGCTGGCTGTAAAGTGGGAGTCCTCTTACAGCTCTGTCATGGCCTGTGTGACCCGAGGCTCCCACCTTCACTGAGGAAAGCTCTTCTTTGGCTGCTGCTGCCACAACCCGAGAGGAAATTCTTCGGAAACCGCGCAAAGCCAGATAGAGATTGACAGCAGCACTGAAATGCGATAAGTACCGAACCCACAGCCCTTTCAGTCCGGAGAGACTCCCCTGCTTGGCTGCTGGGCAGGGACGCCGGCCCCAGGCCCGCGGGCTATGTGAGGGCACGGCCAGGATGCCGCCTCCCGCGCCAGGATGCCCTTGGCCTTGGCCCCGGCCCAGCCGCGGTTACTGCCGCGCGCCGCCCGCNCCGCTGGGACTTGGCATGGCTATTGGGACCTGGCATGGCTGTTAGGGCGCGACGGGGCCGCGGCCGTGATGGGGCTGTGGTAGGGGGCAGCGGGCCGGGAGAGCACCGGGAGGGAGGTCCTGGGGTACGCGGCTGAAAGGTGGGCGGTGCGGGGGAGACCTCGGGGTGCCGTGGGGCGAGCGAGGGGGCTGCGGCCGTGGTGGCCGAGTGGGGCAGGGTCCGCGGCGTGAGGAGCTTCGCCCCGGCAGAGGCGCGAAAGGTGCCCGGGAGCTGCCCGTGGAGCCGCGGGCGGTGGAGGGGCGAGCGGGAGCTCGCAGGCTCCGACGGGGTGCTGGCCCACGATCACGGTGTCGGGCAGGAGCGGCTGGTGGGAGGTTGGCGTGTGCAGGGCAGACCCCCGGCGGCGCTGGCCTCGCTGGAGAGGTCGGGGCGGTCATGCCCCCGTGTCCGCGGCGTGCGGTGCCGGTACCTGTGGGGCAGGATGGCGGCGGCGAGCGGCTGGCCTGCGCTGGGTGCTTTTCCTTCCGTGCTTCCCATCGCCCGGGCGTGTGTTCGCTTGAGACCCTCTCACGGCTTAAGGCTGCTCCGCGTCTCTGTGAGCCACCCGCACCTGCTGTCCTGCTGCCGCTCCTTCCTGAACGCCCCAGTGTGCTCCCGGCTCGTTGCTTCCCTGAAACCAGAGGCAGCCCCTCTCCAGGACTTGTCTGAGATGAACGTCGGTCACTGGAACTGTTTCTCAAACAACCGAGGAGGAAAGGGGAGGCGGGAAAAGGGCCTCAAGACACTTGCTGAAGTGTTAGGCGTTCATCCGGAATCCCCTGCGGCTTTTCTGAGTTGTTGGCAGCAGGATTTGACAGTGTTAGAGAGACCATTTTAGGCATTTATTTAAATACTTGGGTACGAGGCATGCTATGTAAAAGGACCATTAAAATATCTTTTGTTAGCATATCCAAGTGGCTTTTTTCTTTTTTCAAACTCTAGCATTTCAGCAGTTATGCCCATCCTGTTGCTCTCCTACAGAGCTGGTGGAACTGTCTTAATAGAATGTTTTCAGTCAGAAAATGCTAATTAAAATCTAAATGTCTGTGGGAATTTGTCAGTGTCAGCAAAACTTTTAATCAGAACCTACCTGGTTTCCTGCCAGTTTGCTTGGCTCCTTGCCTGCCTGCCTGGTGAGTTGCTGCAGAGCTGGGCCCCCAGAATTTCTGGCCCTTGGTTCTTTCACGGGCTAGTAGGAGAGCTGCCAGGGACTTCTGAGAGCTGGAGAGGTGGGACCAGAAGTATTCAGAGAACTTTATTTAGCTTATTCTTGAGTATTATCAAAGCATAACAAGCAGCAAAAAAATCACAGCATCTAACCTTTTTCATTAGGGTGTGAATCTGTTTCTTGGAAAAAGTTACATTTCTTTGTGATCGAAAATGCCACTTCTCATACAGCTCTGTTTCTGTTCCCAACTCACCTAAAGCAGCCAGCGTCTTCTGACTGCTAGATCCACTTCATTGGCACTATTGTTGTTTTCTTAGGGATTGCCTTTCAGCTAATGATAAGGGTTGGAGTAAAGGAGGCATCTGAAGGCATCAATTTCACAGGTTTTGTCTCACAATAACAAAGGGATTGTGACAGTCTTGTTTTCTTGAAGAAAATATATAACTAATATAGAGAGCTCATTTTTGACTTCTCGTTGGTTTCTCTGAGATTGTTTTCCTTAATGAAGTTAAATAATATCTCTATTGCTCAGCCAAGTTACCGTTTTACACTATAGTTGTATTTGCTGATTTCAAATTGTATGTTTCACTTTCACTATCAGAACATTTCTTTGATACTACACATAAAATACAACCCAGAGAACTTCTAACAAATTCCTTTGCAGTCTAAGAATTCTGAGTGGTTTCTGGCCATACCTCCAGCCTACCGATAAAAAACTGAAAAAACTGTCGTAACATTCTCCTGAGGCCAAACATGTCCAGCTGAAGCCTTTCAAAGTGCTGCAGGTCATCAGTCTCAATATCCAGTAAACCAGCTTTTCTTTGAAGATTGTTACCTAGTTTCTGTTTAGGCTTGTTTTAAAAATTTGTTGTCCTTCAGATAAATGATTCACAGTTTTAACTTACCAACAAGAAGTCCTTAGCCTAAATTTTGGTTTAACTGTAACATGTTAACATCCTGCTTTGAAATGCAGGCTCTTGAAATCCCACTATCAATTCTTTGTATATAAACTATTGCTGAGCCACCTTATAAATGCTTTGCTATTTTAATGCCAGTTAAGGTATAGATGATTTAGACCTTGGTGATTGGGTTTTATTCTGGACTTTATCAAACTTATTGCCAACTTTGTCCAAACCTGCAAGTCAATTTTCTTACCAAATATAGGAAGGTCTAACTTTTGCTGATTATTGCTTGATATGTTGATTCATGCTTCTCAGATTTTATTGGACTACCTTTGCTAGATTCCTTATTCCCATGTTTTACCCCAATTATGTGGGTTTCATGTTCTATAATATTTTCCCTAATGTGTATGCTTGCATTTTATGAGTCCTAATTTTCACTTTAATTGACATGGATCTTGCTTCATTTAAAATTGCTTTACTGGGATTGTTACCTGTTCTTTATTTTTCCTCCACTCTCTCTGAACATAGCGGGGTTGGGGACGGAGGGAGAATGAGACACAGTAACAAAGGATGTCAGCCTTTGAGGTATTCAGGCTGTTAATTCCAGAAGCAAATGTGCTGTTTCTCAAAATTTCTCCAAAGGGGCAAGTACAAGGCTACTTTTTGTCTGAAAATCAGGGACTTTTAAAATATTGTTATTACAGAAATTCAGAAAAAGGTGGTCAAAGCCAGGGACTCCATGTGCACAACAGCAACAACAGAAATAGGAGAAAGACCATGCTTGCTTGTTTTTTAATGATAAGCGTGTCTCTAGGAAATGACATGCTTTGATTGCCATCAAAGTACATATGGTTTGGCCAAAGTCTCTATTACTGTCTTGGATTTTTAAAAGGCATTTGATCCACAATGTAAGCGATGCAAGATTTTGCTGAACCAAATCTTCTATTTCAAGTACAAAACATCTTTCTGGAAGGACTGGTAAACAGGATTTTTTAAACAAGACTGGTCAAACACTGTGTGTTCTCTTTTCCTCTTCTTTCTAGGCCACACTCAAGTCACAAAATATTTACTGGGCACCTTCTAATGATGTGGCCGGTTCGTGATGAGAGTTATATAGGCTTTGGGAACCTGATGGATGCTAAAACTTCTGTTTGTGTAATGATTCTGAAGTGTGCCTAAAGGGTTCATCTCTGCTATGAGACAGTGACTAGTAGATATAAATCATATCCCTCACATAGGTATTCCACACACCCCTTCTTTCCCAAAGAGAAATTTTTCAGCTTCTAAGTGGAAGGGCATTTTAGCTCTTCTCTTGCTACTGTGGCTTCTGAATTGTCCCATCTTTCACTGATACTTGCATTGCCAGATAGTGGTAATTTTTTGCAAGTGTAGTAATTTGATGAGTAATTACAGCTTCTAAAATGAAATTCACCAGAAGTTTTCAGAGTAGCATAACTCAAACTGTTCACTGTTCTCTATCATTTCATCTCTCTTTGGAAGAGCTACGGGATTCCTGTCTGAAAACATGGGAAAACAGATGGATTGAACCATATTAAAAAATACTTTGGTAGCTGAGAGACTAAGAAATGCCAGCTTTTCAGAGTTATTTTGGCTTCTTGTCACAGAAAGTCTCCTTTTTAATGGTAATTTAAAGATGAATCAACTGGAAAGCTTAGCATAGAATCATAGAATGTCTTAGCTTGGAAAAGACCTTCAAGATTGAGTCCAGCCATTAACCTAACTCTTATCTAGTTCACAGCTGAACCATGTCCTTTAGCGCTATATCTACGTGACTTTTAAACAGATTCAGTCACTTCCTTGAGCAATCTCTTCCATAGCTTGACAACCCTTTCAGGGAAGAAATTTTTACTAATGTCCTTCCTGGAGTGAGGGGCCCAAAACTGAAGGCAGGATTCAAGGGGTGGCCTCACCAGTGCTGAGTCCAGGGGTACAATCACTTCCCTAGTCCTGCTGGCCACAATAGTGCTGATCCAAGCCAGTATCCTGGTGACCTTTTTGGCCACCTGGGCACGCTACTGGCTCATCTTCAGCCAATTGTCAATCAGTAACAGTTCATGGTAGTAGTATAGGATCTAGGTTTATAAAAACTTAACGCTTACATCGTTGAAAAGCCTTCATGGAAGTTTCAGTTGTGTTCTTTTCCTAACAGAGTCTGGCAGAACTCGAAGTACTATGTAACCACCTCTATGAAGGAACTGATCTAGCACAGCGAATGCAAGCTGAGAAGGTCCTCTTGGAGCTTATCGAAAGCCCGGAATGTCTCAGCCAGTGCCAGCTTCTCTTAGAACAGGGCACAGTAAGTATCCAGAAGATGTATAATCCATAGATGTAATCATGCTCATGGAAGTTCACATAGGTTTCTCAGTCATGGGCCATTACATGTCAGTACAATAAAGGCAAAATGCATATTCTGTTTAATAAATGATCCTATAATTTTTTTCATTTGGAGGTGGTCTTTGTAGAAGTGACAATACCTTGCATTAAAGATGTCAGGGACAAAACCAGAATGCCTCATAGCTTTCAGTGCTTTCAGAAGGGTTGGAATCAGGGACTGTGTCCTCTGTAGAGCAGTGTTTGGACAGTGTGGTGTAATCTGGTGTTTGAACAGCACCTTGTTATAGCTACTAGCTACAATGAAAAAATATTATAGTAAAAAAATCCCTAAACTGCTTATCTGATGTCTGTTAATTTAAACCATTCTCTAATCATTACTCAGTTTCAATTTTGGTGTTTAACTTCATGGTTAACTCTAGATGAAGTGATGAGGGAGTTGATTCTTACACTGCGATCAATGTGGGCTATCAAATCTTGCTGTGTTTTTCAAATAATTCAAAAAGACAGAGAAAGAAAAAGAGGAAACACCTTTATTAATAATAAATATCTTAAATATTTTAATATTGATAATTATTACAATAAACCCAAAATTATTAATAAAACAATATTGATAATAAACATATCTTTAATCCAGTGCTGGAACCATGGTTATCATCTCAAAGGTCTAAATTACCAAGTGATTAAAAACAGGTTTCAAAACTAGAGAACTACCTTGAATAGTGAAATTACTTTTAGATAAATGGTTTCCATCAACTAGGATGATAGTTTTAGGTCTCCACTTTTTTATCAGTGTTTTGTAGTTTATGTTTATTTGTAATGAAACAAAAATATTACTGAAATACATAGTTTATAAATTTTTGGTACACTTAACAACCATAACCAAAACCTGATAACCAGTCTAGTTTATTGATTATTTATCAGGTTTTGACCTATTGCACTTATCTTTAATTGGCCTATTTTTTAATAATATCTTTTGATGTGTTTTTGTAGACATCCTATGCTCAGGTTCTAGCAGCAACGTGCCTGTCTAAGCTTGTAAGCAGAGCATCTCCATTGCCTATTGAACAAAGGATTGACATTCGTAAGTAACGTTTGGGTTAAAATTTCCTTCTATATTTTTATGTTAGTATTGCATAAACGTCCTGTTAGCACAGTAACCATTCAGTGGATAGTCTGGTTTTTCTCCATTTACCAAGCGTGTTATTCATAATGTGAACATAAAGGTGATCATGAAATATTTCATTTCTCCGCAATTAGCTTACAAATAACATTTCCTAGTTTCAAAATTAAAATGTGTGTGTTAGCTCAGATTGCTTCATATTTGAAAAAAGCCGTATTTTTCCAAGATAGACTTTGTATTTATCCCACGAGATGCTAAAGAGATTTAGTTCATGTTTGTAAAGAGTGAAAGGTGCAGATACTGCTGTTACACCTGCCAGTCACTTACATTTAACATTGTTCATGATCAGCTCCTAGTATATTTGTAAAAGTCATGCCAGGGCAGGTTCTTACTTTCAGGATTGATTAGGATCCTGCAAAATTTTTCTTATGTTTTTAGGATCTATGTTAGAGTCATTGCTATATCCTAAAAGAGTAAGGAGGCTTCTGTTAGATCTTTCAAAGCCTTTCAAAGGTTTGGTGTGAGGAGTGTATGATATGATTTGGATTTTTAGAAGATCTGCATTGTTGTATCATTTCTGTAGGTAGTAGTACTCTGAGATGTATGGCTGAGAATCCACTTCTGATAAAAGATTTCAGTGTCCTTTTAGGAAAAAATTAATCCATTTTAATTTTAGACATTTCAGCAGCTTTTGAAACAGATTGACTTCCTTCTAGTTAGAGAGGAATTTCTGCAGCTGCCATGTGCATCACCCAGCAGGATGTTCTAGATTAATTCAGAACATTCAGTAGGGACTCTTGTCTGAGAAAACTTATGTAATGTGCTTTCTGTTACTAAATATTTATCTGTATTTAATGATTTAATGTGATTTGCAAATATTGTACCAAACACAAGAATATAGTTGGGGTTTTTTTTAAATCCATGCCTTAAGTTTCTATTAGAACCAATTAATTAATTTTCTTTACAGAAAATTTGTGTTGCTGATTTTAAAATGCTTCTTTACAGGAAATTACATTCTGAACTATGTAGCATCTCAACCAAAACTGGCTCCTTTTGTCATCCAAGCACTCGTTCAAGTCATTGCTAAAATTACAAAATTAGGATGGTTTGAGGTACTAAAAGATCAGCTCATCTTCAGAGATATCATTGCTGATGTAAAAAAATTTTTGCAGGTAGGAAACAGTCATTCACTTCTGCCATTCTTTTCTGCTTGGAACTCTTATTTTTAGTGATTGACATGTAACTTAGTTGTTTTCTGCTTGGGTGGAAAAAGTGTGAAGAACATTGCTTAAAGCAGATGGTCACCCTACAGTGAAGAACCAGGGTGGGTTTGATGCTTGTGTGAGGTTGTGGGGTTTGGTGCCTCACCATATTCATACTGCCCTTACAGCTTTTTGTTGGTTTTCGTTTTCCAAAGTACTAGTGTGGTTGTAAAATATCAGCCCCTGTTATCAGGGCGTTCTGGTTAATGCCTTATTTTTATTCAACTGATGCAGAGATACATTTCTGATGGTGTTAGCCCAGTTACCTGGTTAGAAACACTGGTCCTGTACCATCTGAAGAGTAAGACTGTCAAATGTTTTAAAGCATGAGACTGACTGTGATTCTTGTAATAATGACCAGTACAATTGTGCCAAACTGTTCAGTTCTAGAACTAGTTCAGATGTATTTTTTTGAGTGCCTGTCATGGAGCATTGATCAAAATGATACCTTTATAAACTATTGATTGGAGTGTTGACTGTTACTGTCTTACACTGTTGCTTTTCTGCGTAAGCTGCGAGACTTCACTTGCACCTGATTTTTAGCAGAAATCACTAGATACCCTTGCTTCTGAAGTTACTGGGGATAGCTTGTGTAAAGCTAGAACTTTTAAGCTATTTGGAGATTTACTTCCAGAATGATCCACTAAGTGTGTATGTGTTGGTAAACCTGGCAAGAAAATAAGAAGTTAGCAGTTTTATGTTTCTTGCCAATGAGTTTCACATTTGTTTTTCAGCCTTACTTTTATAGTACTGTTCAAGACAATGTACTTTTTGAGTTGCATTGGGAATGTCTAATAAAAGATAAGTTGCAATATTCTGTTTATTAAAAACAAACTCAAGTATACTTCTCCGCCATTTTGCAGTTATTTTTATGAATGTACTGTAATTGGATTTTGCATTTATTATTAAAATGATTACAGTGTGGCTCTTCAGTGTGTAGCTCATTAAAAATAGAGATTTAAATACAAATTTAGCATCTTAAGAGATTTCTTTATTTAAATTAAGAATTCCTGTAGAAAAGAAAATTAAACCATAGATCTACTAGTGAATTAAATTTTAGATAAAAATTGAAAAAATAGTCCCTAAACAATACTAATATACGTTAATAATTAGCATATGGTATTTTCAAATATGTAAGCATTAGCACTCCAGATTGAGTTCATCCAGCGTGAGTTTGAGTGTGATTTAATGTGGAAGAGGGAATTAGCAGTTTGGGCTGCAGTTCTGTTCCCAGCTCCTTCAGAATTCACTGCACAGCTTTTCACACCTGGCAAAGAGGGGAGGTTGCACTTCCCATTTTTGCAGATTTGTGTGATCTAAGGAACACTCATATAGACTATTTTAAGAATTTTAAATGTAAAAGAAAGCTTTGCTCATATTACACTATAGAATGTTTAATCTTACTGCATGCAAATAGGGCAGCAGTAGAAATTTTGCCTAAGAGTTCTCTAAAATTTTCTCCTTTGAACTGCTTTGGTGCAAGTAATAATACAAAATAGGTAACAGTGAAAAGTTAGACCCCTTTGTAAGTATCTGCAGTCTTCGGTAGTTAAACTTTGATCCCCAAAGTTACAGAAATGAGTGTGGTTGTGACAAATACCAGGAAAATTCTGGCAAGGTTGACATTGACTTCTGGACACCAGGGGAGCTGAGGCTGCAAACTGCAGCAGTGAAAGCAGACGTAGGGAACTTCCCTCTGACCCAATGGCAAAGCCTAATTGCTGTTGACTTTATTGTCGTTAACAAAGCAGATTTAATTTTTCTATACTACTTTGTAGTAGTAGCTCAGTGAAGACAGCTAAATTTTTTAAATTAAATGCAAAATTCTGCATTGTATCTGAATTTCAAAACATTGCAAGGAACTTAAATACTGATGATCAGATCACACCCTCAGATGCAAATTTTTGACACATACTGCCTCACTTCTTAGGTATAAGTTCTCAAAGATGGAATATATCGTTCAGTTCAAACCAATGTATGGTTTACTACTGTGGAGGGAAAAGAATTAGGTTTTTTTGTTAGGTAACATTTTAATTTTTTTTTTTTTTTCCTGAGGGTGGCCTGGGATCTTTTTCGTCTGTGCACAGTTTAAACTTTTTTGATGGGTTGAATTTCATGCAACTTGCCTGACCAGTTCTAGAATACTGAACAGATCCTTGAGAAGTGTGTGATAGTGAACTTCAAGATTGTGGTTACTTAGAGTTTGTTTTCAGATGGGATTTTGTTATTACACAATTCTTACAATTTATGATGAGCGCTTTTTTCAGAGCTAATTAAGGAGTTTGAAGGTCTAGTTCTGTTAATGTTGGTAGGATTTAACATGAAAGCCTTCTAAACAGCTTGGGATATCCCAGCCTAAAAATTGCTCTTGATTCTAGAAATGTTGCTAAATATTAAATATTTTCTGATTCTGGAAATGTTGGAAAGTACTAACTACAAGCTGTGATGTTTGAGCCATCCTGTCTGGTTTTTTTCTGTAGGGCACTGTGGACCATTATATAATAGGAGTAATGATTCTCTCAGAACTGACTCAGGAGATGAATCTAGTAAGTATGTTTGGGGTTTTTTTCCTTTTGTGAGGGATGCATGTAATGCTGGTAAAGCTGTATGTAGAAAGGTGCTGCCCTTCATAAAAATGGTTGGAGAAACGTTTCTGAGCCATGAAAGGATTCACACACCTTCCTCCTCCCACCAAAAGAGAGAGAGAAAGACATGAGAAATTCTTAGTGCAGGGTCTCTACCTGTACCAGATACACACCATATTTGATACGGGGTAAAGTTTCTCTCATCACAGTCACTAGAACTAGAAAAGAAAAGTGTATTTTAATTGTATTTCTGCTCATTTTCTTTTGTCTATGTCTTAACCTGAGGAAGTGCCTCAGACCTTTCCATCCAGAAAGAGACAACCTTGAAGGGAAAAAAAGGAGGTGCTTCAGGAAGCTGTCAGGATCTATGTTCAGTGCTGGACCATAATTTTCATTTCTAATGAAATTAAAATAATGAACTGATCTGCCAGCTATATCTATCATCTGATTTTAGCAAAGCAGCAAGCATTGTTTATTCTGTCCTTTTCTTAGGTTGATTATTCAAGACCTTCAGCAAAACATCGTAAAATCGCTACCTCATTCCGGGACACCTCTCTAAAGGACATACTGGTGCTTGCATGCTCTCTTTTGAAGGAGGTGAGGCTCTTTATGATTGAAACTCAACTGTTAATATCATAGTCATCCCAGT